>CAXIVR010000009.1:14795906-15395906 GCA_964035755.1 Teleogryllus oceanicus
CCGTTTTTTGTTCCCCTTTGTCCTCAATAAAACAGTAGTGCGTAAAGGGTCCTTTTAAATTTTAAAAAAAATATTTATTTTGAACGGTTTTGTTCAACTTGAGGTCCGATGATTTTGAACGTATATTATAGTATACGAACTACGGAAAGTATAAAATGCCACAGGAGAATGTGTCGAAATTTTGGTAGAAAAAACGTTTTATAGAACTGACATAAAAAAGTGAGTTTTCTGCTGTATATAAATGTAGCAAATTATTGCCTTGTATACGCAGTGAAGTTTGGCACACCTTTAGAGTTATCCAGAGTCAGTAATGTTTGTTTTCAAATTATCTTAAATATATTATTTTGTTGCTCAATGTTGAAGAGCATGCACACTTTCTTTGTTTTCCTGGTTTCCCTCGGTCGCTTAAGGCAAATGCTGAGATGTAATCTTGTCGCGTTTGTAGCCCAGGGCATGACATCTATAAGTTGAATTATTTACTTGTTTTTATTTACTAAATGTATTTATGAATAATGTTACAATTTTTATCTATAAATTTATGTATTATGTGGTTAGGCGGAAGAGCGGCCTGATGGCCCTGAGTCTCAGCACATAAATAAAGTCGTTATTATTATTATTAAGTGAGGTCTTGATAAAGTTGTGGGCCATTCATATAAAAAATATGTTTTACGAAACCCCGTCCATCCGCCTCTGAACAAATCAATCGCCCAAATCATTAGTAGGACTTTCTTCAAATTAATCCTTTCGTGATTAATCTTGCCGCATTCAAAGATCTGGCGAATTTGAAACGAATTGCTTAGGTGTACTTTTTTAAATTTATTTATTTATTGTCGCATCAACTACATGATCATTAGCGACGGGTATAAGGTTACAATTGTTTACATTGTAATACAAGGATGTAGGTGTACTTTGTTCAAGGTCCTAGAACAGTTTTGAAATTTTCGACTGACGCCAGCTTAGTTTTTTGTTTATCTTTGTTTATATAAATAGTTAGTTTCGTCTTTAAGTCATTTATTTTAAGAACCTTTGTTAACTCTAATCATTTTATGAATTACAGTATCTATTATTTATAGACAATCAATTCCTAATATTTTTTTTTACTTGTTTGAAAAAAGATTATGAATTGGCTGTCCATAATTAATAAATTTTGCAATCCACAAAATAATTATGGTTAGAAAGGTTCTAAGAATATATTCGTGAAGTGCGTTTTTTCCAGCCTATAAACACGTTGCAATTCTATTTTAGTATCTGTTTATGTAGAGAATAGTCGTTCAAAAAAAGAAACACAGTTAACGTTGAACAAGATCTTCAAAAACCGTCATTTCCTTCTGTATCAACGAAAAAAGATCGCAAGTGCAGAAAATGTTCATCAGATTTATACTTTTCCATACTGCTAAAATGGAAAATATTTTAAAATAAACTTGCAGAAAATGATTGTAAAATATTGTTAAATGTGTAGTAATTGTTCTTAAAATATGTAAAATTTTCCTTCAATTATTCTGCAATTCATCCTGAGGTCCGATAATCTTCTCTATTAGTGCACGCAGGATATCGGATTGGCATTGGTATGCGACTGTTGAGACATCTGAAATTTAAAAATTCTAAAAGTTTAAAACAGGTTGACTTAGCTGAGAGCATTGCCTGTCTTTAACCGAGAGGACAGGGTTCGATGGCCGACGAGGCGGATTTCATATACCAGGTAGATGGCTTGATCGAATTTAACCGCTGTGTGGAGGAGAATTCATGCGATCTGCTGCTCTGACCCTTTAGTTTCCGTGGTTTCTTCAATCAATACCAGACGAACGCCAGAACAGCAAGAAACGAACAACGGACCGCACGCGATCTTGCGTTCCTCTTCTTTGACTCATTCTCACCTCTTACTTAATCACATGTACACTTACACAGGCACTACACATGTCAAAAGGCCAGTCGGAGCTTGAGGTTCTCCCACTGGGGCAGTGCCATGCTGGTGGAAGATACTAGAAACCGTCCGCAAGTCGAAGTGTAGGTCTGCACCGGATCTCACCATCAAAATTGGGAGGAACACCGCCAGATTCAGACATAAAGCATTCACTTCAATAAAATTATTAATGAACAATGTAGTGAGAGGCCCATAAACATCAATCAACCAAAGTATTATTTTTTTGTATCCGCTACATTTTTTGAATACCTGCATTATTAAAATTAGCTATGTTTTCTTAATTATATATTCCATTTACAAATCAAAAGAGTGAAAATAACGAATGCTCTGAAAGTATATGTGCAGAAATTCAACGCTCTTAAGTTCATTATTGTCTATGTCTACAAAAAAGGGCGATTTAAGTCGGTTATTGAATATTTTAAAACATAGACATGGTGTTTTGCATTTCAAGCAGTTTGCGGAATAAGGATTTACACACGATAACTGAAATATTAGAAGTTCATAGTCTGCAGTTATCATTTTACCCAATAGTTCAAAATTATACGAGAAGCTATGTGCTATGTTGTAGCACAACTATTTCATTACTGTCTTATTTATAAAGTTATGTGTTTAAAGATCTTCTAAAGAGAATGCTGCTATCTGTGACTGAATGACAAAAAGGAGATGAAATCCTTAGAATAAAGCTATGCTTCGAAAAACCCAAATTGCTTCAAATGGGGTACAATTTATTTAGGGGAAATGCCTGGCTAATGAGATTTGTATTGATAAACCACTTTACATCACTTCAACATGTATGTTCCTCCATTAATTAATTCTTTTCATTAGTAGTTAAATAAAGTACTATATACATTAGATTAGAGAAATCCACAATATTTTTCGTTGTTCATCTTTTTCTAACGTGATTGTCCGTATGGCCTCCTGAGAAGTAACCTTGGAAAATTTAAAAAATGTTTTAAGCGAGCTTCTAACATTTTTCATGGGTACAACAGAACTGTATTAAATATATTTAAATAAAACAATGTTAGAGGAAATATAAATTTAATGTGTGAAATTTTGTAGATTTTTACAATGAAAGTCCACAAATCCATTTTCTCCATTTGTATTAGTCCTTGCTTGTTACGTGCCATCCACATTATTGACATTAAACATTTTATTCGATGTATTTGGATTTCGTATGACACCTAAAGCAAGTTGGGCAGAAATTATTAATTTCACATCGCTAAATCGCAAAATAAACACATGTCATTTCTAATCTCCAGGCGTGGAGATTGCGTAACCCTCCATCATTACATGCAGCGTATTTCCGAACTGTTACGTGCAAGTTACAGCTAATGAGGGAGCAGAACTCGCCTCGGGGACTAGGCTCGTGCTGGAGGCTGCTTGCCGTGACCCGCAGAGTGGCAACAGCTGTGCAAACTGCCCGAGAGGTCTGCAAGTGGTGTGGGGGAGGTGGTTGGGAGTGGGGGTGTGGAAATGGTGGTGGGACAGTGAGGAGGGTGAGGCGGGTAGGATCGAGAGGTCGTGTGAGGTGGCGCAGAGGGAGGGGAGGAGGAGGCGCTCGGTGGGGTATGAGGGACGAAGGGCAGGTGGGACGGCGCGGCATGGCAGGAGCTGTGCGAGACCAGCGAGGCGGGAGGCGAGGCGGGGTGATGCGGTGATGCGGGATGATGCAGGGTGATGCGGTGATGGGGTAATGCGGGTAATGCTGGGTAATGCTGGGTAATGCTGGGTGATGCGGGGTGATGCGGATGATGCGGGTGATGCGGATGATACGGTGATGCTGGGGATGCGGGCGATGCGGGGTGATGCGGGGTGATGCGGGGTGATGTGGGGTGATGCGGAGTGATGCGGGGTGATGCTGGGTAATGCTGGTAATGCTGGGTGATGCTCGGTGATGCGGAGTGATGCGGGGTGATACGGGGTGATGCGGGGTGATGCGGAGTGATGCGGGATGATGCTGGGGGATGCGGGGTGATGCGGGGTGATGCGGGATGATGCTGGGGTGATGCGGGGTGATGCGGGGCGGCGCGGGGCGGCGCGGGGCGGGGCGTGTTTCGCCACGCCTTGCGGTGTTTCGAGCGCGCCCCCGCGTGATAGGCGATTCCCCGCCAGAGGGCGGCTTACGGGCCCGGGCGCGGATCGTGCGATGTAATGGGAGAGGAGTGAGGTGAGATGGCGGCGGCGGCGGCGGGCACCGCTGCCGGCGAGAGCTTTCGGCGGCGTTGACAATGGTGAGGACCGGGAAGGGTAAGCAGGAGGTGGAATCGCAGGGTGCGGAGAAAGGAGAAAGGAGGATTTGAGGAAGGTGATTAGAGCAGGAAGGTAAACCAGGAGACTTACAAAATTGGAAGACAGGCATACGATGTTACACAGAAGAACGTGGAATGAATGCAAGGTAAAAACGTAAAATTAAACCAGGGAGAACCTTAAAGAAGTCAAGAACAAGGTATGGACAGGTAGAAATAGTGCTAAGAAGGAAAGGTGGTCGAAATAAAAAAAAAATATGTGCAGATAAGAATGAAGCATCGGAAATCAAGATAGCTGTTCTGTTTGTGTGTCGAAGGAAACGAAACTTTTACTTGTCTGTAGTAATTAGAAATTAGAGGCGAGCAAATCACGAAAATTATCACTAGCAAGAAAATATTATGCGAAGGAATCTAATTATGGATGCACTATGTAATAATGGACAGCAAAATAATATCAACGCTCCCAGTTTTAGAGGAATGCAAACTCAGTGATGACGCACTTTAGATAGGAACGAAAAATGTCAACAGATTAAAGAAAACAACATAAATTCCTGAAAATGAACGAGAACTCAAGAGGTGAAGAATGCTGTGCAAAGTAATTTCCACGTCGTGAACGGGCGGTGGGGATGTCGACGTCAGGGCAACTCCTTGGGCGAGATCTCGGTACCAGGTTGTGGGCGACGGCAACTAGCGCAGGTGCCTGGCTGGGCGCGGCGGGGCGTGGCGGGCGGGTGGGCAAATGGCTGAGAGGTGCGCGCGAGCAGCAGCCCCGGGGCCGTTGGAGATTGGGCAATTTCGCCCGGGCCAGCCGCCGCGCCACGCCGCGCCGATCAGGATTTCGTGCGAACGCGGTGATTGCTCCGGCAGCCCCGCCGCCGCACCTACGCCTCTCCACCGCCGCCCCCGCCGCCCCCGCCGCCCCCGCCGCCCCGCCGCCCCGCCGCCCCGCCGCCCCGCCGCCCCGCCGCCCCCGCCGCCCCCGCCGTCCCGCCGCCCTCGCCGCCGCCACATTCATGGCCCCGCCGCCACTCGCCCCACCGCCACCGCGACCGCCTCTGCTGCCTCCGCCGCCTCCATCCCGCCCTACCTGCGGCCCCGCCGTCTGCCCGGGCGTCGGCGTCGGCGTGAGCGTCAACGTCAATGTGTGCCCCAGCGCTTCTCCTCGCGCCCTCGCTGATGGATGCATGCATCTTCCAGCCCACACGCCTAACGCCACGTTTGATGAGACGTTGTCTGTAGGGCCCGGAAAATTATGTAACAACATATTTTCTTATCGTAACTCTGTCCAGTCGAGTCAACGATATATCCACGTTTCATATCATTAGTGCAAGAAACGTCGATTTTACTACATATTTTTACATATTTTACCAAAGTACGTATATTTGCATATTTTACCCCAAAACTTATTTTTACATATTGCTGCAATTTGTTTTCTTTAACTACTCGTTTTCCTAATGTTTTGATAGAATCTTTCAGACAAATTATTCGCATTGTCAAACATTTTTCTGTACCTTCTTTAAAATACCGCTATTGTATCGCGTTGAAATAAGCCAAGTTCACAAATACCGACAGTATTGAAAATAAAAGGCAAAGGCGACGATGCAGTCCAAAACTTCTGTGTTAGTTATCAGCGCGAGTGACGCAGAGAACAGAAAGAGAGTTTGGTTTGTGAAAATGATACGTTTAGCAGGTGATATCGTGCCACGCCGCATCTCCTTGGAAGGTAATTCTTCAGTAAACACAAAGAAATCGTGGATTTATATTACTTTATATGCTTTTCTGAGCTCAACTGTTTTATCCAAGCACGGCTGATCTTGGTGAGAGAATCCATTGAAAAATAATCAAATCTACATTGAATCAGCTTACAATTGTAAAATCGTCTGTGAACATAATTTCATTTTTTCATCCACTTTCTTCTTTCAGAGTACTGATCAGATCAGATTAAAAAGTTGGGTAAATCACCATTCCAGAATATCTGAATCATGTTCTCATTCGCGAGATTTGTTTCACATATCGCTGTATGATTTTTTTACATCGTTCTAAATCCGAGACTTACATATTCCGCTCTCCGGCGAAATGTTTATTCATTCATTATCTCTTAAACCTGGATGTTCTTTGACCGAACAAATAAATACGATCAAATGTAAATTAAAGTTTCACATCCATACAATGCCCTCCACGACCGCACCATAAATAACTTAAAAGAGAATATTACGCCATTTTGCCCGGCTTGCTCCGGACCTCGCTCTCTGGATCTGGGGAGCGCCCTGCTAATTGGGTTCTCTCTCCGTTCTCCTCGTTCGCTGTCTCTGCCATCTTTCCCTCCTTGCTTCCGTTTCCGGTCCCGTGGTCCTCGGATTAGAAGCTCCCGGGAGAAGTCATATCCGCGCGGTCCAGTCAGCAAAAAAGAAAAAAAAAAAAGAAAGAAAAAGAAGACTTGCTTAGTCGGTGAGCGTACGCGCTCGCTGGCAATTAACCACACGCGGCAGAATATCTAGGTGCGAAATCTGATTTTCTACGTCTTGATTCTGTAGTAATCTATTTCATTAATATATTTCCGTATCTTTAACGCTTTTCTAACATGCCGTGCGCGAAACGCTATTTATCGTGCTGGTTGTCCCTGTGCGAAACATCTTTTATTTATTTATTTATTTTACGTAAAACAGTTAAAACTGCGTATGACGTGCTATGGGAAAAGTAGATTGTGTACATTTTCAAAATTCTGTGATCCTACACTGAGTCATATACTACTAAATTTTGAAAAAAAGCTCCATGTAATAAAATCTATTTTCAAGGATAAAAAAGCAATAAATTTTGGCTCTTATCCATGTTTTTGTTTTTGCACAGTGTGCGAAACATCGCGAAGGGTGTGAAACATAGTGTGGGAAACACCTGTAACGATTTGCAATTGTTAGTTGTCAATGGACTGGTCAATAGAAAAGTGCTGAGATTTGAAGTTATAAAAACATTTTCAGAAATGATTCATAAACTTTTACTTAATAAAACTTACATTATTAAATAAATTACGCCTCTGTTGAAATTGTGTCATCTTTTGTTATTTCTAATATCAGTCTTGGATTTTGTGATATGTAACTAGGAATGTAATTATATCCTTCTATTGCAAAAATTCAATTCAATTTGATAATGTCGATAATAATTTTAAATTATCGCATTATGACTGCTGTACAACAGTAGAAATGCTGTACTATTTAGGTATAAAATGAATCAGCCTTGGAAAGAATATTTATGTTCCTTCTTAAATTAATAGCTACATTTATTGGCTCTTTTCTAAAATCTCCTTTTCTTTACAGGTAAGGATGCTTTGCCCATGTGCTCAGCTTTCTGACTTCAACACCTAGTCGAGGTGTTCATGGTAAGAGAGACAGCAGGAGACTCCCACATTGCACTGGTTAAATTAACTCATAGATATGAGTAGTTTCATGTAGAATCCTTCATAACTGCACTAGTGTAGTGTAGTTCATTGTTATGAGTCATGAACGCAAGTTTAATTTCCTGCATTTCTAAGACACTATAAACCACTGACTACCGTAATCAAAAATTTTGTCAGAATTATTGCGGGTACCAGCAGAGGAACTCTCCACCACTAGTTAATAATCACCGGCTTAATTGCTGTTTTACTACAGTTTCAATTCATTAACCTGTTACAAACGTTACTTCTGCATTATTCTACCTTCATACTTTCACAGTGTTGCATTGTTAAGATATTTTAATATTATTTAATTTTTATATACCTTTGAAAATACACCAAAATGGCTGATAGCTTGTTCTAGTATGAAGAAAATTGTATTAATCTATTTAATGACTCTCGGAACACAACAGTTTCATGGCTGTAGTTGAATATCGATCTTCATGATCGATTGACTCAATTCCGTAGTTGTTAGCGGAGCACGGTACTCAAATTCATCCATAGCTGCTTCATAAGCCGAATTGATTATGAGCAAGAAGACTGTATATTCATGTGCTTTACCTAGAAATATTAATAAAAGTTAAACTTTATGTTCTTCTAAAATTGGAGCTTTCAACAGCGACAAAATTAAATATAAGACTATTGTAGCAAATTTTATTAAATGAAATAAATTTAAATTATGATATATTTTAAAGTTCTTTAGTAAATTTTTTTAGCAAGATACCCTTGTTTCATATTAATGACTTTTTTTTAAATTTTCTGTAAAAAAAATCAAATCACTTCTTTGCCTCTTCATTTTTAAAAATTTTATTTTTAAAACTATAAGATTCGGTCCCAATTTAAATGAGAGAAAAGAAAAATTGATATTTTTGTATTTAAATAAAATTTTAAAACGAACAATATTCTAAAAGAACCCCTTTGAAATTATAAAGGGAAAAAGTATGTTGTTTTTAAAAATCAAAGATAAAACCCCATTTTTTTCATGATGTTTTTTGTAATTTAATAATTTTCAAATCAAAAAATCATTTTCGACGATAAAAAAAACCCGTTTTTCGGCATTACTGAAGGTGGGAAATTCAATGATTTATTGATGACAGTTTAAAAGTGGGGTTTAAAAAAAGTATCCCCTCTCTTTATGTGTAACGTAAAGGGCTGTATTTTCCATTTAGTCTTAAAATTCCCAAATTATTGAAAAATAAGAATTTGAGGTTGAAATTTAAACTTTAAACAAATTGAAATTTATGTATGTTGGCACAATAAAAAAAAATGATAAAGGAACTCTCCATTATTTTTGTCAAGAGGGAAAACACATCTTAATAATCATTTTCAATCTTAACTTAATTTTTTCCATTTTATATGGATTTTTTATTTAAAAATAATAGACAAACGTTATGTTATAACCTGATAATTTTAAAAATTTTAAGGAAAGATAATTTTAAAATATAAAAAAAAATACTAAAAGCACATATTCGTCAAATATACTTAGTTGTGGAATATGACAATCAGTCAATTTCATGCTACTGCCAAAAACAGAAACCAATGCAGCAATCCTTCTAAAAAAGCTTTTCGAAACAAAAAAAAGGAAAAGAATTCTCCGAAGAAATTACAAGGGATTACTTTTTATAATGAACGGCTTTAAAACGATTTTTCATTTAAAAAAAACTATGGAATTTCGGGCAAAGGGGGAGAAAAACGGGAAAAAGGACATTTAGTAAATTACGTCTAATATGCATTAAATGTGACATTTTTGAGCGCCGACTGGGCCCGACGTTTCAATTTTTTTCCCGGGGAGAACTAAAACCCCCCGAAACCCAAACGCACAACACCCCCGTGTTTTTCCGACTTTGCGCGTACCTTGTGCAACTTCAATCAGCGATTTTACGAGTGCGTAGCCTATCGGGGTCCCAAACATCGCCACTTGGGGCCAGGGGCTGTGCACAACTGAAAAATTTACGAGCGACGCTCACGAACGAAAAAGGGTTTGGGGTCCCAAAGAAGCAAGACGGGAAAGACGAGCAGGAACCCCAACCCGCGCCGTAATTCACACTCTGCTCCACCGGCGCTTCGTTGACAGCCGCGCACCGCGATCCTCGCACAATACACTAATACATTCCGAGACCGGCCGCCCGCTTCTAAATTTTTTTTAACGCGTCGTCGCCTTGGCAAACGAAGGGAAAAACACACGCCAGCAGGAAAAAGACGTTAGCTGTCATCGGGCCGCGCGGGTTCCGCCGCGGAAAAAAAACCGAAAGAGACAAAGGGGAAACCCACCAGGCGGCCTCTTTATCTTCCATGCAGTGGAGCCGACACGTGGGAAGAGGAGGGGCGCATTTTGAAGGCGCCCACCGCTGTAAAAGCGAATAAGTAAAGAAGCTAAGCTTTTTCCCCTATTTTTGAACTAAAAATCTTGGAGACTAAGCCAACCGTACCGGTAGCGGTAGCTCAGTGCATCAACTGATGTCACCGTAGCGTTCTGACCGGGAGGTCAGGTTTCACTCCCCGGCGGCAGGATTTTCGACACTAGCTTTCAGCTACGGCGAATTCAGGCGCTGTCTGGAAGAGAATTTCAGCGGCCGGCTGCTCTGATCGGTAGTTTTCCGTGGTTTCTCCGATCAACACCAGGCGAATGCGCAGCAGTACCCTACGAAAAGGGCCACTGACCGCGCGCGATCTTTCCTTCCCTTCCTTGTCCCATACTCTCCCACACACTTACACTAACCCCTTCACTACACTATCACATATTCCAGGAGACCGGTCGGGAGCTTAGAGCTTGTCCCGACTGGGCGGTGCCCGCTGGTGGGAGAGTCCTGGTTAGAGGAAAGCCCACTCAGCCGACGGTAGGTCAGTGATCGATCTCGCCATCCAGCGAGGGAAAAAAACCGTCATCTCCGAGAAAAAAAATGCGCTACACTAACGGGACTAATGACCAAAGCAGTTGACGCGCCCGGAAACGCGAAAAATCAATCAATCAATCAGAAGTCAACCGTTGACTCTCTTCCTGTATCCAGTTTTCTTGTTGACTATAGTCTTCATGAGTAATTGTCTTTAAAAAGTGTTCTTCTTCGATCTCCAACCTGGTCCTTTATGTCTATGCAGTGGAGCAGCCACGCCGCCCCTGCCGCCCCTAGCCCCCCCGCCGCCCCGCGCCCGCGCCCCGCCCCCCCGCGCCCGCCGCCCCCGCCGCCCCGCCGCCCCCGCCCCGCCGCCCCTGCCGCCCCGCCGCCCCGCCCCCGCCGCCGCCGCCGCCTCCTGCCCCCGCCGCCCCCGCCCCCCTGCCGCCCGCCCCCCCGCCGCCCCCGCCCCCGCCGCCCCCCGCCCCCGCCCGCCCCCGCCCCCGCCGCCCCCGCCCCTGCCGCCCCCGCCGCCCCGCCCCCAGCGCGGACGCTCGCGTCTGTGCCGCCGCGCGACATGACGTGGACATACCGTTTGTAGATCGCAACCCGCCGAGCGTATTGATGGCCTTCGCGGAACGGACTGATCTCAATACTGCACGTCATGAAGATTGACTTGCTGCGGGTCACTCCTGTCGCGTCAACAGAGAATAGCCAGACTACGCTTCCGATTATTCTACTTGCAAAAATGGTAATAATGAATTACTAGGTAAAAGCCATCCAAGATGGACATTTGGAGAATAATGGAGGTAAAGTTCAACGTACAACAATCGTAGAATAGATATTGTTATTATTTATTGAAATAAGATATTTGTTCACAGAACTTTTAAAAAATTCTGAAAAATGAAAAGCGAGTGAGTGTTCTATGTTAATACTTGCCGTAGCTCTTTCCTGCCTTCTTACTAGCAATATTTATTTAGCTTAAGTAAAATAAGGCACTCAAGGGCTAAGGGACAAGAACACCAGTTTCCAGAGCTCCCCCCGTCTTGTTGTAGATGGGAACCCAAATTAGAAACTAATTCGCTCCCCAAGCTTTCAAATGAGTGCTCAACCGCCCTTACTGAGAGGAAAGGGAGCTGCGATGTCAAACAATTTCTATCAATTGTTTGACGCATAGCTCTTCATGAATTAGTACCGTTCATTATATCGGAGTGGCATACACCATTAGAATATTCAAAGAACGGTAAATGTGTAATATCATTTAGTTAGAAAGTGACATTTTTGTAACATTACCAAAACTATTATTTTTAAACCGTGCATGCCATGAAGTAAAAGATCTAACAGAATCACAGAAAATGAAAATAATTCAATTATATGTTTAGTTAGTTAAGTTAACTTAATGCCTTATTTTACGTGGCGAGACATATGATCTAGTATACAGATGAATGTCATTAGTATTCAAGGTTTTGAATTCCAGTAATGTGAGTTTCTTTTATTAAAATAAAATAAAATTTGCTTGATAATACCGTTATGTTGTTACAAATATTAGAAAACGACGTCCAAATCCTTCATAACATTTATATATATCATTAAACATTTCAAGTCGCACGTCATTTGAAAACACCTATGGTCCTCTTTAAAGCAAGGCGGCATATTCCTGATCTCAAAAACAATACCATAGGAATGAATTACGTCATTGGGCACAAAAAACCCCAAAAGAACATAAAGCACTTCTTATGCAAATTTGGGGTTTGTTAGAGAATGTTTGGGAGAAGATAAACAGCCAAAATTTCCCTCTGCTTAATGCCCGCTTTTGCCGGAGGAGAAAACGCCGTTTTCCGGGAGTTCTATCTCATTTTACTGACCCCTGTCGGAATAAAGACCCATTGATCTAAAAGTTTTTGGAGTTTTGGTTTGGTTATAAATTATTGTTAATGATTACGTCTCCCCGATCATCCCCATAAATATCTTTTTTTACGCAGGTATTACATATATTTTACACGTAGTTTATACCCAGGAAATATGAAGCTTTGTTCGGAGGATATTTTATTTTTCGTGATTTAATTTTATGCTAACGTCGATGCGTAATGCCGTCGTCAATTCAGAAAGTATACACGATCATACATTAATAAAATCTTTTTACTTTCAAATTGTTTTATGTGTCCAAATGGACAAAAAAACAAAATTTTTTTAACTTAAGGGAAATGTCGAAGTAAATACCCAGTAGATAAAATTTCATTTTTCCAGTGATTGTGATCCATCGAAAATTCCCAAAGAACATAGTTCTGAATCATTGCCTTCAAAGAATACGAAAACATACGAATAAAACTATCATTAAATCAGTATCAGATAACCTATTAATCTGTTATTTGTTCCATATGTCTTCATCACGTCTTATATGAAATGTAATATTAAAGTCGGGAAAAGAAATAAAAAATTCATTATCTACAAAAGGAAGACTAGATTGGTTATGTTTTGTGACTAGATTGGTTTGGTTATTTTGGTATTGCTCTAGATTGGTTTTTTCTAAACAACGACTCAGAGAGGGAAATCCCTTACTGGAATGAGGGAACTACGCCACCTTTCCGACTTTTTTTGCCCGTTGCATGGGAGTTCCTCAAGGACGATTTTAGGCCCCCTTTTTTACTTTACGTAAACATATGCCCCGATTCGAAAAGGAAGAACGGTTTTTTTGCGGATGATACGCATCCTTGCAATGAAAAGAAATATAAAAATCGATTTTCAAATTGGGTTCCCAAAAAAAAATTAAAGTAAACGAAAAAAAAAGGTTTTTAAACAGTTTTCCCTTTCAAAAAAACAATTCTTTCTCCTTTAAAAAGAACAGGGACCATTGACGATGTTAAGGCAACAAAATTTTAGGTCTTTCGTCAAACCCAAAAGGAACGTCCATTTAAACTAATTGAACACAAAATTAAGTTCATTATGCTGCGTTTAAATTCTTCAAATTCAGTCAGCCTTCTACTGCTGTTTGGGGATCTCGCGAATGTTCATTCCCCCTGGATATGGCATAATATTCTGGGGGAAAAAAATTTTTAGCTCCCAGACTTTTAGATTACAAAAAAGAAATTTTAGAATAATAACCAAATCCCCCCCACGTGATTTTGTAAGCCCCCCTTCATTAATCTAGAATTCTACCATTACCGGGCTTTTTTTTTACGAATCAGTGGTTTTTGTAAAAAAGACTTACCAAGGGCGGGAATATATTTCGAAAATGCCAAGTCTATTTATAACACTGACGTAAAAACATATTCATCAGGGGGCAGTATCAACAGCTCATTACAAAAATTCACATACAATCCCTGTACATTATTTTACAACACTTTGCCAGATGACATGAAACGATTAAATTAAAAAAAATTTAAAACCCCCAATAAATCGTTTCTGCTTTTAATTTTCTATACAAGAACAAACTGAGCATCACAAGAAAAGGAAATTAATTTTAACAATGAAAATAATGCATTATTTCCCTTTTGGGACTGTATAAATATATAAACAACCAGTAACAACTTTGTATACAGTTTCCCGGGTCAATGCCCCATCTCGATCGGGTTTTTTCGCCCATTTTCCCCTGATCCATTGAGCAAATCTGAGATGGCCCCCGTTTCTTCTGGGCATAAATGTAACCATTTTCTGTGCAGTCTTCTGAATTCAGGGGGAAATACAATTATTCAAATTACGTTTATGTTGTCGCGGCATGGAAAAACCAAAAATTTTTTCTTTTTATCTTTGAAAATAGATTTTATTACAAGGGAGTTTTTTTGTTTTTTTTCTCCCTTTCAAAATTCAAAATTTATTGCTTATTTATCCTTGAAAATAGATTTTATTACATGGGAGTTTTTTGTTTTTTTTTATCCCTTTCAAAAATTCAAAAATTCAATGACTTAGTGTAGGGATCACAGAATTTTGAAAATTTTCCCCATAGCGTTTTTAACTGTTTTTTACGTAAAATAAATAAAAAATAAATAAATAAATAAAAGACACTATCTCATCAACGACAGTCGGAGCATATCGTCTTGAATAATATTTTATATAAATTTTTCTAATTTTTGGTAAATTTAAAATAAAAAGCATGTTAAGATAGGACAAAAAATTGGTCACCTCACAGAGCTCCCAGAGAGTGAACAAAAATGTTATCACCCGTGGGTGATATAGAGATATTGTGATGGCATGTTATCTTTATCTTTTTAAAGAAAATTGAAGTGTATGTGATTTTATAATAACTTCCTTTTAAGATGATGTAGAACCCAATGCAATTGTTTTTACAAGTTTTGTGTGTTTGTTTGGGGCAATCTCCGAAAGGGGTCAGCATTTTAACAGTTTTAAACAAAGTACAGTATTTTGACGAGCATAATTTTTTGTGAAACTATTATTTGCTATTTGATAAAACTCTTGTTTCTTTTGTGTATATTTGCTGTTTTCTTTCGATATTAGTGAAATTGTGCATCCTATGACCATCAAAAATGGAAAATTTCTATCTACTAACGACAGTGCATTACTACCTCCACCTACTTCACCATCACATAAAGCAAAATACAAAGTGCAATTCTAATAGCGTTTTCCATTCGCCGCACTAGTGCGCACTCTGGACAGCTTCGTGTTCCATTCGACCGCTAGGGCGCACCAGTGCAAAGAACTGCGTGTTCCATTCGCACATCGACACGGACCCAGGGCGCACTAAACTGCACCGACGATCGCGTCAGTGCAGTCCAGTGCACCGGGCCATTGTGAGGTTAGGTACGGAAGTTATCCATGCTGATTTAGAAATGTGATGGTGAAATTCTGAAGGCAATTGAGGAACTTTTTCACGCAGGATACTTCGAATGATCGAGTATATTATGTTTGCAAGAAATGTCTTAAAATAAAGTTTAAGATTTACACGAAGTTCGGAAAATCAGATTGTATTGTCCTAAAAGTTAATCTTGAATATATATATATATATATATATATATATATATATATATATATATATATATATATATGTATATTAACAAATTTAATGTGTTAATATATCATATTAACAAATACAGTGCTATTTAGAAACTAAACTGTTTTAGGTATGACTCAATTTCGAAACGCTAATAAAGAGAAAATAAAAATAGTGACCCTTACAAAATCATTCAAATATATATGCCAAGAATGTTTCTCTCACGCCCATGCACATACCAGCAGAAAATGTTCATGTTAATATTTTTATTGTTTTCAATAATCAAACAATTCTACAGAAACCTTTCGGTTCAAAATCTTCGATCACTGGCAAATTCGAAAAATGAAATTATTACTCATACGCATTTGAAGTTTTCGTGTTTTTTAAATAAAGAATAACACGTTAATAATTTATGAATTAAGAAGTAACAATTACCAAAAGACTGCATAAAAATTATAACGACGATCGTAATTCGAAATTATTATTTTTCGAGTTCTATCATAGTGACTGACCAAGAATAGCTGTGCATAATTTCACTGCGTAGCGCACAAGCACTGACTCAGTTCCGGAATCCGTTTCATTCGTGGCTGCCCCTTACGCGTGTGGGGCAGCACTGTTGCGGAGCGATGACGTTTCTGCCCTGCACTAGGGTGGTTTTCAGTGCAACGAATGGAAAACGCTATAAGATTTTCGCTAAGAGCTCAAAAACAGTGAGAAAATCTACGAAAATAATTAAACATTTCTTAAAGGGATATTCCACAGAAGGGTGGGATGAAGATATGCCATAAACAGAACAAATTATTTTTCCTGTCTAACAGATGTTTGTGATTAATAAGAACCTGAGTAACGTAGGGTACTTCAGATAAATAACCATTAAGAAGGACCTCTAACTTTACAAATAAAATAAAAATTACGAGGCATTAAAACAATAAAAGCGCCATTGGTGGACAAAACTACTTGCGAAAGAAGTTTCAAAACCCAAAAAAGAAAGCTGTAACTTAAAAATACGATCTAGGAATAGCAAGTAGCGAACTGACTTGGCTATCCGGGAGACGCCGTTCAGGGCACAGGTGCCGACGTTTCGGTCGCCATTCTGCGCCCTGTGTCCTAGACGCGGCGTCTCCCGGATAGTCAAGTAAGTTCGAATTCCGGCCGCGGAAGCCTACGCTCTCAGCAAGTAGCAAGTCGTGGAAAGAAAAATGGTGAAAATGTGGAGGTGGCTAGAGAAGGTCAGGATGAAACGAGACACGCCAGGCTGAGAGGCGAAGAGAAGAGTCGGAGAGGCCGCGACGGCGAGGTCACAGGTGCTCGGAGAGCACGCGAAAGAGAGGAAAAGAGGAAAGGGAGAGGAGGAGCAAGGAGAGGAAAGCAGAGAGGAGGATCGGCTGCAGCGCCCTGCTAACAAAGCGGTCGCAAGAACAGTGGAGCCGTAACGCTGTAATGCACTCCGCTCCGAGCGGCGCGGGGGCGCCGAGTGGTCGCTTTTTTAGTTCGCGCCCCGCCGCGCGGCGCTGCGCAGCGCTGCGAGAGCTCCCTCGAGCGAGTGTCCCCCACCCCCACCCACACCACACGCCGGCTCCGCAACTGGCCTTTTCACAGAGATTTGCCAAAACCAACTGGTTGAGTGATCCACTGATTGATTGATTGGTTTCCGGCCGCGTCAACTGTTATGGTCATTAATCCGTGAATGGTGTAATGTTTTTTGTCACGGGAAGTTTTCCTCCGTCTGGATGATGAGGTCAGGCGCCAACCTATTCGCCGGCTGGCGGCTTCTCCGGCGGAGTCGCCGGCGTCCTCCTCCAGCATCTCTCACACCAGGCACGCCCCGGTCGTGACAAGCTCTACGCGCCGATCCGCGCCGACCTACCGTCGTCTAGCGGGTTTCCCAACCAGGACCTTTCCACCAGCGGGCACCGCTCCAGCCAGGAGGGGTGTGTGTGTGTGTGTAAGGAGGATAGGACAAGGAATGGGAAGGACAGATCGCGCGCGGTCTGTGGCTGTTTACTGCTCGGCATTCGCCTGGTGTTGATCGGAGAACCACGGAAACTACCGATCAAAGCAGCCGGCGCTAGATTCTCCTCCAGACAGCGACTGAATTCGACCTAGCTGAAAAGCTAGTGTCGAAATTCCTGCCGCCGTCAGGACTCGAACCTAGGACCTCCCGGGTCAGAGGCGCTGCAGTTGGTCCCTCGATGCGTTTGGTAGTATACAGTGTGCGTGTGTGTGTGTGTGTGTGTGTGTGTGTGTATGAAGAGACGATAGGTCGAGGAAGACGAGGCTAGATCGGCGCTGTCCGTAGCCCGTTTGTTAGGTACTGCCCGGCATTCGCCTGGTGTTGATCGGAGAAACCATGGAAAACTACCGATCAGAGCAGCCTGCCTCGAGACTTCGCCTCCAGATAGCGGCTGAATTCGACTTACCTGAGAAGCTAGAGCCGAAAATTCTGCCATCGTTGAGGCTCGAACCCGAGAACCTCCAGGACAGAGTCTCTGCAGAGACAACGGCAATGCTTAGATGGTCCAAAGGAACAACTGGTCCATGATTCTCAGATAATTCTCGTATTTTTAATATTTTTAGATCGAGCTACTGAATTGTAATATAACGAAATTGCTAATTTATTTCCTTTGAAATGTGACTACTCCTTCAAATATTTGCATCAATATGAAAATATAAATTTTAATACATTTACTTGTTAAATAGATTGCATTTACTTTTTCATTCTCTTCCCCACTTTCCAAGGTTTCAACCTCTACTAAAAAATGTAACTGGTTTCTAGTTTCTATACATATAAGTTAAATAAAAGTGATTGATGTTTCTTAATTTCATTTCAATATAAATGAAAAGCAATTTATGGAAAGCAATTACCTCGAAACGAATACTAAGGAAAAGGGTATATTAAATAAAAAATCACATTTTAAAATAATACATTTTCAATGAGTTTCATTCCTCGAAGGCTAGAAGACATAGTAACACATTGATGCACTTTCATGCTTATGAAACACCATTAAAAATTAAATAAAAATATCACACAGAGATTCAATATCCTGACTAATTGTTTCTAACGAAATTCAACAGGTTTTAATTTTTCTTCATGCCATCTTTTCCGCCTCTCAAAAATAAAGTCGTTCTTCTAGTTTGATCTGCCGGAAATCCGAGAGGCCAAGCCATTTTAATATGGGGGATTGCAGGAACTCCGGAGCACGGTGGGGTGGGGGCGGGCGGGGGCGGGGCGGGGCGGTGGGTTGACGCTCATCAGGCGACGCTCGCTGTCTCTTCGGCGCCGACGGGCGAACGCGATGCCGCCGCCCCACCCCACTCGCGCTCCCCCCCCTCCTTACCGCCCGCACGCCCGCTGCTTTTCTCGATTTATTTATTCTCGGAGATCGCCTTCGCGGAACGAAATGAGCTGCGAGGACGCCGGCCCCAGGATTCGCTCCCGCCCGCCACCTCACCCGCTCGCCGCGTCATAGCCTGCAGGCTCAATCCTCCCCCCTTCACCCTCGATATCGTTTTGGACACTTCTTGCCCCTTTGCGCTCTTTCTTCTAGTTGAGATACGCTTTCACACCCGAAATGGGTCTTGCGGTTCCAATCGCACGTGCTCCTTCTCATCTTGCCCTTGTCCTTTTTACTTTCTCCCTAAAGAGGAGAGAGAAAGTTGTGTAATGCTGCGCGGAAAAACGTCTAATTCTCGGCTGAAAACTTTAATTTAAAAGTAAATTTAAAAAATTATACAAAAATGGCATTGGTGTAAAATAATAGCATACTATGTTAGTCACTAGAAATTTCATAGAGCTTCCACGTGTCTACTATGTAAAGTAGCATTAAGCATAAATTAGACATCCATTTAGTAATAGGAATTGTAATGTTCATGTTCTGATAGATCTATTAGTACATTTCTCAATGAAACAGTAAATGATAAAGGCATTGAATTCGCATTAAATTCACAACAGACATCTATGTGTTATGTTTATTTCGAATACTGCCGCACATGTTCACTCAATATCCTAATCATTTATCCTATTTATCATAATTATCATAAGTCGAAGTATCATTTTAGAAATTTATAAACTTATGTATTTGACAATTTATTGAAAAACAAAATTACATTAATTGTTTTCAATTTTAATTGAACTATTTTGGGATATAATACGTTCTCATTCTAAGTTGCTTCGCACTATAATATAGAATTTGATTATTGACCTTCCCCAGGCATTTTACTAAGGCCAATGCAGTGTGCTATTCGGCTCATAAAATATTTAACAGTTACTCAGTACATGTATTATTCACAGTACCACATTTCACACAGTTGGATTTTTCTCAGAGCTTTTTTCTCTTTTTCAGCCTGCACCCTTTTTATGTCTTGCCTCTTTCTTCTGGGTCAGTGCTTTCAGGATCAGAATTATTGGTGGTAGAGGTCAGAACAATATTTTTCTATGGTGAAATCCCCGTAAATTTCAAAGGTGTGCAAACTCTTGTTTTTGGATTGTAATACGTATAAATACTTGTCTTTTGTTATAAATTATAGACATAAAATATTCTAATTCTTCAGAATAGAAATGCATTGTCTGAAAAATGAGATGACTTTCTTATTGATAGCTACAAAATACGAATGCTAATTTTATTTCTTTGCTCCTCTGCTCTTTAGTGTGATTCAAACTTGCTTTCATCGTTCTTCGTTTGAGAAAGTTAGTCCTTCACTCCATTTGTCTCTCGACTAAACTCGATACGTCTTCATCTGGCCTTAATTCAGTTCTTTATATCCTATCTTTTCTCTTCTTTCCCGATCACAACAAAGTCGAGTTGTCGAATGTTCACACTTTTTCTCCAGATAAAGGGAGAGATGGTTCAGACTTTAAAGGAGAAAGCTGGATGAACTAAAAATATATACGCGTGGTTAGTATTTCAATAATACTACTAATATAAGTTAGTAGTGCTGTTAGACATACTACGTGAAGTAATCTAAAAACAATTTTGTAATTAACATTGATGCAAAGATGGTGAGATTTTGTGCCCGATGGTAATCATTCTGCACTAGTGTTGGGCATGCATACGAAGTCTCTCACTATCCGAAACGTGTATCTACCAGACACCAGGTCAAAATGATATAATGCCTGCAAAACAAACGGCACATATTTAATTTTGTTACATGACATTAACCACTACACGTTCATTAACAAAAAGTGATCTACTGTAAATTTCGTATATGTCCTAGAAGTCTCTACTTAACATTTTTTTCCGAGGCTTGATGTAAATGCTACTCATTTCCAAATATGTTGTTCGAATATTTTACGAAATTAACTAAATAAGTAGACGAAGTTCGATCCATTGCGTGTCGAGCGGATCCGTGCTCCAGCTGACGCGGCCCAGGAGCCAAACGACCTGGCTGAGCGAAGCTGGGGTGGGAGGGTGGCGGGAAGTGGCTCAGACGCGGTGAGCTGAGATCGACTGAACGGAGCGGGGCGTGGCGAGGTGGCGTGGAGTGAGGTGGATTGGGGGCAAGGGGCGGGCGGCACGGCACGGGATGGCAGGGAAGAATTGGAGCGGGAGGTGGTTGGTCGTTGATTCGTGATTCCGGGCGCGTCAACTGCTTTGGTCATTAGTCCGTTAGTGTAATGCATTTATTTCTTCGGAGATGTCAGTGATCTTCCCCTGATGGATGGCGAGATCCGGCGCCGACCTACCGCCGGCTAGCGGGTTTTCCTCACCAGGATTCTCCCACCAGCGAGGCACTGCCCAGCCGGGACAAGCTCTACGCTCCCGACCGATCTCCGGAATATGTGGTAGTGTAGTGCATGTTGGTGAGTGGCAGTAAGTGGAGAGATAGGACAAGGAATGGAAGGACAGATCGCGCGCGGTCCGTGCCCGTTTGTTAGGGTACTGCTCTGGCATTCGCCTGGTGTTGATCGAAGAAACCACGGAAACTACCGATCAGAGCAGCCGGCGCTAGAATTCTCCTGCAGACAGCGACTGCATTCAACCTAGCTGAAAAGCTAGTGTCAAAAATCCTGCCGCCGTGGGAGTAGGAACCTAGGACCTCCGGTCAGAGGCGCTGCAGTGACATCAGTTGATGTCTGAGCTCCGCTCCCGGTGGAGCGGAAGAGCGGGGGCGAAGCAGAACGGGTGGAGCGGTTGCGTGAAGCGGGGCAGGGTAAAGCGGAGCGTGGCGGAGGGGGCGGACGGAATGGGGTAGTGGGGTGAGCGGTGCTGAGCGGGGATTCGTGAAGGGTGGAAGAGGGACGGAAGGAGGAGGGGAGGGGTGAGCGGGGGTAGAGCAGAGCGTGTTGGAGGGGCGGGAGGGCGAGGGGATTTGGGTGAGAGTGGATGAGTGAAGCAGCGCGGAGGAGTGTGTGGCAGAGGGGGTGGAGTGGAGCGGGGTGGGACGGAGCGGGACGGGGCGGGATGGAGAGAGGGGCAGGGTTGAGTGGGCTGTGGCGGAGCGGGCGGGGTTGATCGGAGCGTGGCCGGGGGCGGAGGGTTGCAGCGGGGCTGAGAGGGTCGGAGCGGGCCGGGGCGAGGCGTGGCCTGGACGGGCGGGGCGGGGCGGGGCGGTGTTGAGAGGGCTGGGTGAGCGGGTGTGGTGGAGCGGGGTGGGTTGATCGGAGCGTGGCGGAAGGGGGCGGAAGGGGGCAGGAGCGGGCGGGGCGTTGCGGAGCGGGCTTAGGGGGCGTGGCGGCGGGGCGGCGTTGATCGGAGCGTGGCGGAGGGGCGGGCGGGCGGGCGGAGAGGAGAGCAGGGTCGAGCGGGTGGCGCGAGCGGACAAAGTTGATCGGAGCGAGGCGGAGGGCGGGGCGGGCGGGCGGGGCGGGGCGGAGCGGGGCGGGGTTGATCGGAGCGTGGCGGAGGGGGCGGGGCGGGGCGGAGAGGGAGAGCAGGTTTGAGCGGGTGTGGCGGAGCGGGACAAAGTTGATCGGAGCGAGGCGGAGGGGGCGGGGCGGGGGGCGGGGGGGCGGAGGCGAACGGCGCGGCCCCCGCTCCGCTCCGCGCCCCTGCGCCGCCCGCGGACGCGGAGAGCGGAAATGTAATCCCGCAGCGCTTCGAGGGACAGGCCAGCGCGCTCGCCGTGCATTTCGAGTCCCGCTCACGCCATGTGCAACGCCAGGTGTGGGAATCACTCGCCTCAACTGTTGTTGTCCTCATAAAAATAAGTGATACCATTTCCCTGCAAACATTCCACACTTTACAAGTCAAAAGGTGGTATTCGCCTTCATAAGGCATTAAGCTTTTTTTATTTTTAAAAATTTTTTTATAAACGTTTTCTAAACCTTCCTATTCCAAATCCAAACGGCCAGTTCCTTATAACTTCACCTTTGTATACACGTTATCTCATCTATGGATTTTAATTTTACAAATAAAATTTGAATTTTTTTCTCGTGTCTCAGAACTCATGGTTGCGCACGAAGTGGGAGTTCTAAAAATAGCTAGATCTCTAAATGTAAAAAGATTCGGAAGGGTCGAAAATAAAAACGTTTGACATTGAATCTAACTTTAGCGTTTCTGGCAAACCGTACTGAAGGGTGAGTAAACCTTTAAATCTTAACAAAATGGACAAAAGGTCTCATATTGTAGGTTGCAGCCTAACAACTTACCCGTGTACCTGAAGGTAAAACATTTCTTGAAGAGCCTACGACGCATCGTTTCCAAGCTATGAGCAATGGTAGACTGTCTTGAATATTGCTGACTATTGCGAGTGACTATTGCGTTATTAGTTACTATTGCGTGCATCTGAGTGTTTTCTTAAAAAACGTCAAAATCATTCATCTTTCCTTATCGTATTACATGTAAAGGAGATAATAATACAAATAATAATAATAATAATAATAATAATAATAATAATAATAATAATAATAAATAATATATCAATTACAATGAGTACAAGAAAAAATTCAAAGATTAACTTAAAGAGATTCATTAACAATTATTATTTTGAAGAAAGTATTGAAGGCGCCCTTAGAACCGCATACTGCCCAAAAGATTACGTACTACATCAGTAACAGCTTTCTCATTAGACTAGCTAGGTCCTAAATTATCTGATTCAATGATTTTAGAATTAAAGTACTAGATATTCATTTAAAATTGATTTACACAATTTTGGTGTCTCTAGTCTTCAGAATAGGTAAGTTGCTTTTCAGGTGAACTCATTCTAGTCGTGAAAATATGTTTATGGCCAATTCGTTGTTGAAGTTTGTAGATTCTCTTTTTATTGAGAATGAAATACATTATGGTAAATAAACAGTACAAGTTGGAAAGAAATATTTCCTGTTGTTAATGTATTATGTCTGGTAGAGTATATAAGAGATAAATGAACAAAAATGAAATACAGTAAACCCTCGTTACCACAAAACTCGCTAAATATGAATCTCGTCTTAGCGTGAACAAAACTTCGATCCTGGCAAGGCATTATAGTAACACTGCCATTTATAATAGTCGGATAACACGAATATTTATAACACGAACTTGTCTGGAATTCGTCTTAATGGGGGTTTACTGTAGATGTTAATTGGAATAGTTCGTACGTATAAATATGACGTTTCATCAGTTCTATCTATTTTTATTTTATTAATGTTATATTTCAAACGAAACGAACGAGAAAGTTTATGAAACTGTGTACAATTAAAACTCTTTCTTTGTCACATTAATCCTCATAGCCAATTTGATATTTCATATTCACTCTATGTTCGAAGACATTTAAAAGTTACGTCCCATCCTCAGTTTGTCCTCAAGTCGTGAGAGTCACGTGCAACCATCGCAGCGCCAGGTGACTGCAGGGAGGGAGGTGCTGCGATGTTTCGCAGCATACCACAACAGCCGTGCCACTAATTGACTCCAGCATCCGAGTACAGAAGCCCTCGGAGACCCGCCTCTTCATCGGCGGAGTTGACGGCATTGTTGGCATTGGTTGGCGTCATATCCGACGTAACGCCTCTAATATCCGGGCGGGCGACTCGGGAACTACGCCCAAGTTCGATTACAAGGGACTTGAGCGTTGATACACTACCTGTTACCTGTCGTAAGGTCTCGGTGTGAGATCTCTAACAACTCGGATCTCCAAAGCTTTTCGCCACCCACACGACTTTGGACCCGTACTCCCCACTTAACGCAAAAATAATGGAACGGCGACTTAGACGGGTTCATTAAATTGAGTGCCGTGAGGTTCCCCTCCGGTTCGAAACTTCTCGTAATCTTCTCAAGATTCAAGGCAAGTTTCACGGAAATACGTAATGTCCTGTACCTTAACATATTTTCTCGGAATAATTCTAGCAGTTATCAAGGCGTCCTTGTTTGCCCAAGTGCTGTGGAGTTTCGTATCGGTTAAATTCAGTTTGTCTTAAGAGAACTTGGCAGAAAGCGAGATGCAGGAGATTTGAGGAAATAACACCAGGTGTGCAAGAAGCACAGTAAGAGATCTACTTTGAAGAGTAAACTCTTCTTCGAAATTTGCTCGTTAGGTCTTATAAACGTCGCTTTGAAGAAATTTTGCCTGTTGACATTTTATTAATTGCTTTGGTTTGCACCTTCCATGTAGTACGTTATAAAACCAACACAAATATGTTTAAATAAGTAAAGTAGCTTTGTTACATCTTGATGACTGATTAACAAAATGATTCGTGCATTTTGTTACATATTGTTTGTTAAATGTATTAAAAGTTTCCTCCAGGGACGAGTAATACATGTTATTTTAATATTTAAACTAGCGATCCTGGGTAGCTGTTTGGGACACATTTGTCTGCGTTAACATGTCCAATTTAATGTAGTTCCGATAAGCAACAAAATGAGGGACTTAAACAGAAGAAAATGTCTATAAACTTCACATTCATTCTGAGATGCTGAATACGATTGTCTAATGAACTTATTATTAAAAGTAACATCCAAGTTTCTCATCTCTGTACTGATTTTCTATTCAACAGATTACAGGAGATATTAATATCACGTAGGTACCTGAATTGAATGAATGCCTTATTTTACGTGGCGAGACTTAGGCCATGACTGAGACCTATTCTGCTCTTCCGCCTGACCACGCAAATTCCGTTACGCTCCTTTCACCTACTAGGAGAAAAAGAAGGTATTACTTGGTCGACGAAACAGGCAGTTTGAATTTAGCTCAGAGGCTTCATTTAGACTTGATAATCTTTTACATACAGTAAATCTACTAACATGTGACAGCCGGCTTTACGTCCTCCGAAGGAAGGCGTACAAAGGATTTTTCGCCCTAAAAATCCACTGCTTCGATCGGTTTTGAACCAGCGAACTTGAGTATAACAGCCTGATACGCTAACCGTTTCACCATCGCCGCCGCAACCTGGACTATACTATACAGAAAAAGTTAATACTAGTATATAGAAAATGAATGTAATTTAATACTCTTTGTCATTAAAATAAATTTTAAGAAAGTCAACACAAAATTAGTATTCAGGAGACTGATTTTTAAGTGATGTGTGTCCCAAAACAAAAAATAAAAATATTTGGTTAAAGATTCATTGTAATACTTTATTTCGTCAATTTAAAGAAAAATCGAAACACAGTTAGATTTAAAATATAAAACGAACACACGTCGTAAATAAATAACCTCATACCTACACAAAATCCTTCTTTTAATTCTTGTTTTCAAAGGTGCGAAAAAAGTAAGAAGTGCTTTCATACTCAAAATTACGACAGCGAAACTTTCAATACTTTATTTCAAGGAATATGATGAGCGATTTGCATAGCCTTTTGCATTTTGTAGTTGTTTCAGCTATGAACAACTCACACACCTATTTTTGAGTACCATGTTTATTATGCATATCATAATTATTGACTTAATTTATAAATTTCTGAAACCCTTTTTCACCATTGAACACAGAGTACTCTTCTCAAAGAATTGCTCAGAAGTAACATATTAGAACTACATATTGAAAACTAAGTAAAAAAAATTTGTAAAAAATTTAATGCACTAAATTTTCCTTAGGGGAAAACAATATTTTTAAAAGGCAAGCATCAAAGGTATACATCATTACTATTTATTATATTTACTTATTGTTTTGTTTGAACAGTTTAAATTTACAGTTTTAAAAAAAAAAGTTCTACGAGAAAAAAAAACATGAGTACATCGAAAGTAACTGAGTAGGCAGAAAACAAAGAACGAACATCCTAACAATCAAAAAACGTAAATCACCGACCGAAAGAGAAAAACCCCATAAAATTTAAAAAGCATGCACTCAGCAGTTTCCCTCTTTCAATTCTTCAATTTTTCCCTTTAAATTTGAAGAACACATCCCCACAAACCATCGTATTTCTTCTTCCCAACAGCACCACTCAAACCTTATGAGGACAGAAACTTTAAAAAAACAATTGACAGACAAAGCGTTTCGGTCAGCAAATATCATTAATCGATTTGGTTTGATCATTTGAAAGAAACTTTTAAAATTGTGCAAAGATAATATTTCTAAATTTGCTTGAGACGGTTTTTTAGTTAATGTTTTTTTAGTTAATGTTTAAATTTTTACGTGGCGAGACTTTTTCGCAACATCTAAAATACCTAACAATTTTCGACGGTTCTGAAACATCTAAAATTTTTTTTTAATTAATGTATTGTCGCGTTCTTGCATCATTAAATGTTGATTACTATTCACATTCTTTTCCCCTCACTAACTAAATAAACCCAATAAAAAAAAAAAAATTTTCAATGGAATCGGATACTAGATTGTTAGTTAGTGGTTTATTAGTGATACTAATTTTTAAAACAGGAATTTATACGCGAAAATAACGAACGCAAACAAAAAATGCATATTATAAAATAAACTTTTTTATTTTATTGATTTTAAAAACGACTATATCGATTTTTAAACAATGTAACATACAATCAATGAGGTTTTAAAACGGTGAAATAGTGATTCATTAATCACTTCCAAAAATTCCAAATACAAATTATTCCACCCCTTGGGAAATTTCCCTTTTTATGCCCCGACTCCCCTTCCCCACTGGTTTTCCTCCGCCGCTTTCTTCGCCCTTTTACCCCATATCAATTTGCCCCTGTATAAAATACAAATTTTAAATTTCGCTTGGAAAGCTTTGAACCGGGAAAAGAAACCTTTTTGTTCGAAAAATTTGGGGAAAAATTGAAATATTTTCTCATTGGTTTTCCCGGACCTATTTTTGCTTCCAAACTGTCTGTTCTTACTGATTTTTTGGGGCTGATCCAAAAATACGCTTCTTTCTTTTCTTTGATCTTCACCTATTGTTTCCCCCACAAGTTTTAAAATTGCGGGCACGAAGTTTGAATACACATCTGACGACAAAGTCAATATGCGCAGGTGACACTTCCCTTCAGGCGGAATCTTCCTGTTTCGAGCGCAGGGGGTTATTTAGGATGCACCAGCCGGCCTGGGTTGCGTCGCAGCCTTATAAAAACCCTCGAAGCGTCATTGCCTCCGGATTTGACCTTGGCGTCCGCGGGAAATTTTGGGGGGGCGGCTTCGTTGGCACCACGTATAGGGGGAAAAACTTCGCAGAGCGCTACCGTCGCCGGGGCCGCGTCGGGGTTTGCGATCCGGCCCCCTGAACACGCGCCAGGGGGGAGGGGCCAGATGCGCGGCCGGACTTGTGTTCATGCACTCGCACTCGTGCCCATGGTGGAAATGGTGATAAGACCGTTACCATCACGAATGCCCCATAGTTCGTCTCCAACCCCATAAACATTTCCACATAAAACCCGATTACCAAACACGTTATTTTTTATCCACCTCTCCTTCCAAAATACCAGATAAAACCCAAACTAACCTCCAAGGCTCTGCAAAACTCAACTCACAGAAACCGCATTAAAATAAATTTCATTTCCATATGTTTCTAAATAAATTCTCAAACTAAATCCAGAGAGATATTGTACAAATATACCACTACCACTCTAGTAGTAATGTAGTTGTATTTTAAGATTATTTGTAAGATTATTGTGTTAATTGAAAAGTAGATATAAGCAACTATAATAATGCAGAGTGTATTAACACTGATCTGTGTTGTTCATCCAAAAGGAACTCAATAAATAACAACAAGTGCGTAATATTCCCCATGGTTGTCCGCCAAATTTTGGGTTCTGGGTTAAATACAGGAAAGATGGGGATGGTCTACAAGAAACTGATGTTCCCAAATTTTTTGAGATTCCAGTATTTTGCTTGATTTTTCATAAAACTGCAACATTTCAAAGAAAACACTATTAAAACGTTCTTTCTTATGTGACTTCAGACTTTATGAAAGACAATTGACAATACATCACCCTTCAGAAAGGTGGAAGAGTTAAATATGGAAAAACTAACAAGGGGTGAGCACAAAAAATATTAAAACAAATAAAACTGTCCGTCAACCGTTTTTTTTTGTGATACTTTGATTTGTGATATTTTCGATCTTTGATATTGGTCTCAAATTACCATTAGTTATCTATGAAAGTCTCTTAGTCCCTATATTCACAATATGGCTAACGAAACGTAATTACTATCTCGATTTACGATACATAAAACGAGTTTGTGAGCTATTTTTCCATTACTAAGCTGTTTGCAATAGAATGACTTGCTTGAATCAAAATGTTTTGGGACGATGCGTGCATGAAGTTACGCGCAGGGAGGGGTTCCCACTTTAATTTGGAGGCTCAGGCCGAACGTTGGTATGCCTGACGCGCGGTGCTGGGGCTTCTGCATGCCTCCCTGTGGCCTCCGCTTTATTGAAACGGTGACTCGACACAACACGGGGCCTTTCAGCCCACTGCATGCATGCCCTCTGGCTTTAAGCAAGTACCTAACAAAAAAATTTAGTGAAAATAATTATATACAATATATAAAAAGGGTTGAGATTGTTGAAATTTTAATATATTTGAAATTTCAGATATGAAGTTGAATTCAAAATAGTAAGGCCACAAAATGGATGATCAGATAAAATAAAAGAATGTATTTGTCTTCTTTCATTTGAAATATCCCAAGGCATTCTCGAATTAATACACCGTATATCTTCAACACTCCCAATATTTTAAAGATATTTCTTGTTGTTCAGCTTATATGTTTTTTGGGTCTTTAAACATTATTACTAAACATTTAGAATGTATTTAAGGGGAAACATCAGTAATTTAATATTTTCATTGCCTTTTTTTCAAACGTATTTTTTAAACAATTTATATAAGTTAATTTTAAATTAATTTAAATCACAGTTAAATTAAGGTGATTTTATATTCTGAAAATACCATCGCTAAAGGTTATCTGATACGTAAATTTTCATCTTTTACCAAACCTAAAATAAGTGAACGTTCTCAAGGTTAAGGTGGCTGTCTACCCCAAGGTTATGGCTGTTTAAATTATATTGTGTCTAGCCCAAAATGATGAAATGTAAAGCTTCATGTTTTAAAAATTTTATTGAGTTGTATGCTCCCTTTATCATTCTTTGTGCTTCCAACCGTCTTTTGCCCCGTTTCTTAGTTTTTTAGCGGACAAGCCTTGACTAAAAATGGGGGATCACGCCTAAGACAACAGGAGAAAAGATGAGCCTATGCTACAATCGAATGGGAACCAAGAATTGGGTGGCAAAACCAGAAAGACAACGAAAAATAGAGGACAACTTTAAAGAGTCAGCTGGCAGCAAGTGGATGAGACGCAGCATGCAGAGCGTCATGGAGGTCCTTCAAACAAGCTGAATCGTGGAGATAGAGAAAAGTGAAATCAGTCAAGTGTTGTGGGAAAAAATTTAATATTAAAGACAGATTGTATTAATAGCCAAATTACATGAAATTTTAATTAGTAGTAATCAAAACCTGCTTAATATGTGAAATTTATTCATTTGGTATTTTATTCAACAAACTGCATAGGCATAAGCCCAGAACTTCCTGGGAAACCAGGAGGCCTTAGTCGTTAAGAGATTGTAACGGGCTGATGATGATGATGATGATAATATAATAATAATAATAATAATAATAATAATAATAATAATTTTGTGTTATGAAAAAATAGATTCAAGTTAAATACATCTAACTCGTCTGAAAAAAAATTTAAAAAATAATTCATATGTTTCAAAAGTCAAATGAAAGAAACTTTAATACAACTTGTCACTGAAGTCACTTGTCAGTTTGTCACTTGTCAGTGAAGTAACAAATGAAAATAATATTTTATTCACATCTCCATCTCATTATTTATGTTTCTATTATTCTCAAACTTTGACATCATTTTCCTTTTGGTGTTCTAGTACTGCACTAGCATTTCTTGGCGACCAGGCGCCTGCGTGTGGAGCTTAAACAACCGCTAGGGTTCTTCAGCGAGGGTTCCACCACCCTAACGTTTACAGGCACTCCGCGGACGGCCGTCCACCCTGCGTGCAATGGCCCTCAAACTGGGAGCCGAGTTACGGCGACTACCGCCACGCCCGTCACCGCCGCCTGCCTGACCTCGTTTGGCGCGGGTCCGAACTCGAGCACTTGACTCAACTGGTCAGGGTGGCCCTGCCCTCCGCTTGGGGTACGAGGGGGTTGCACTAAAGGGGTTTCCGGAGCCCCAATGGCAATGCCGCAAGCAACTTGCTGCCTTTATTTTGACCTAGTTTCCCGTCTGCCAGACCCATGTCGGCCTTAGTGAGAAGGGAAATGATGTTTTTTAGGCTGTGCTTTTTGGGAAATTTAAAAAATGGGTTTTCAGATTTTGCTGTTAGTTTCCGAATGGGATTGTAGAACAATAAGATAAATCTATGTGAATTAGAAACGTTCTTGCTCTAAGAAGTCGAGGAAATTTTATGAACTTTTCAACTTAACATTTTGTGAAACGTATATTCGGGAAATAATGTCTTATTGCTTTGAATTTCCAGATGATTCAAAAGAAACTGAATTCTCGGCCAACGTCACTGCACAGTATGACGAACATTATAATAAAATTTAAATAATTTTTCATAGAAAATAACAAATTTAATACTCAAGAAAATGTTGAAATTTTTTAAAAATTTTCCCTGAACAAACGTTCTATCTCAATGCAAACAAATGCTAAACTATCTTTTAAAAATATCATATCATATTTCGTGTGATTTTATATTTTTCAGTTGTTATCTATATATTTAAAAAAAGGTACTCTGCCATGGCTTCCTTTAGAGCTTACTAAACCCGATTGTGTATTTTTTCCGTTAAATGACAGAATATGATCGCTAGATGTTATAACATTGTTTGTGTTGATTCACCATTTACGGTGTAAATTAATTAATAATCATTTTTTAATAGTACGCTTATCAATAGTCAATTGTTTTTCCAAAGGGGGGCTGTTTCAAAATGAATTATAGTGAAACGCTAGATGTGAGTCCACGCTGCTTCATGGTGGCGTTGCTTGATAAGATGTGTTTACAATTCGTCAAGGTTTTGTTTCAGTGTAATAGTTGCATTGTGGCATTGACAGTTGGTATTTGGGTTTTGGGTGATTTGTAGATAACATTCGGCAGTGGTTTTGCACGATTGTACTAAAGTAGTGAAGTTGTTCCGGTTAATGTTTAATTTCGAATCGTTGCCCACGCGCCCCAAAGACGCAAAAGTACTACATTAACTGGACGAGGGGAAAAGGGGAAAATCAGGGAGGTGTCGGATAGTGAGCATTTCGTTTTTGTTGGGCCCTGTCTATGAAATGTCAGTTTTGTTCTGCTTTGTACTTCCCATGCAGAGAAATTCTGCAAACGAGTTTACTCTGTATTGCTTAAATGGGAAACAAGTTTACTGAGCAATATGCCAGAAGTAATCAAATTTGTTATAGGAAGATGACGCATCAAAAATTTAGAAATAATATCCGTCAGTATAATAGTGCTCTTTTCTTTTGTGTCATTTGGGTATTTTATAATATGAGTCATATTGATTGCCACCTGGTCATGGGCCAACGTGTTCTAAATTTTGGAACTCCACATCACAGATTATCTTCGTTATACGGATGCAAATATTGTGAACATTAGTCTGGGCATAGTATTTTACATTTATTCAAATTCCCCGTCAAATTTTGACGGTTTTCACTAGTAATTATATATTTCATAGTCATCTTTTAAATAATTTTATAGATTGCCACCTTCCCTTCCTCGCGATAACGTTCTTCCCCGCGCTTATTTGCGCGTTATTATGGTAAATGTATCGCTCTGATGTCTATACGCTTTTTTAATGTTTTATTTACCGTATCCTAATAAAAATTTCCCCAAAGTTTCTGGGGACCATTTATGTAATTGAAACATTTTTTGAACGAATTACAAATCTTTTTCCCGCCGTTGAATCAAATTAAAACTAAAAACCATATATCACTTCCCCAATTTCCGTCACTCACTTTCCCATTTATACATCTTTATCCATCATGATAAAAGCACTATTTTCGTGCCAGGGTCCCACAAGATGTATTTACCACCAAAGTTCGACCATGAAATTTGGCAACATTTTAGGAGGAAGGAGGGCTGAGAGGGAAAAAGTAGTACAAACTGTTGTGAACAAGTATAGAACGTGAAAGTAATACATTTTCAGAATGTTCTCGCTGTTAGCTGCACTTAATATCAATTGCGTACTGCAACGTATGTTTTCGTAATAGTAATTTAAAGAACTTCAAGTTCAAGAACACACAAGAATTTAATTAAAAATAAAGGCATATTTTCTAAACTCTAAAAAAGGGAAAATACGTGTTCGATTTAAACGTTTTTCTATTTTTAAAAAGAAGTGTAAGTAAGTATTTTATCAATACACCTTTCTGGGTACTTATTTTGACATGCTTCTCTAATTTTTAAAAAGGAAGTGATCACTGAAAGCTCGATAATATTAAAGATATTTTATATTTACAGGTGATTTACAGGTGTGTATAATTTGACTTTAATCGATTTTTTCTTTTGATTAAGTACTAGTTGATTCCTAAAACGAAGTTCAAATACTGTCGCAAATTTCCCAATGCAATGAATTTGATTGGTTGGTTGGTTAGTGATTGGGCGCGTCAAGAGCATATGTCTCGTACTTTAGTTTTGTTTTTCCTCAGGAAATGGCGGGATTTTCCCCCGCTGGATTGCAAGATCCGGTGCCGTCGGCAGTGGGGTTTCCTCAAGGACTCTCCCATCAGCAGGGCACCCCCCAGCCGGACAGCTCTAAGCCCTGACCGGTCTCCCGGCATATGTGGTAGTGCAGTGCATGTAAGGTAAGTGTGGGGAGGGTAGGGCAAGGAAGAGGAAGGAAAGATCGCGCGGGTCCGTGGCCCGTTTGATGGGTACTGCCCGGCATCGCCTGGTGTTGATCGGGGAAACCAAAAACTAACGATCAGAGCAGCCGGTCACTAGAATTCATCTCCAGAAGCGACTGAATTGATCTAGCTGAAACGCTGGGGTCGAAAATCCCGCCGCGGTAAGCATCAGCAGGACCTCCGGTCAGGAGGCGCGCAGTGACATCCGTTGATGCACTGAGCTACCGCTCCTGATTCCAATACAATGAAGAAAAAACTTGTTAAATAAATATTTCAGAAGAAAAAAGTTAGGTATACGACGTTCAACTTGTCCGTTCAATCAAGACCGTGGGGGGACGAGCGCCTGCAACGATTCCTGCACGGACTTAGGTCGAGAGGGCACCGTCTCGCCCTGCGAGTGTCGATCGTCTTGACGCCCTCTGCGGTGCGGTGGACCTCGCCGTGCCGGGTCCGTTCCGCACTCGCTCGCTCGCAGGCCCCGTAAAAGTCCAGCGCCCGGGAAGGGGCGATTCACGGCAACTCATCAGACCCACCCCCACGCGTGGCGCCCACCCCCAGGTGGCGCCACGGAGAAAGATTGACGCGAGACGAAGCGTGGGCGAGGTGGTTACTCATTGCCAGTGCAATGCACGTGATACGATTAACAATGCGACAACAGCACAGACTCGTAATAATTTAAATTTAATTCCAAAGCATGTTCCCATGCTATTAAAATATTTTAGTTTGTATTTAGAATCTGTAGTAAAGGAGTTTGTAAATAATTTCTGCGAAAAATGCTAAAATTAAAAAATCGTTAAAGACTTGTTTAAAAAAGTTTAACAGTTCATCTTAATTATGAAACTTAGAGGCTTTCTACTGTTGAAATTATTTTAAATCCGATTTTATATTCAAATTAATTTTGAAATGAGTATGTGTAATACTTTGATATCCAAAAAAAGTAGTGTGTGAATAGAAACGGAAGTTTAAACTCTTCAGGATTGTCACATTTGGGCCCTTGCAAAGTTTGGTAAAGATTAATACAAAACAAAGTAATTTGTATAATATGTTGATAGATGCACTACGATAATTATTTTTCCTGGTTCACTCTAATAGGTTTTCTAGAAGAGCCCGCAGTGCGTAAGTTAAAATGTTTAATCTAGTAGCCATGTCTGTAAAATAAAAAGAAAAAAACTAGTATTTTATTAAATTTTGAACCTGTAAATGAAGTAATAATCTTATATAAATTACACCGTAGTTTATATAAAATTGATCTATTACTTTTCACAAGGTGGGATGAAAACTCCTGGGCAACGCTTAATTTTTCTAGTATGAATATAAAACCAATTTCTTTAAAAATATAAGAAATATAATATAACATGATTTTAATATTAAATAGTTTTATTTTAGTCGTACATATTATTCTGCATATAAAACGCAAGAGATCATTAATAAATGTTTCGTACAAGAAATTACAATATTTCAAAATTCGAACCTTGTGGTATAAAAGGTAATTGTTATAAAACTTACTAAGTCTAGAGAAAAAAATAGGTTATGGACAGGTTGCACGCGTCCACTTTCAGTATGACAGTCCTACAATACAATGAATGTCCTACGTCCTAATGAAGCCTAATTATTTTCTGTAAAATTTTGATGTATATTCAATTTTATTCTGATATTAAAGATGTAAAATGTATACTTCAAGAAAAGGAAATGTCTTTTTAATGACAACTGGTTAAAAGAATATACAATGCTTCAAAAAGTAAACGATTCTCAAGGCCTGTTCAAATACAGTTTAAATACTTTTTCCATTGAAATGAAAGGTGTCCAGCCATCAAGCAGCATGAAAATAATGAATATCATCGCTGAAGAGAAGATCTGCTAGTTCAATTGAGGGAAAAAATTCGTCATTAAAAGGATACCCCTGAAGAATTACAAGATTGTAATTGAACTAGCTCTCATTTTCATACAGTAAATCATAACCAACCTTATAATTCGTTATTGTTTTATGAAACTTTTCCTAAAAAATAGCCTAATTATAATATCTTTTGCAAAATTTCTTGTGGAAGAACAAAATCACAGGCAATTCTTGAAAACGTGTTAGGCCAAGAATATGAGGGAAAAGGATTACCGAAATAAAAAAGAACGATTCGTATTTTTCTATTATGACTGATGCATCTAAACGAAAATGGGAAAATTTCCCATTAGTTGTATAGATTTTTCACGAAAGGTTGGTTTGCAGCAAAATCTAATTGATTTTTACGAAAATTGCGATGAATCGCAGATGAATGTTTGCTTGCATCAAAGATATAGATTTTTCAAAGTTACAGCTCTAAGCGCTGACAACTGAAATGCCAATTGTTTTCATTCGCTCTTCGTCAATTTACAAAAAGTAAATCCAAATATTGAAAAAGCTAATTGTCAGCAACTATTGCATAATGCGTTGAGATATGTTTTGAACCTAGTTTAAAAATCAACGCACATTTGTGTTGTTATCGGTACGTCAAAGTAAATTTCAAGCTTTGTAAATTTTTTAAATGTTGAATTTACTGATTTTTCACGCATGTTGTAACTCGATGGATCGTTACCCCTTTGTGTAGATAGATTGTTACGAGAATGGCTTTTAGTTTCTATTTTCACAGTAATGTTAATAATTGTCTATAGTTTTAAAAAACGTTTTGCTTTTTAAAAAACGAATAAACCCCTGACAGTTGAGATAATCTATTGTTTGTCAATCACTTGCTTGCAGTATTTCAAACCTCCATTACATTATTACAAAAAAAAGTACCCACAATTATTGACTTATACGCAAATTTGAATGACTTTGAAAACAAGTCTTCTAGGATAGAGAAACAGTTTTTGCACGCACCAAAAAAACAGAAAGACTTGACTTTTATGAAAATCAAAAGTTTGAAAAAGAACTTTTCAATTTTTATAGCAAAGCCTTGTTTTATGAAAAAGATTTGAATTGATGAACAGTCTGTAATCGAAAAGTTATCAAACCTAATGTTAATAATTCAGAACTGCCAGAATTTGAAATGTTTGCTGAAATTGTGGAATATTAATATTTCAAACATAAACATGAACAAGTTGTTTGATGAGATTGTATTTATTAACGAACATTTAAAACATCTTCTTTAAAACACCTGATTGGCAAAAAATACAGTACGACCGACAAATGGACTTTTATTTTCCAAAATGTGTTCAGATAATAGTGACAACATTGAAATGATGTCTTATTGTGTATGGACAATCATATTGAATTAAAATGTGTATAAGAAATTAATTGGTCTAACATCATGTTATTTTATCTGATATCAATGTAATTTCTTTAAAAAGATTTGTGTGAACAGTGATTAAGTGCTATCGGTTCATATATATTTCAAAGAATTTATTTTTATGTTCATACAAGTGTTTCTTCCATGTACTTTTTGTTTGAAAATACTTCCTCTCTGAACTAGGACGCCCGCCATTTTCTACGTCGTAATTTTGTTACGGGACTCTGCGTTGAGATTGCTACGATGGTTTGTGAGGCTCGCCTGCGACGTTTGTCATGACAAGGGCTGACCCAAAATGCAAAAGCTGAACTTAGCCAGACGGCCCTGATCAATTTTGTTTCCAGTACTTTTCAATTTTATGAGAAAGTTCGAAACAACATTAAATAATGACGCAAAGAGTGATGAAAATATAGTTCAGACATTTAATGTAATCATTAAATAAATAATTTAAATTAAATTAGCATTATCATCACCTACAAATTTATTTATATATATATATATATATATATATATATATATATGCGACCCACCTCCGCCAGTAGCTCAGAATGGGTTTTCAAGGGGGCAAAATAAAAAAAAACAATTAGAATAGGGGGGGATAGGGTCATGTGGGCCGTTGTGGATTGAATGCATTTAAACAGAAACTCAAGTCGAATCACTTTCCACTTTTCTTAAGTATATTCTAATTAAATTTACAGTAATGAACATAAAAACTTTTTAAAAAAAATTGGATGCAAAAAATAATGAAAGAGGCATTTCGTTCAGTTTAATGTTAGTAACAACGGCATGAGTCATTCGCAAATCAACAAGAGTGAATTAGGGAATATGAATACGAAAACACTTTTGTTATTTCTACCAGAGAAATAAATATAATAATAATAATAATAATAATAATAATAATAATAATAATAATAATCCTAAAATCAGATGTTGTGATAGTACTGAGGGATTTTAACGCACAAGTAGGGAAGGGAAAAGCTTTTCGAAAAACAGTAGGAGAAAAGCAGTATCCAGGCCATAAAAGAACAAATAAAAATGGGTCAAGATTAATTAATCTTTGTAAAACTTTTCATCTGAAATTAATGTCTACATTCTTCAAGAAATTACTGAGAGAAGCAAAAACATAGATATCTCCCAATCCAATGCTAGGGGAGTTCCAGTTAGATCACGTGGCTATATCTCAAAGAAATATTAAAGAAATCATGAATGTAAAAGTAACAAGAAACAGGGAATTTGACTCTGATCAATACCTTACAAAAATTAAGCTGAAACTTCTCCCCCGCAAAAAACAAAAGCACCAGCGAAAATTGATTAAGTATAACACAGATAGGCTCAACATCACAAAAGAAGCAATAAAGAATTTTCAAGAAGAAATTAAATTAGCTAATTCAGGAAAGTGGGAAAGAATTATCCAGAAATCAACAGGGCAGCAAAGAGCATATTTGAGGCAACAAAAATGAAGAATAAATCTGGTGGATTGAGTCTTGTGAAGAAGCAGTTGCAGAGAGAACGAAACAATGGAAAAAATGGAAATGCTCTGGAAGGACTGAACACCTTGATCAATTTAAATTGCAAAGGAAGACGACAGCAAGGATAATCAAGGGTGCTAAACTATCTTTCGAAAAGTCACAACTTCTTGACATAGAAAACAATTTTGTTAAAAATAACTCTCGAAATTTCTATCAGGCGTTTAAAAACCACTTAAAGGGCTACCAAGCGCCAAGTATTTGCTTCAGAGATGAAAATGGTAAAATAGGTCTAAGTAATACCCAGAATTGTGAAATACTGAGAAAGTACTTTGAACAACTCTTGAACTGTGACGAACCGAACTGTAATCTAGAATTTCCAAACCTTCATGAAAACTAAGCAACAGATCCATCACCTACAGCTGAAGAAATTAAAAAAGGCAACAAATATCCTAAAAAACAACAAAGCTAGTGGAGAAGACTATTACAGCGGAACTCTTAAAATGGGCTCAACCAAAAATTATGGCTAACCTTCAGCTCATGTTTGAGAAAATCTGGGAGACTGAAAAGATTCCAGAAGACTGGAAAGTGGCTCTTATCCATCCTTTGCATAAGAAAGGTGACAAGCAAGATGTAAATAATTACAGAGGTATATTTCTGTTGCCAGTAGGTTACAAAATATTTTCAACAATAGTACTAAACAAGGTGGAAGCAAAACTTGATATTCATTTGGGTGAATACCAGAGTGGATTTAGAAAGGGCAGATTGTGCTCAGAACAGATTTTCAACCTCGAGTCCATAATCCGACTTACAAACTCTAAAGGCATAGTTGTAACATTTATAGATTTTAAAAAGGCCTTTGATTCAATTGACCGGGAAACATTAGACAAAGTAATCCGAGAATTTGGCATTAAATCTAAGCTAGCAAACCTTATCCGTGAAACGCTCACAGATACCAAGTCGAAAGTTAAGTTTCGGGGTGAAATATCTAAGCCATTCCAAATAAAAACAGGTGTAAGACGAGGTGATGGTTTGTCTCCACTCCTCTTCAACTGCGTCCTGGAGAAAGTAGTAAGAGTATGAAACAAAAATTAAAGAACATGAATATAAATCAATAAGACTGGGAGCAAGAACAAAGGAATTGAAATTTACTACTAGCATTTTCATATGACTTTGCCATTCTTTCCGAAAATGTAAGACATGCAGAAATACAAATCAATCTCCTAGAAGAAATATCCAACAATGAAGGTTTACGAATTTCCGTAGAAAAAACAAAATTTATGACAAATATAAAAAATGCTCTTGAGATTCTAGTAATAGTTATTGGACAGGTAAAGAGAGTAAATAAATTCAAATATTTGGGAGAAATAATTCAAGAAAATGGACTAGAAAAAATTGCTGTAGAAGAAAGGGTACACAAAATGGAGAGAAGCATATGACATAACCAGAAACATTTAGAACAAAAAGTCTCTATTTAAGAACTTGAAAATACATCACTACAAAACAGTAGTAAAACCATAATGTGTTTATGCAAGTTAATGCTTAGTACGGAACTACAAATTACATAAAGTTGAAGTTCTAGAAAGAAGAATTAATCGCAAAATTCTCGGTCCGATAAGAAACACAGAGGTATGGAAATTAAGAAGTAATGAAGAAATTTATCGTACTATATAGAGAACATCACCGAAACATTACGGAATAGGCGACTGCTATTTTTTGGACTTTTATATAGAATGGACGACAACAGATTAACTAAGCAGATTTTTAACTACCTTTCCAACAAGAAGTCGACAATAGTCTGGATTAAAGAAGTTAGAAAATATTTAGGAAGAAACAATATAAGTGAAAGAGAAACAGCAGAAAGAGATTTTAAGAAGAAAATGTTAGAAATGTAAAGATTCCAGGGCAGGAAGGAAAAGAAGACAGGATCAAAATGGTTCGAGGAGAGAAAAGTGATACACAGCGAGAAGATGAAAGAGTACTAGAGGAAGAAGAAAGAAGGACAAAGGAAGAAGCAATGAAGTTGGTGCGTGGTCCTTAGATGACCCAAACGAAAGAATAATAATAATAATAATAATAATAATAATAATAATAATAATAATAATAATAATAATAATAATGGCGTAGGGAAATGGCGACCCTATCGCCCGCAGAACCCAGCCGGAGGGTAGGGACTGCGCAATCAGCCAGGTTTCCACAACCCTCAAAGGGACGCTGTCCGCTTACCTAAACTAGACATCCTCTCTATCATATCCCGCCCTTCCCCTTCCAGTAAGTGGGTGGATCGAGTAGATCACATTTTTCCGTTACCTAAACCCCAGCAATTTTCCATCTGAAAAGGCTTCCTATTTTTCCCCTTTCCATATTCACCCTCGTCTCCCAAAGTCCAACTCTACACCAAAGCGCATGCCATCTTTAGCCACGTGGAGACGGGCTACATCCATTACAACTGGCAAACAGGGCAATGGTAAATACCCATAGAATAATGGAGACACGTTCTAAAAGGCATAAGATGCGGTTCACGAGCCGCTGCCTGGGAGCGCCAGGGCGTGTGCAGAGTCGGCGATGAACACGACAGCATGCGAGCCGCCGATGACAGAGTTGATGACGCAGACCTCTGTCACTCAAAGAGCTACAGCTCAACATCAACCAGAACAACCGAACGTGGAATATGTAAAGGCCAGCGCATCTACTCCAACTGCCACTCCAACTGCCGGCTCGTCTGCTCACAGGTGTGAGAATACTGCCCTTAGAGGCAGGAAAGCAAACAAATAGAATGGACACGAGATATGACTATTGAAGTTATTAGAATATTTTACCATGTCAGTCGGGGTCAGGAAATTCGACTTCCAGGACACAGACATCACATCTTCCAGGAATGGACTTCCAGAAATCGATATAACCGACCAGAATTTGGTGGAGAAAAGAAATATTATAATTAATTATGGCTATCTGACTCCAACAGAAGGAAAACTGGCTCGGGGCAATCAACTGCCTCACTGCAGTGCCTCTGATAGGGAGGTCCTAGGTTCGAGTTCTGATGGTGACACGATTCTCGATCTTGTAAGCTAGGTTGAATTCAGTCACTGTCTGGAGGAGAATTTTAACAGCCGGGTGCTCTGATCTGTAGTTTTCCGTTGTTTGTTCGATCAACTCCAGACGAATGACGCAGCAGTACCCTAAAACGGGCAACGAGCAGCTCGCGATCTTTCCTTCCTCTTCCTTGTCCTCTCCTCACCCCTTACTTACCCACACGTACACTCGTACACTACATTACCACGTGTGCCGAGAGACCGGTCGGGAGCCTAGAGCTTGTCCCGGCTGGGGCGATGCCATTTTTGGGGTACACGAAGCTTCAAGCGAAACATTCAAAATTTTCTGAAAACGGCTCCTAAATTTGTTGATTAAACTTAGTTCTCATATAGGATAGAACGCTTAAGAGAATTGTGGTAGTCTCATGTTGAAACGCAGATTTTTGAAAATCAAAAAGTGCCATTTTGGGGCTGTAATAAATTAACTTAATATTACAAATCGTAAAATATTAATAATTTAATTAGTTTATTACTTTTAGAGTTATTTAGCAACTGTGTATGATGTACGTTGACTCACCAATAAACAAGTTGAAATCAAATTCAAATGGAAATAAGCGTTTTGCAAAGAATTTATATTACTTGCCAAGCGAATGCACATACTTTTGACAACGCTGCGCAGACCACAGGCGTTACTCGCTTCTGTTAATTTGTGGGAATACTTTATCAGTCCAATGTATTTCTGTTTGTTTCATTTGTGAAAGTAAGAAATGATTGCTGCTCCTGACTATCGAAATGAACGCAAATATGCATTACAGGCACTGTGTTTAAATGGGTTGAATTGACGTTTTCATGTAATAGCTGGTGTTAGCAGCACAGAAAAAGCAATATTCGTAGCTGCTTCCAATAATAAGAGAAAGATGTGCTGTTGTAGCACCACTAGTTTTCAGATTCTAGGCATAATCAACATCAGAACACTGTAAATTACAGGTATTGAGAAAAATATGAGATTTTCCATACATCTTACTATTTCTGGAGAATCGTGATCATGCTGCACATGTTCTAAAGACGTCTTTAGAATGTTGGTTGCAAAATCGTTCAACTAGCTTACATCTTTGGTTCCTTACTCCACGATAAAATCGAGTCCCTTAAATTATTGCGCTCGTAGCGATTTATGACTATTTCTTAAGAACACGTGAAATCTGAATAATTTTTGACCATCAATTCAAGTGCTCTGGTGAACAAAGAATTGCTGGAAAAGCTTCACAAGCGTAAATAAAAAAAATCTTCTCAGTAGACAGGCTAAAACAAAAGAAGGTACTTGCTCTTTCCCCTCTGAACTTGCTGACTGCTGCCGTTATGAGTCCAAGCCATATTCTCAATAGAGAAAATAAAGGGGTATATTGTAGAGTATCGGGTTTAGTAAATAGGGCTTCGCATCTTATTTACTATCAGCACAATGTTTCTGCAAGTGATGATTCTACATTTTCTAATTGAAATAACGGACATCTTATATGCAAATGCTTTGTTCTTCCTTAGATTCAAAGGGTATGCTTTCAAATCAATAGAAACGCTTTGGCTATTTAACACCATTCTCTATTACTTTGGCACATTAATATGCGTCATAGTATAAATTGTTTATGAAAACGCCTGATTGCATACATGCAGTGTATATGAATGTGAAGGGGAATTTATAATTTTTAGTGTATTTATTTGCATCACTTAACTAAAACGTATAAAGTTGATCGTAAAAGAGTAAACAGTTGTCAGAATTTAAATCCTAAATTTGTGAATTTGTTCCTGAATGTTGAAACAGTGCGAACTTGCAGGTGTACGTTTTCGCTGGTTGGAAAGAGGAAAATGACACAGTGTTATACTGTTGAATGTGGTTTATGAAATCACATGCATTAACTAGTATGAGTTTTAGTTCCGATAACTGGAGGTCACTGACAATATATTCATTGAGATGACAAAAATGCATGAACACATTTACACTTCACCATATTAGTCTCTCTCAAAAAGAAACGGCAATCATTTTTTCAGATTCAGTGACTTTACGACTTTCAAATATTTAGACAATATTAGACCAAACAATTTATGTCTCGCTCTCTCCCCCATAAGGCAGTTTTCATTCTTTTACTGATTCAATGAAATCAGTAAATACTGATCGAATCATGAACAGTGAACAAAGTACCAGTGTAGTTTATTTTTCCATTGACTCAGAGAAACATAATACAAATGTTTACAAATTTATAAGAGTTTTGTTTATTTTTGCTTTCTTCTTAAGTTACGAAGGCCATGAACGAAGCTTCTCCTGTGTACATTTTGTAATTTGGTCTAAAGTTAGTGTAAGCAACGGAATTAAACATATTCGTGCCATCATGAATTTTTGAGTTTTTCGAATTGTTTGTAATCTTCATTTTTATATGAAAGATAATCAGATATTGCATACGTTCTTTGACTTTCTGATCGGTTCTCACTGCTTTACAATTTATTTTGTATGTTTTTTTGTGTTTCTGAGTTGAGCACGCAAACAAAGCAGATGCAAAAACAAGCTTGCACCACTGTTCGAAATCTTCACTGCGTAATATGAACGCCGCAGGGAACCTCTTTGAAACGCGATATAAAAAAGCGAGTGTTCCATACATTTCGGGAAGTTAATAAAGAAAGAATTCAGTGTTTGCATCTCTTCCGTCGGCAAACTCTTTTCCGCAGCCGTAATTCCACAAAGAGGGCGGCCTCTCGACTCCTTGGCTCCGCGAGACGTTGAGAGCGGAGGTATGCATATATTCCCGTCATCTCGCCCTAACATCATCTCCGACTCCGTGCCAATATCAGGGCCGCGGGGCGGGGGTCGAGCGCAACCCGCCGCTCGCCGCGAATCGATTCTCTCATAAACAAAAGCCGAGCGAGTCCATAAACCGAGCGCAATCGAGTTAGGGGGCCGCGCTCGGGCGCTCTGCCGCGCTGCCCCCGCCCGCCCCGCCCCGTCCCGCCCCACTCACCCGCCCTGCATCCCATTCTTTTTCCGCCACGGCGTGGCCACGCCCCCTTCGCTTTCCGCCTGTCGCGCTGCGCGTCTTTCTCCCGTTCTTTTGCGCGGCTGCTTTCTCATTTTCCCTGTCTCTCCGCGGGCAACCACGAAGCGCCCTGCGCTGGGCGGAAGGGCCTTATTTCCATTAAATCTATACTTTACGTATTTTGCGCCCCATGCGCATTGTGCAGTTTAATGCGCAGTATGATAGTAGTCTAATCACGTACGATCTGTCACTTGATTGCTTCAATTCCTTTCTTCTGTAGGTCAGAACGTCACAACTCTTATGATGCCTCTGCCTCATTTGTCCTCCCTTTTTGAATTCTCATTCGTTTCACTTCATACCTAGATGCTCGCCTCATTGCCTTGACAAACCGTCTTCTCCTCCCTGCTCTTTCTGCTCGATCACTGTCCCGCGCCTTTCCTAATTTTCTCATCCAATTCCTCTATATATTCACCTAAAATGGTTCTGTTGATGTCCTCTGGCCCTTGCCAACATGTTTGTGCTTCAAGAACCTTTTTCCCAATTTTTCCCTCTCAGACCCATAGCTAAATCCTCACGGGTGACTTCTTGCGATTCAACGTCTACGCTTTATGATGTTTCTCTTAAATCAGTTCAATTTGTATATCACTACCCTTAATATCCGCCTTTGTCCGTCACCTCGTCATCCGTTTTCCCACACATCTGAAATACATCTTCGTCTTATCGCTTACCCTCATTCTCTTTCCACGTCTCACTTCCTGCCTTTTTTGAAACACTGTCCACCTTCCAGTCCATTCTTTGATCTCTCTTCATTGAGTTCTGTTCTAGCCTATTACTACGTATATCTGGTTCACTTTCAAACCCATCGCCAACCCTAATCTCCCACTTAGAGCTAACTTCATTTTGTTATCTGCTCCCTGCTGCATGTTATTTGTTCCAATATAGCTCTTCGTTTCATTTCACCAATTCTCTATCAACTCTTTTCCGAACCATCTCGTCCTTTGCCTTAAAGCTCTTGCATTTGCCTGGAATCTTTCCCCCGATCTCAAGTGGTCGATGGAGGGAAGCTGACGATGCTGCTACGATAAGCCCTGGTTGCCTCTCTTCTCGGGAGATCAATAAAGAAATTTGGTGCAAAATTCGTCTTCTCGTGAGGGAAAGAATTATAATGCTCAAATAAATCAACCGAAAACTTCGTCTGTCTCCGAGACGAATCAGCGACAAAGATGCTATGTGTCTCGCCAAAGAAATAATGAGGTACCTTTCAATGAATTTGATTGTCAATTTCTCCTTCTATTTCAAAATTGTTGGTAATCAACAACACCAACAATCACAAGAGATTATGAAACCCATAATATACAGCTTTATGTCCTAAGGAGTTCCTAATTGAGGTGGTATTTCAAATCGAATTTCGAATTGAAATTGATGAACCGATAGAACCGTAATTGCAAAATTGAAAGAAGAAAGTAGAGAAAAACGTTTCATGAAATAATTTCTAAATGAAATAATATATTTTCTGAGAACAATAATGTTGCAACTCGTACCTTCAAATTCATCTTAAACTGTGCAAATAGCACTATTCATTTGAAAAGTTTTATGAAAAAAATTGCTCTTCAGAAAATGGGGTTTGACCGTTTCTGAAAACGCGCAATTTTGAGTTCATTTTCACAGAAAACTTTGAGTTTTCTAGAAACTTTATTAAACACCATTTTGAAGCAAAATGTACTTATAAATGCAATAATGTGAACGAATCGTCGCTAATATAAATATTAACGACGGAGAAACAAGTCATAAAATTACATTTTGTAATTTGTAAAAGAAAAAAAGAATTCGTTCGTTATCTTATAGAGTACATTGAACACTATCCCCATCAAAAGTTTAAAGAAAACAAATAGAGCCGTTTTGAGCATTTTAAAATATTGCCATATGGTGCACACAATATTTCGTAAAACGACTAAAATTTTCAAAAATGTATATAACCATAATGAAAGAATTAACTAGGAGAATAAATTTATTGAAGTAAAAATCCTTCCTTCAATTTTGTACTTGAGAAAGATGCCGAAAATTTTTAAAGTGTATTTTACTCTATTCTTTCAAAACATTTAAAGAAAATATTTGAGCTGTTTTGAGAAAATTTTGAAAATGTCCCAGGTCTTTTATTTAAAGTACAAATTTTAAACAATATTTTCCAAAATTACGGCTTTTCGAGTTGAGAGAGATCGATCAGATTATCTAACATAGGTATTATTCTTTTAGTATATTTGGACTCGGCTCATTTTGGGACTTCTTCTGACAACGATAACACGGCTTCGCTTTTGGTACATTCTTCTGGATACGGAACTTCAGCGGATTGTACCTGGTCTTGAATAAAAATTGTTTTATGAATTTGCCTTTTCATTGATACCCGTCGGAATGAATTGGATACTTCATTGGATTGCCTGTTGAAATGAAGAGAGTAAAGTAGTCCACATGAAATTCAAGCACGCTCTGAACAGATACAAAAAAACGAGCGGAAGAAACAAAATTCAATGTAAAAGATGAGAGAACGCTGCAGGAGAACTATGAAAGAAAGCCGCAAGAAGTGAATGACATTATCTCTAACTAATACAACGGATATTAAAGAACCATGGCACAAAATCAATTCTGTAGAAGGTAACTGCAGAAGAAATAAGATCGAATTCTTTCGAAAAAGCATATAATATTTACATATCGATTTACCAGAAATAGCAAATATCGTAGCCCATACATTTGCATAAATTCAAACTCTTCAAACTATTCAGAACAATTCAAACATCAAAAGAAAATCAAAGAAGAGATACGTTGTGTGATAATAATTACAACTTCAATGAAGAATTACAGTTACATGATCCTATCTCCTCAATAGAATTACAGTAAATATTGGTATCCTTGAAAACGTCCTCACGTGGTCCTGATAACATTTCTAGTATTCTTCTAAAAACCTCCTGCAACAGGAAATGACAGGCTACTACAGATATTAAAGATTTTCTTTAAAATGAGTTTGAATAGTAACTGAATTAGTTTTGGCCGCAGTTTTTCAGCAGCAGATACTATTAGAAATATTGTGGGTTTTCCTGTCTAGTCATACGTATACAGGTTTCTTCGATTGCCCAGTATGATAGAGTGGACCTAACATTTTTATAAAATTTCTATGTTCTTCATTGTGACGAATTAATGACTGAATAAACCACTTTTCAAAACTATAGCAAAACATTACACAGTAAATAATAAAGTTCCATTTTTTGTAATGTGCAGCACAAAGCAAGGGTGCATGACCTTCTCTCGCCTCCGTCTTGGTTTTGTTTGTCTAAGTATTTCTTCTAATGGAATTTAGTACCCACAAAACAATTGGAAAAGATAATTCTCATTATCTGGTTGAATATGACAAGGTATAGGCTGCTTTCCTTCACAGGCTTATTTTCTTTCATTGTATTCAAATCTGTTTATTTTATCGCTTCTGTGAGTAATTTCTACTTCTATTCATTGTATCCAAAATCTGTTCATTTTGTCATGTTTGTGGGTCACATCTCTTTATTCATTGTCTTCAAAATATGTTCATTTCTGCCGTCTTTCTAGGACGCCTGAATACTCTTCTCCGTTCTTCTTCCTCCTAATTATTATCCCGCATTATCTAATCTATTTATTCTTTTATCATTTTATCTTCGTACTTGTCATTGACTTTATAAATTGGTCTTCCTAATGAATCGCATTAATTCATTTATTTTTCTTTCTTTCTTCAATCACTTTTCGATTTTAGACAAATGTTTCGATTTTACTTTTTTATTTTAATCTAGTATCATTTTCACACAGTTTTTGTATAAGAAAATTAACTCTGATTTAGATTTGGAAATATTTTTGTTAAAACAGTCACAGTTTTTAGGAATAATATCTGCAACTCTGGTTTCTTCAAAGCAATCACAATCAATAGTGACAAGCACTATCGAGAATAAATTATTTTGAAAGAAGAAGTTAAAATTTATTAAAAAATTAGCTCGTCAATATACTAAACGAAACGCTACTCAAACCATCAATGTAATTCAACCAATGTAATGAGAGATTAATATAATTGTCTATAACCTATACCTTGTCGACGCACGGCTTCAAACTCTAATAGCACTTCGCATAATTTTTCTGGTGCCAATGGTCGTGGTCTACAATGCACTGATGGGCCAGATGTTGTTCTAATAAACTGCACTGTATCATGGTTTATAACGCGCACCATGCCAGATGACTGAAACGACTTCGGAAATTCACTTAGTAAATGCTGCATTTTATTATCATTGGATTAATAAACGCTGATTTGGTGCATGGGTATCCGTGTGCGTTTAATGAATGCATTATCACTTTGATCGATTGCCGTACAGGAAGCACAATCTGGCTATAACCTAATAGGCTATTAAGTCGAATTGATACACAATTATTTTGTCTGTAAGTTGATAGAGATGATTCGTTTGCAACTTTAATTTAAAATTAATAGACAGCAATTTCCATGAGATGAGACGTATTTTTTTAGGAAACATGAAACATCAGAGCCAGTGTGTAATGAAAAGTTAATTTTAGTCGTATTATCAATAATAAAAAGTCGACGGCCTGTCGATCATTCGCCGCCATACATGATTGTTTAACCAATTTTTTTTCAACTTTTTACGGGTCAATACATTTGTGGGAGTTCTTTCTGTAAGTGAGATGATAATAAATATTTGTTGATCACCATTATCAACATTAGAATATGAGATATTTCTTAGAAACGAATTGTTTTTTCTTTCTGTAATATAATATTTTGTCTTTATATTGACTTCTTTAGATAATTCGTTAATTTTGGGAGCTAATTTCTCCACAGATAATATTCGTTGTATTAAGTCAGTGACGTTCTTTCAATACACTTCAGTGTCATATTTACATTCGTATCCACAGAATGCAATGAGTTTATAGAAGTGTTTGACATCGGAGCAACTGTTATTCTATCTGATATTTCTGCTGAATGATTTAGAACTAGTTTGGCACTGAAGAATAGCCTGCAACGTAGCAATAGCTGAATCCCCAATTGAACGAAAGAAATCGTCCTTTACATTAGGATCGCCTGTAGAAATGATGAAGGTATGATGCCGTAGAAATTGAGAGGGTTTTCTATCACCCAATCCCTTTTGTCTGAAATGAGCAATTGAATTATTTGTTCCTGGAAGCAGATAGTCTGTTAATTCTCGTTTTAAAGTTTCAAATTGTTCAGTACAATAATGATCCCTTATATTGTCTTCTTGCGAAAAGCGAACATTCAGACTTGTAATTAATAATTCTAATTATTGTGTCTACAACAGTTATGTGCATCTACTGTCATTCTCGCTGGTGCTTAATCTCTTTCTCTCTTTCTCTCTCTCTCTCTCTCTCTCTCTCTCTTCTCTCTCTCTCTCTCTCTCTTTCTCTGTTTTGGCATTTTGCTGTCAAATCTGAAAGTTCGGGTGCGGGCCCCTTTGTTTTTGTTAATTTTTAAAAATGCAAATATTGCATGCACTATTGCATGAAAATTACTAAACTTTTCAAAAATATGTACTTGACCGCAATGAAAGAACTATTTATCGCCCACAAATTTCATTTCAAGGAAAAAATCTCTACCTTCAATTTTATAATTGTAGGAAGACGCCGAAACAAAATCAAACTTTGCAACTTTCGAAAATTCAGAGTTAACCGTGAAAATCGGACATAAGCTATCTCTATAGGTGTATTTTACTCTTTTTCTTTCAAGAAATTTAATGAAAAATTTGGAGCCGTTTTTGAAAATTTTGAATTTTCCGGGAGGCTTCAGTAAAGTACCCCAAATGTTAAGAATGTTTTTCAAATTTCAAACCTTCAACTAGAGCCAGATGGACAGGGGTTTCTTCAATTTCGAAAATATCGTACGCATGGTTTAGGCGCTGGTAGTGTTCATAGACGGCGGACAGACAGATGGACAGACGGACGGACGGACGGACGGACGGACGGACGGACGGACGGACGGACGGACGGACGGACGGACGGACGGACGGACGACGAAGGAGGACGTTTTTCTTTCAAATTTGGTTTTTTGGCATCAAGGACCCACAAAACTGAGTTCTGGCTACACCACGTTAGGAGGTATTTTTCTCTTAATTTAGCCACTGGATTTATTCACTTGTTTTCGCGATTCAACTAGAAGTTTTTCTGTCGAAAATTCGCCATTTTTTCGTGAGATTACATCACTTTCTATATACTCCGTATATACGTACGTATACGAGAAAGTAAAAATCTTGTATGGATCACGGTCGTTAACGGGTTCTAATGATTTCGGCGATAGAAAGTTGTAGAAAAATGTACAGAATCCTTGGGACGCACCCAAGAGGGGTACCATAATTTGCCCCTTCCTTCTCCAAAGCTTGTGTCCTCATGGGGCTATATTAACGATTACACTAGACCCAGACACATGCGGGCTCCTCAGCCTGTGAAGTAGGCTCACAAGGAATTGGGAATTCTGATGAGGTGTTGTTGACATTCTTATGAGAAGAAATAAATGAGGTCATCTCTGTCAACATATTATTTTATTAAGATAGTTGGCTTTCGACGGCTTTGCTGTCATCGCCTGTCTACAAATACAGAAAAGTATAAAAAATTATAAATAAATACAAAATAAGATAGAAAATTAAATTACAATTAATGGATACATTTAAACTTTTAGTTACAGATAGCACATAAAATTGCGAAATTGAAATGCAACGGAGTATTAGTAGCAATTCCAAGTAAATATAAAAATAACAATAAATAAGGACATTATATCGATTGTAAAAGATAAGGAACATATACCAGATAAAATTGCAAAAATGGCATGCGATGGGGGTGGGGGAATTAATACAGATAATAGCAGTTCAAATTTCAGATTATGAATACAAATGAAGAAATATACATTCTGATATTGCAACAGAAGACTCACAAGGCCTTCGCGAAAACATGCATACACGAAAGACAAGGGGCCCAAGACAACATGCCCAAGCCGGGAATCAAACACGCGACCTTCGCTGAGTCATCACGCACACTACCCACCTCGACCATGTTTGTACCTGAGTTTGCGGGTTCAACCTAATCGAAGCCGTGGATTTTTTAGGGCGAAAAATCCTTCGTACGCCTTCCTTCGGAGGAAGTAAAGCCGGCTGTCCCATGTTAGTACATTTACTGCATGTAAAAAAATCCTCGCCTAAAGAAGCCTCAGAGTAAAATTGATATCCGCCTGTTTCGTCGCCAAGATAATACGTCCTTTCTCCACTAGGTGGGAAAGGAGCGTAGCGAAATTTGCGTGGTTAGATGGAAAGAGCGGGCCTGATGGCCCGAGTCTCGCCACGTAAAATAAGGCATTAACTAACTAACTGACCATGAACGTCACGAATTTAGATGTATAATTTTACAAATCTTTATAATAACGAATGTTATTCAGCAATGCCCCAATTGAATAGGTGCAAAACAATAAAATTATTAAAATCAACAAATTAAAAAAATTAAATTCAGCGTTAACACAAAATTCTTTAAAAAACCTCAAGTCGGCTGGACGTTAGACCTACACTTTCCTCGCTAGAAAAATCTTGGTTGCTCTATTAACGTGGCTACATAGTAAACGACAGTTCCGTGGCACGAAAAATTAAAATATAAAACCTAATATAATGTGTAACGAATATACTTTTGTGACTTCTTGCTGATGGAAGTCAATTTCCAAAATGTTATTTCCCACCCGAACAGAATAAATAAATGAGAAAGTATAAATTCAATAGAATTTGGCATTCGCTAGCAGAGCTATTGCCAACTAATGTTCGCCAACGCAGTTGCTCAACTGTGACGTTTGTTGGCCTCCAACGTATTTTCGCAACTTGCAGTATAATGGAAATAAGCAAATAGAAGAAAACGATCAGTAGTATTGAAAATTTTGAAACAAAGCGCTGACTTATTTAAACATAAATATATTTGATAATAATTTGGTAAAGTTTTGAGGCGATCTTTTAAACGATTTCAAATAATCCGAATTCAAAATTGTACATTTATTTAGACATATAACATTTTATAACATTTTATAACATATCGTGATATTTTAGGAAATGAATACATTGAAACAATTATTCGCCGCCTTCTCAATTAGAACAAATGTGTTTTTCTATATAAAGTTTGAAAAAATGTATTTTACTATACATTACTTACTTTCTTACTCTGGGTTCAGAGGTCAACAGAGTCGTCAGCGACGAGTACCAATTCTGAATGGAAATTCCTAGAAACTCCTGTGTCATTCTACGCCTATCAATCATTTATTATACTCTGGAATGATATGATTATATAAAACGCCTATTGTGTCTGTCAGGTATTTTGAAAATCGAATTTACAGATTTCGTATTTATATGCCAGATCCTGTCGAAGACTTTAATTATTATTAATTAGTTGAGCCACAATAGTACATACTCTCTCGCGATATTGATATCGTGGTCTTCCGCGGCCAGAGTCATGATCTGGGCTGTTCGCGACGCCGCGTCGAAGGCTCGTGCCGACGTTTCGACCTTGAAATATTGTAAACATATTGTAATAACAATTATCGCGACATTGTTAATAATTATCATATTATAATATAAAATTTCTGTCTTATACTCCAACTACCTTTCTTTCAAAATTCTTTAACAAACGAAGTGTCATATATATATATATATATATATATATATATATATATATACATATATATATATATATATATATATATAAATTATTTATGACTTCGCTTTGGTCAAAAGCATTTTCTTCTCTAATATCTTAACATTAATTACAGTTTTCTCTACGAACCTCCAACTTTGTTGTTACCGGGAACGGTAGCTCAGTATATCAACTGATGTCACTGCAGCGCCTCTAACCCGGGGAGGTTCTACAGACGAAATAGAGAGGGTAAACGTATCTGATTTTGCGAAAAAATCTTCCTTCAGGATGGCGAAGGGACATCCTAATGTAAATATGCAAAGGATATATATCTCCAGTCTTACAAACAACATATTTCTCTTTTCTTGAACAAATTTACACGTTAAACATTTTTGCAAAATTAACAGACTCCTCCAGAAGCAACTGTAAAGTATCGACAGAATAAGTTAATAACCTAGAAAAAGGATCAGACTCTATCATTCGTTTAATTTGCTCACCGCTTCTCTCGTAAACAGCATCAACGCACAAAGATCTCGGATCCATACTTATATCCATTCAGCGTCAAACTCTCCTGTTTTTTTTGCCCTAGTGAATCCAAATTTTCGCTGGACTTCTACGAAACAAATTTGATTTTCTTTTCTTTAGCAGAGGAAAAACATTATCCTTGGCAAGGAAGCATACGCGTTCAACAAGAAAATAGAGATGCGCCGCATCTGCTAAGCTGTTAATTCCTTATAGCTAATAGTTTCGAAATTGTTAACATGCGTTAGATAATATTTTAATAATTGTTAAAGAAGAATACAATTTTAGAACGACTTCAGTAGAAAGGCGATGAAACCAATCTGAGCAACATGACGCCTAGATGGCCCCGCTTGCGTCACCTGGCTGCGCGTGGCGGGCGGGTGGGGAGCGGGCGGGCGAGGGCCGGGCGCGGGCGAAGCGGTGGACGGGTCACGGCGAGGCGCGGGCGGGCAGAGGTGGTGGGGCGCGGGGCGGGCGGTGGGGCGGTGTGAACTGGGCGCGGGCGGTGGCGGGGCGGGGTGCGGGGCGGAGCGGGCGGGGCGGGCGCGGGGGGGGGGCGTGGCAGCATGCGGGCGCGGAGCGGAGCGCGGGACGGGGCGCAGGGCGGGGCCCCGGGCGGAGCGCGGGGCGGGGCAGGATGTGGGCGGGGCATCATGCGGGGCGCGGGGCGGAGCGCGGGCGGGGCAGGGCGCGGGCGGGGCGTGGCAGCATGCGGGCGCGGAGCGGAGCGGGGACGGGCGCAGGGCGGCTGCGGGCGAGAGCGGGGCGGGCAGGATGCGGGGCGGGGCTGGGGCGGGCGGGCATCATGCGGGCGGGTGGCGGGCGGGGCGGGGCGGAGCGCGGGAGGGGCGGGGCGCGGGGGCGTGGCAGCATGCGGGGCGGAGCGGAGCGCGGGGCGGGGCGCAGGGCGGCGCGCGAGGCGGAGCGTGGGGCGGGCAGGATGCGGGCGGGGCGCCGGGCGGGCGGGCGGGGCATCATGCGGGGCGGGGCGCGGGGCGGGGCGGAGCGGGGCGGGGCATCATGCGGGGCGGGCGGTGAGCGGGCGGAGCGCGGACGGGCGCAGGTCGGCCGCGGGCGGGGCGGGGCGCAGGGCGAAGCGTGGGGCGGGGGGCGGGGCGGGGCGCGGGGCGGGGCGCGGGAAAGGGCCGTGGGACGAGGCATGATGCGGGGCGGGGTAGAGCGCGGGGCGGGGCGCGAGGCGGCGTGGTGCGCGCGGGCGTTGCGGCGTCGTTGCGCGGCGCGCGTTACCGCCGCACAATTACCTGCCAGAGGGCGGTAATTGCGCGCCACCGCAGCCGCAGCAGGCGGGGAAACTCATCTGCCCGCGGCGTCCCGCCCCGCCCACCCCCGCGGTCGCCCCTCGCGCGCTGCGTCGGGTACACGTGCCGCCCCCGGCGCTCTTGCCACCCTCCGCCCCCAACGCCCGCCCGCGGAGGCGGCCCACGCGCATCTTCGTCGTGACCTCAGAATGTGCGCCTCATGAGCCGTCTTCCTTGCTGAGGGGATTCAATTTTCTGCAAGATCAAAATTGAAGAGAGTAACCATGAAGACACTCGAGATATGTGCGAATGAACTTGCGAATCATGCCTTTGGCTCTGGGAACCAGAATCTGGTCAGCCCAACTGACGTTGTAGGTTCTCTTTTGAGACTAGCTAGTTAAAATTCAATGGTTTCCCCTATCAATACCAGATTAATACCGGAGGAATATTTTAAGAAACATACCTCCTCGGTCGGTGTGCAATGTTTTCTTCTTAATACTTTCCTTTTCTCTCTCTCACTCAAAATCCACACATATATACATACATACAAGCATACATCCACACACGCTCTTCGCTATTACACGTCGGGAGGCCAGACAGGAGCTTAGAGCTTGGACCAGCTGGGGAGGTGTCTCGCTGAACAAGATACCTGGAATATTATGTATAATAATTCTATGTCAGTAAGTACATCTTGAAAGTATCTGAATAGCATCAAAGAAGTAAATAAGTTTCTGAAGTCTTTAATTTGCATCTATAGTTGCAATTTCAAGTAATCAACCAGATGATGATGTTGAATGTCGACTAATGAACCAGAACGCGATGTTTTGTCCCTGGCTTTCACATAGTTTTGACGAGACACAATTTAATGTGCTGTGGAGGCAGGTACACAATTTTTGGAGTCAACAAAATGAGTTTTAACCACATTTCTCAATCTACGCAGATTTTCAATCCGAGGAGGCCATTTTTCCCAAAAAATGTCTCCGCTGTCCCATTCACATAGAAAACCCGTGAGAGTTGTCGAACGATTATTGGTTTGTGTTTTCCTCTACTCACAGGTTAGTGGCGCAGAGAAGGGGCCACTTGAGAGCTACCCTGAGGACGATCAGCCTATCGTGGCTCAAGAAGCTTAGTGAGACAGAAAAACAGTTCGCCGCAAAACTCCCGCAAGCAAATTAAGACCTGTTCCTCACCTGTCCTTACACCTGAAAACCAGCGTTCCTGCACTTCGACGCCGAGGGCCCTTTAACCCGCTCGTCGGGTGGAAGAGCTCTTGGCGGGGCGGAACAGGGGCGGCAAGGAACTGAGGCAGCTGCTGCAGTTTCCAATGGAAATTGGAATGATTGAAGGCGTTGTCATTGTCAACAATAGTATTTATTTCAAATAGCAGCTTTCGATGGCTTCAGCCATCATCATCAGTGTGGCTCCAGGACAGCAGAAAACTGATGATGATGGCTAAGCCATCAAGCTGCTATTTTGAAATAAATCTATTGTGACAATGACAACGCCTTTAATCATTCAATTACGTAAATGTCAACTACAACTCACCACTGAATCAATATTCCAATGGAAAACTCGGATATGACAATGGATTCCTCTACCAGTGACACCTCTCCCGAAATGGCCTCCTCTGACAACCGCATGGCATCTCACCCAGCCCAGGATCTGACTCCAAGTACGCGGGAACATGCAGCCTCATCCACTCATGACACAAATGGAAATGCTAATGATTTCAGGCCTTATAAAAGACTTTTCGGCAACAACCCTTCTTTCCAAATCAATCAGTCCCTTGAGAAATAACTACAATCCTTTGCTGCCTTCATTCCTGTAGACAAGCCTTCGACATCAGAGAATGCTTCTTCTGGCCAGACTGACACTACCACGGACAAACTTCACATACCAGTAAAAACACCTAGACTGTCAGAGCGAAGAATGGACAGTTTAAAATAGACCTCTCATTCATCTTCTGCCCTACGGAAATGACAAAAGAACTCCACACTCACTGCAATGGGCAAATGACGGCGAAATGCATGAAAACTGAACTGATCATTTCGCCTAAAACTGTGTGGCTCACAGTAAAATTCGAGACAGACTCGACGCCATACGCACCAGTGACCTTAAAGACAATTTCTTTCGGCACATTGCCTACCACTGCAACCGTGCGATGGACGAAATACGCGACAAGGTCGTGATTAAAGGACTACCCCCCCAATTTTCCTCTTGACACAATCAAAGACACTCACTGCACTGAAACTTACTCATTTCCACGTGACTGAGATGCTTAAAAGGGACCCTAACGGACAGATGACCGCACTGGGGATTTTTACTGTGGAAGTTCCACGACGACCTGACGGTGGCAAAGCAGACTCTCAAATTCATTAGTAATTACAGTGTTAAATTAGAAGACTATAAGCAGACTGACAGAGTTCCCCCTGCAATATCTGTCAAAAAGTGTACCATACCAGGACTTGCTGCCGACGTCCGACAGGACCGTCTGCGCCCTCTGCTCCCTCAATCACCCTACAGAAACATGTTCCTTGGCCCAAACAGATAAATTTATCCCCAAATGTGCAAATTGTAACCTCCAAAACCCAGCTTTTGATCTCAACTGCCCCTATATTGTCCAGGCCCGCACCCTTCGTCAGAAAACCCTTACAAAGACTACCAATGACTCCAATGCCTTCACTCTCTCATCCAACCATGCAAGACTCAACATCATCTGCATCTTCATCATTCACGGACCTAAAGACTTAATACTGTTACTAAAAACTTGTGACATCAAAAAACTGCTTACCGCTATCACACCCATTATTACCATATTTAAGGGCCCAGGAGATATTATTTCCAAATTGATTCAGGCTGTAGTGAAATTTGTTGAAAGTTTTAATTAATGGCTCCTTCGTTTCGGTTCCAAATTCTCTCTTCATGGAACGCACGCGGCGGTCTTAACGATAAAAACCCCTCCTTCAACAATTTCTAAAGAGTTAATCTGTCGGGATCATGTGTTTACAAGAAACGTGGCTTACACCACAGTTACATTTCGGCATTCCAAATTACACAACACACAGAAACGATAGAACTACCTCCACTGGTGGTGGTACTGCAATTTTGGTTCGAAATTTTATTCCCCATGCCCCATATCCACTCCCTCCCATAAATGCCCTAGAATGCTCTGCCGTAACAATTGGAACCCCCTCAACCCCAATCATCATTATTTCGGCCTATAAAACTCCAGGTACCCCCATGCCCAACTCTGACCTTCTTTCCCTTACCACTCTTCCCTACCCTTTTATTTTTTCAGGCGACCTAAATTCAAAACATGTACAATGGGGCTGCAAGACGACAAATCGGACGGGACGGATAATCGAAGATTTTTTGGATATGCACCCATACTTAATACCCAAATGCCCGTCTGAACCGACTCACTATATCCGCGACACTCCTAATGACATACCTGACTGTATACTTCACTCGACGCCAATTCAGACTTCTCACCCCCCTATTAAATTTGATCTTCTTAGAAGTTCGGACCACCTCCCCCTCATCTTTTCCAGTACCTCGACGACTCCTTACTTTACGCCACATCGACCACTACAATCGACGATTGACTGGAAAAGATATTCACATATTCTTTCGAAGAAAATCCATGTCCCCGACAACATTCCACCATCGACTGACGTTGAAAATCTATTCTGTACTTGAGTCAAATTAAAAACGCTTTCCGGAAGACGATGACCATTCAAAAGAACGACCATCCCACCCTTCCCAATGAAATTATCAGTCTTATTAAGTAAAAACGACAGGCCCAACGACATTTGTATAAATACAGACGCGACTATGACAAACGAAGACTAAAATACTAACAACGACTGGTCCATCGAGAATTACCGGCATACGAGACGAAAAAATATGACGACATTTTAAACGAAAAATGCAGCCCCAACAAAATTCACAATGTCATAAAAGCGGTCAGAGCAAACTCTATAAAAATCTCCTCACTCAAATTCCCCGTCAATTCCCTCATTTTTGACCCCCAAGAAATTACCAATATTTTTGCTAAAAACCTTGCCAAAATTTCCTCCCACCAAACATCCCCATCCCAGATTCGGTTATTCTAAATTCTCTTAAATCGCCTCATAAACCTCTAAATGTACAGCCATACATCACCAGTGATCATGAGGTAATCCAAATTATTAAAACCATTTCGGCTCGAAAATCACCTGGTCCTGACGGAATAATCCCTTCTCACCTACATCACCTTTCGAAAAATGCTTTAAACCTACTTGTCAAAATTCTAAATTCCTGTTTCACCTTATCCTATTTCCCACATCTTGGAATACCGCCCGCGTAACAATGCTTCCAAAGCCCGGCAAGTTCATCAGCAGCCCTCCAACTACCGCCTCATTAGCTTGCTCCCAATTTTGGGAAAAAATGCTTGAAAAAATTATCGTCCTCCGCATTTCTCCTCTCCTTGACCCCATCATTCGTCCCATACAATTTGGATTCCGGAGGGCGCCTCTGCCCTCCAAACCAAATATAGCACTTGAAATTGCCACTCCTCCATAGTAAAAAGAAATTCCCTGTATTTTCAGACTTATCTCGCGCTTATGACTCCGTTTGCCATAGTATCCTCCTTACAAAACTTTATCTTTACATTCCTACACCTTTTCTCCTTTTTCAGAACTATTTTTCGGATCGTTATTTCTTTGTTAAACATTTTCAAACATTCTCTCCAAATTATCCTATTCATGCTGGCGTCCCTCAGGGCGCCGTGCTATCTCCCATTCTCTTCTCCCTCTATATAAATGATATTCCTACTACAAACGGTGTCAAAGCCTTTCTGTACGCTAATGACTTTGCCTTTTAGCTCCGTCTCGATATTTAAAACTTTCCTATATCAACTCCAAAAAGCCTATATTCCCTCCACTCCTGAGCCAAGGACAATAATATTACAATTAATCCTTGAAAATGCCAAAGCATTGTGTTTTCCAACCAACGGACTCCGGTGTTCCCTCCCTAACTTACGATTGACGGACAAACAGTACCCTGGGCCACTGAAGTTAAATATTTAGGTGTTTACTTAGTAGACGATTCATTGGACGACTCACATCGACAAACGATACAACGGACATACCGACTTATCAATGCACTTCATCCCCTATTCACTCACCACTCATAGTCGGTCGGTCAGACCCGGATCTCACTCCAGAGAGGGAGGTCCACCGCGACCTCCCGAGAAAGAGCATACACTAAAATTGTGGGACTAATGACCCTAGTAGATGATGCGCCCGGAATCACTAACAATCAATCAAGCCATTCCCGCGTGGCGTCCGCTGCATTCAGATCCGCCCTCCACCGCGTGTCTCCTCTCTCTCTCTCCCCTCTCTCTCTCTTCTCATATATATATATATATATATATATATATATATATATATATATATATATATATTGATATATACCAAAATTTTCCTCTCTCTCTACATCTATATCTGCAAAGATCTTAGCGTCCGGCTTGCTGGGTCAATGGGTCACGATATAATTATAATCCTCATACCTCTATAAAGGATTATAGGATCCTGCGACTATACAGCGCAGCTGGGAATCTGAAATAGAATGATTCTATTCCTAGTTCATTACTGTTTGGATTGACTAAATGAAAATTCACTTTCTTTTCTAAAGAACAAAATTTAACAAAGTTTATTTTTAATTTTTATCAAACAATTTAATGAATTTAAATTAGGCCTTTGATCATGATCTCTTTCAATTTACAATTTTACACGCGAGTTAACTTATCTTTTCTTCGTTGATGTCCCTCGTAGACTTCTCAGTCGAAATATCTTGCGATCTTGCCGTAGTCCAAAATTCCAACGAAATCCTCTTCGGCCCTATCCAAGCTGGTCTCAAACTATCAAAATTACAGTCCCGATTACGTCCTGACATAGTCCCGAACTTGATTACACTCCCGACAAAGTTCCAATTTATACTTCAATATTGCTTCCACATGAAAATATCTACGAACAGTTCAGAAGCGCGTTTCAGAGCAGAATGAAATCTTCCTGCATGATTCATCCCTCGAAGACTTCGTATTAAACTCCTTCATTTTTTCAAAACATTTGACCGTCCTTCTCTCACCCAGCCAATCCATACGTTCGTTATATTTTGGTGTAGCTGACATTTTGATCGTGTTAACTTTTGCCCAATCCCAAATTTTCTACTTTCGGCATCCAGAAAACTCTTAATGCATTTAGAAAAACAAAACTACATTGTTTATTCACGGTCGTTGCTAAGCTCTAGCTCTCGTGATATTTCGTAATGCATGTTCCACCATATTGTCTACAAATAAATGTTAATTTATTTTAACGTGACATATCGGTATGTCACAGCTTCCCTCTCAAGCGTCATTTGGTTTGCTACAACCTAACTAAATGACAAGACTAAAATTGAACACTTTCTTCTTGCTTCTTCACACTAAACGACATTAACACTTTCACTTTGCACTGCACTAGGTCTTGTTACTTGCTGCCTTAAAACTATTTACATTTTCCTTTCGGAATGTGCCAGCAATAACCATTTCATCAGGTATTCTAATAGCCGTATCTGCTAATATTTGCTCCCATTAACTTCATTGAATACACATACACTTTAAATTAAACTCCCTACAAAACTGACAAATACGCATAATGACAAAACAATAACAAAGAAAAAACTATTATACCTAATATTTACAACTATTTACAAATCTCTGTTATGACCAGTATATTTAATCATGCGTGTCGTCCCTCATATACGGCTTCATGTTCCTGTAGTTATACGTTCCCATTTGCCGTCCATTTTCATCATTCAAAATCGCGGCATTCTTGCTTAATACTTTACAAATTCGATACGGTCCTTTATGCACAGGAAAAATTTATAAAATAACTCTTATCCACTGACGACACTTGAGGTACTCTAATAAACACTTCATCACCCTCCTTATACTCGCCTCGAAAGCATTGTTTCTGTTTTAGCTTTCTTTTGGCTGCTGCCTCCTCAAATTGTCACAAATTATTCGCGTATCTCTCACATCATCTGGGTGTAGTCAATTTGCCAGTACGACGCAGTAAAATCCAGTCCGTGAATATCTGAGCCTTTACCTTCCATCATTTCATCTAATTTCGGCGGTTTTTCATGACGAGCAATGGTCTTGCTATTGAGTTTCCTAGCATCAACACAAAATCTGATCTTATTGTCTTTCTTACGAACTATCACTATTGGGCTTATATACGGTGTCATCGATTTTTTTATTATACCATCCTCAAGCATCGTGTTTATTTGTTTACGTACTTCGCTTTTATTCGTATATACATGGGGGATCGGATATTGTTTCAGATTAAAAGGTTCCTCATCCATCAATTCAATTTTAAATTGATATCCCTTTACCGGCTCCCTTGAACTTCCAAAAATATCTTGATATTCATTGACTAACATTTCAATAGCTTCACTAGCATCTATTCCGTTTTCGTCGACCGCGCCCTCTGCTGCCGTGTGGATCTGGTCCTGGTCTCTTCAATTTGTTCCGCAATATCGCAAATACACTATATCTTCGCCTCCTGGTCTTTGATCCCTAAACAATGTTGTTGCCCTTTGTCACCTCGTAACAATACACTCCTGTTACCTATGTCGACCTTGGCCTCACACATTTTTAGGCCATCAATCCCCAAAATAATTGGACGAATCAAATTCTTCACTACAATTGCCGGAAACTGAATTGTGATCCCTTGAACTTCCACTTCCACCCAAATTTGCCGACTTCTCGTTTCGATGCGCCTTCCATTAGCTGTCCGAATATCCAAACTCCTGGTGGGTAGCTCATCAATTTTATTTCCCTTTTTCTTTAACTGCTCTCAATTTTCCGACACTGCACAAACATTAGCACCTGTGTCAATTAAAATGTCTACAGGTATATTCAAAATATCCCTTCAAAATTAAAACACGTGCTATTCTCCACCCGTTCGTCCGTATCTTCCCTTAATAAATCTTCCGCCGATACTTCAATGCTATTCAACTCCTTAAGAACCATCACGCCCTCATTATCATCATGAAATTTTAGGTGGCTTGGTATTACAAGCGCCGATGCATGCATTGGTATATTTCCCTGTGAACGCATCATGAATTCGTTTTCTAACTGTTCAATCTTGTCAATGTCCGACATATATTTCCCAGATTCAGATTCTTGCACCATTTTAATGTTTCTAAGTCCCTCCTGTATTCGTTTTTCTAATTTACAATCCGAATTAACTAATTTAGATTCTCTGTTTTCAATTGTTTCACCATGTTGAAGCGACATTGCATTTAAATTCTCTACGCGATTCGACGATTGTCAACTTTTCGCATTGTTGGTCATGAAAATGTCCTAATGTCACAATGTTTTCCTGTGAATCATTAACTTGGGAATTAATTTTGTCGCCAGATTCTTTTAATTCCCTCTGCATTTGGTCGACTTGATTATTAAAAGACTCAATTTTACCATGAATAATGTTAAATTCAGCCGATGTATCCACCCGTAATTGCACTATTTCCTTGTGTATTTCCTGACGAAAATTCTTCAATTCTAATGACATTTCCGATGTCATTCCTTCCAATTTAGCGTTATTTTTCAAATTCAATATTCATATCTGAAGTGATCCCCTCTAATTTATTATTCATATCTGAAGTGATTCCATCTAATTTAGTATTATTATGCTCAAGTTTTGCGTTCATTTCTGCTAACATCTTAGAATTAAATTATTAGGGTCCATATTTTCTTAACGGTGCAGCCATTATTTCCTTTTCTTGTGGTTCAATCTCAAATTTCAGCGAAATTTCTCCTCGGGTTAGTATTAGCAGACGCCATATCATCTACATTAACATTCTCCATTCGCAATTTTTTGCTCCTAGTATCCATTTTGAATTCTAATACAAATTAAAATCTCTCTGTTAAATTATTTTAAAATCACACCAATGAAATGGTCTTGGCCCTTTCTTATAATTAACAATTAATTTCAAATGTCAATCCATATATTTCAGATTCCCTTTGGATCATATATTATAATTTATAAGACTAATTTTATCCGTGTCACCAATTGTTATAATTATAACAAATTATGTCCCACGTTGAGGCCATTTTGAGATATACCAAAATTTTCTCTCTCTCTACATCTATATCTGCTAAAGATCTAGCGTCCGCTTGCTGGGTCAATGGGTCACGATATAATTATAATCCTTATTACCTCATAAAGGTTATAGATCGCCGACTATACAGCAGCTGGGAATCTGAAATAGAATGATTCTATTCCTAGTTCATTACTGTTTGGATTGACTAAATGAAAATTCACTTTCTTTTCTAAAGAACAAAATTTAACAAAGTTTATTTTTAATTTTTTATCAAACAATTTAATGAATTTAAATTAGCCTTTGATCATGATCTCTTTCAATTTACAATTTACACCGCAGTTAACTTATCTTTTCTTCGTTGATGTCCTCGTAGACTTCTCAGTCGAAATATCTTGCGATCTTGCCGTGAGTCAAAATTCCAACGAAATCCTCTTCGGCCCTATCCAAGCTGTTCTCAAACTATCAAAATTACCAGTCCCGATTACGTCCTTGACATAGTCCCGAACTTGATTACCACTCCCGACAAAGTTCCAATTTATACTTCAATATTGCTTCCACATGAAAATATCTACGAACAGTTCAGAAGCGCGTTTCAGAGCAGAATGAAATCTTCCTGCATGATTCATCCCTCGAAGACTTCGTATTAAACTCCCTTCATTTTTTCAAAACATTTGACGTCCTTTCTCACCCAGCCAATCCATACGTTCGTTATATTTTGGTGTAAGCGACATTTTGATCGTGTTACTTCTTGCCTTAATCCCAAATTTTCTACTTTCGGCATCCAGAAACTCTTAATGCATTTAGAAAACAAAAACTACATTGTTTATTCACGGTCGTTGCTAAGCTCTAGCTCTCGTGATATTTCGTAATGCATGTTCCACCATATTGTCTACAAATAAATGTTAATTTATTTTAACGTGTCATATCGGTATGTCACAATATATATATATATATATATATATATATATATATATATATATATATATATTCTCTCTCTCTCTCTCTCTCTCTCTCTCTATATATATATATATATATATATATATATATATATATAGAGAGAGAGAGAGAGAAGAAGAGATCACTATCAATTCACACTATCAATTTATAGGTATGAAGAGTTAGACCGTCTCTGGTAAGTAAAGGTAAGTTCCTGAAGACTTTCTTCTTTAATGATTAATTTCTTATTTTTATGACTTGTAGACAAAAATCAATTTCATGATATTTTTCACGATTTAAAAACTGGAGGGTGATAGGCAATTTTGGTTTCACATTCGGATTCATCAGTCGATATACATAAAAACATGTCTTAGTCTTTGGGTCTGACAATTTGTGTGTGTGTGTGTAGTTAAAGAAAATGTGTGAATTGTAAGATTACTGTGTTCCCTCCTTTGAGTCGAAACATTTCATTTACCAGAAAGAGTCGATTCTCAACAATATGAAAGAGATGCCTAACTTTGTTTGATATTATTTTCATGCTAAAAATACATTCTTTATATAATTAGAGCGGACAATTTAAACACTTTTAACAGTGAACTGATTCATGTTTTGTAAACGTATAATTCAAGTGAATCATCACCTTCACGGCACATTTAAACTCTTATTTTACACACAAAAATATGTATTATTATTACAACTTCAATAGTCAGACTATTGCTATAGATATGAGACATTGTTTTGTCGTGTTACACGACACCTAATCTATGTACCTGAAAATGCAAACATTTAGTTCGTGAAACGTTGTACGTGCAATATAAAATAAGTTATTTCAATAATTAAAATTATATGATAATAAATACATATTAATAATTCCATTGATTGGCTTAAAACATATGATACTGAAAATAACATACTAAAACTTAGTTTCATAGCCCAAATAATTATTTTGAACACTGATCTTGATCCATCCACGTGAATGTAAAGAGAAAATCGAGGTTTTATGTGCGAGAGTCTACAAATCTTCATTTAAACTCCACAGTACAGGAAGACTCAGAATAATTGTTATTAACATCTAGGAATAAAGGGGTTGAAGATGATTACTTTTTACCCAATGAACATGTAGTTCACATTTTTATATAATGAAGCTACATATTTTTGGCATTTTCTTTACATTAGTATGCAATTAATGTTCCATAGTCCGGCGAAAACAAGAAACCTCTTCGACTACTTTAAAACGTTCACAGGAAATCGCTATGACTTCCTCAAAAAATCCCTATCCACGTTAAACACCGGCACACGGCGAATTGCTTACCAACCAACGTGCTTGCATCCCACATGAGTAACTATGTTAATAGTAAAATGTTTCTCTACACGTTCAATGGCATAAAGTTATTATCTTCGACCCCACGTGCCTAGAATGTGAAACCGGGTATTCTGAAACAAATACTAATACTTTTACTACCCTCTACCAATAATTGTATACACCCGACCTCTCAAACTGACCCCCCTCCTCCCGCCTTCTGAGAAATTTCCAAGAGAACACGACCTGATCTCCTCCGACCCCTCGCCGGAGCTCCAGAAATCAAACAAAAAATCCGTGTCACGTTCGCTGTAGGCACAGTCTACCGACTTTTGCCGAAAGCAGCGGTAAGCAAAGCGCTCAACTTACTATTCTATTATTTCCTCATCTTTGTACTATCATTTGCCATTAATTGTTATTACTATCCCTTTTTATTATTATTATTATATTATTAATTTTAACTTATTTTTATATTTTGCAATAGCAGAATGTGTATTTCTTTATTTATATTTTAATTTGAATTTGAACTGCTATTATCTATAAATCCTCCGTTGCATTTCAATTTTCCAATTGTATCTGCTATTTGTATTTAAAATTTAAATGTATCTATTCATCGTAATTTAATTTGCTACCTTATTTTCTATTTGATTTGTAATCTATTTATATTTTTCTGAACCTTGTAGACTGATGATGCAAAGCCGTCGAAAGTCGGCTATCTGAATAAAATAATGTTGACGAAGATGACCTCTTTTAGTGCTTCGCATGAGAACGTCGACAACACCGAATATGAATTCCCACTATTCTGAAACGCCCTGTACAAACCGTATTCGGCAAGAAGCAAGCCCTGTTTCGGCGGCGGCAGCTGTTCGGAGGCCGGGCGCGCCCCGCTCCTGGCCAATCCCTCTTCATTCGGAGGTCGCGGCGAAACAGCAGATGCTGAGATTTTCCCGGGGGCACAGCGCGTGAAGGAGTTAGTACATTAAAAATCTAATTTACGGACGCTACGTTTGGAAGTATAATTACATAAATATCTCAGACGCTTCCAACTTGGCGGAAGTTCGTTGAAATTGACAAAACTTTTCTCTCGATATTCCAGGCAAGAGGCATCAGCTCTGGCAGCGACGGCGTCGTCCATCCATCTCCATTACTCGGCGTGTCTCACTCACCCTCTTACTCTCTCTCTCTCTCTCTCGCTCTCTCTCTCGCTCTCTCTCTCTCTCGCTCTCTCTCTCTCCGCTCTCTATCTCGCCTCTCTCTCCCCTCTCTCCTCGCTCTCTCTCGCTCTCCCCTCGCTCTCTCGCTCTCGCCTCGCCTCTCTCGCTCTCTCTCGCTCTCTCTCTGCCTGCTCGCTCTCGCTCTCGCTCTCTCTCTCCTCTCTCTCGCCTGCCTCGCTCTCTCTCGCTCTCTCTCGCCTCTCTCTCGCTCTCTCTCTCGCCTCTCTCTCTCTCTGCCTCTCTCCGCCTCTCTCTCTCTCTCCCCCTCCAGGGATGATGATCGTTTCCGACACTATTTTTCGACCAGCAGGACCCCTATCTCTGAGCCTTAAACGCTTTCTGACACCTCTTGTAAACATTGTGTACACATGGACGATGGAAATTGCTATCAAATGCTCCTTTTCAATTTTTTTTACCGTTAGGCTGATAGGCTTTTTGACTCACTAGGTAGTAAGAGCAGAATTTGCCTATAGGTTTCATTTCCTGGTCATTCACACAAGCTCATACTCTCTCATTGAAATAAGAGAAACCTAATAACTACTGAAAAGTAATAAACATGTTCATGTTTATCCATTTTCTCGTGTTCAATATTCTAAAAGATATGTCTACGTTAGTGGAAGCGAAATAAAATAAAAGTAAATGAAAACTTTTTTAAAAAAAACTATTCTTATTAGCTTTGAAAATTAAAATTAGTTATTTCCAATATTTGTATCCATTGACATCAATGTATATTTAAGATTAAGATACGTATGTATATTTAATAGTCTGAGAGACACTGACACAAAAAATTTTTATATTTACTCCTCGTTTCATAACTCGTACACGGAATCTGTAAAAACTAAAATGTACTAAAGATGAGCTACACTACATGCAACATGGGCATTTTCTTCGGGCTTCACATGCATATTGTAGACATTGACTATGCCAGTTCTTGTAGAACATGCTTCCTCTAGCATAAGAAGAAATTCCTGGTTTTTTTGTACTTGCGCAGAAAATGCCTAGGGAATTTAAAACGACGTTAAAAGTGTACTACGCAAATGCTACCCCTGGAAATGGAAAAGTTGGAATTTCTCGATGAAGTGCTTGCCATACGACCGAATGTGTTAGTTGGGTAGTTATTGATTTCACAGGATGTAATAGGAAGGTTTAATTCTAAATTAGAAGATTTTTTAGAAGTCCACTGTAACAGATGATTCGGCTCTGAATTTTTGAAATTCTTTATCATAATTGTTATCATGTGAGTTGTTTGCAAAGTTCAAGGCAAAGATATTTATATCTTCATCAGTGACTAAATGATTGTTATAAGTATGAATTTAGGAAGATATTTGATCGATATGAACCATTGATAATTTGATTTTTCTACTTTTTTGGAAATCTTTTATACTGATTTTATCAAAGATCTGGGTACAGTATTTTACATTTATCTCAGATCTAACAGTCAAATTTTGACGGGTTCTCACTAGTTTGTATTACTTATGATGAGACATGGATTTTTTTTAAAAATTGGTTTATTTAAGGTCGCTTCAACATCTAAGATCATTAGCGACCACTATTGCTGTTAACAGTATAGTAACTATGTAGATTGATGATACGGGGTGAAGGACGAACACAAGTACAACCATGCGCCAGCGATCTCGGCCACCGGGCCGGCGAGACATGGATTTGTAGGTCTGCAAAGTGTAAGACTTTTTGTTCGTGTTTTAGATGGATTTATTATCATTTTCCATAGTTGAGTCCACTTAATATATATATTTAAAGAATTTTGAAGAGTGTTTCGGGCAGTTTGTATATTTTTGTGATACGAAAAAGTGCGGTGTCATCAGCAAACAGTGCTATGATGATAAAAGGAAGGTGTGGAGAATCCATCTCTCTCTCTCTCTCTCTCTCTCTCTCTCTCTCTCTCTCTCTCTATATATATATATATATATATATATATATATATACACACACACACACACACACACACACACACACACACACACACACACACACACAGGGTGAGTCATGTAACTTTAGCACCTCCTGTAACTTTTGAACGGTTGAAGATATTGAAATGCAGTTTTCACGGAAGTGCATGAGAAAATAGGGCTAACTGATGCATTGTATTTATTTCTATTTATCACCTTATTTTTGAGATATAGGGAACTTTGTTTTTCAAATGGAACTATACATATTTTTCAGTCTATCAAAGACGAATCAATGATATTACATAATGTCATATGTTAAATAAGGATTCTTTTTGAGAAATTTTTATTCTTTGCTACCAGTTCTTAACGGATATTTTAGCGAATGTAACCGACCATACAGAAGGAGTCTGCAGCGCTCCACCAACAAGCGCTCTCGAGGAAGGGAAGGGATCTTAGTATATCAAGACACAAAACATATTCCAAATATTCACTAAACTTGCCATTTTTCCCTTGAACTCTGCTTTCATCCTTCCCCATTTTCAAATATTTTATTACTTAGGATTGAAAGAAAATATGGATTTATCATATAGTATGTATTGAAATAAGATTATTATTTAATTTAATTTGAGGATAGTAGAAGTGACCTTCTACGATAAAAATTTCTCCAAAAAATTCTGCTTATTTAACATGTGACATTTGTAATATATCGATAGTTCGTCTTTATGATAGACTCTTTATGATAGACTCTTTTATGATGAGCTGAAAATATGTATGGTTCCATTTAGCACTAAAGTACATAAATATCTCATGCAGTGATAAAATAAAATAAACTGCACTGTCAGTGCTTCTTTATAAATCTGCACTTTCCGTAATTATTTGCACATTTCTTCAACCATTCAAAAATTCTGAAGAAGATACTAAATAACGTAACTCACCTGTATATATACTATATATATATATATATATATATATATATATATATATATATATATATATAAGAGAGAGAGAGAGAGAGAGAGAGAGATGGGAGAGTGTCGGTCGCTGAGGAGATACGTCGAGAAGTAGAATAAGATGTATTAATTTCGACACAAAAATTACGATTATGGAAAAACTTTTTTATTATTTTGAATAAATAGTATATTTTTTATTATTTTGACTAATAGTTCTGTAGTTCAAGGGAAAGTGAGGAGCCTGGTTTACATATGGGGATAACGTGACTAATTTCATGATAATTAGGAAATAAAACACGAAGCATTGAATTGAATATATTTGTTAGTTTCGATAAGATTTGTAAATTAAATTCTTTACCATTTTTGTTTGTAATAGGAATCATAACCTGCTTTGTGAAGATATTCAATTTTTGTGTTATTTTTTGAACTTCTACCGAAATACATTTATTTTTTCAAAGGGTGAATAAGAAAGTGGAGGAAGAGATGAAATATTCAGCTTCGTTAGCAAACATTTGATCTAATATAGGTTTGAGGTAAAAGGCTATTCTAATTGTTTGCAATTAAATTTGATTTTTGAAGGTCAGTATAGGCTTAGATATGGTAACATTTAATATTGTTGTTTTAATATTGGTATAGGGAATAAGATTTTGTTAATTTTTAATTGTTGACCATTGTGATCTGCTATTAGAGGATGTATCTGTACAATATGATTTTGAAATTTGTCTAATTCATATCCAGTCTATACGTATTGATTTGATAATGCACGTGATAACATGTTGATTTTTCTTTTAATGTCAGGGCGACGAGTTGTTGCCAGAATCGTCTTGAGTTATGTTCCGGATTTAATAAAAAGATTTAGGATATTTATAGGAGAGATCGAGTATAAATGTGCAGTTTAGTATGTACTAGAATATTTATGCTTCATCTAGAACTATTTAGGTGAATTTTCGATTCTATATCGGTGTTTGTGTATTATTTAAGTTTCTTGGGAGTTAAAGTGGAATCTATATATACAGGTGATATGCATTCAATTTATTCGAATGTTTTGAGAGATAATTGAATTTTAATAGGGAAGAATTAAAACATATTTGAATAGGGAGATGGTCGGAATCTAATTCAGGAAGTGGAGTTTGAAAGAATTGTAAATTAACGTATTTAGTAATTATTATATCTAAAATATCTGGTATTATATTGTTGTGATTAGAATAATAGGTTGGTTCGAAGGGAGCGTGTATGTATAAATTATTTTGAATTATATATTGTTGTAGTCGAATTCTCTGTGGATTTGTTGGTCATGCCCAACCTTTACTCCCCCCCTTTGCTTCGCGGCTCATGACGTAGATGTACAAATTTCCTTTATATATAAATACTCTAAGAGCGAGCTCCCAGCGCTCATGCTATGTATTCCTTCAAACGAGAGTGATTTACGCCGTCATTAAACTCAGTTAAACTACGTCTGAGTGTATTATTCACGGCAATGAACCATCTTCAACCTATCCTCGAGTCGTATTTTTGAGTTCAACAAACTTTACTATCGTTTAATGTCTCATCTGGAAAAGCGCCCAATAAAAATAATAATATTCATGTACTGTAGCATATGAATTGTTTGTAGTGAGCTGTTGATACTGTCCCCATTGAATATGATTATTAGTTCAGTGGCATAGTTATAGCAATCACCGTGTTCTGAAAATATATTCCCGCCGTTAACCAAGTCATTTTTGACAAAAAACACAAATTCGTAAATTAACAGACAAGGTAATGGTAAAATTTCTAGACTAATAAAGAGAGTCTTACAAGAAACATGTGGGTGCGATTTGGTTATTAATCTAAAGGTCTGGGAGCTATAAAATGATTTACCCAGAATATTATGCCATATATTAGGTGGGAATGAACATTCGCGAAATACACACAACGGGAATGAAGGCTGACTGAATTTGAAAGAATTCTGAAAGGGTAGAATAATAGAACTTAACTTTGTGATCAGTTCATTTAAGACATTCAATTGAGTTTGACTGACTGTATTGAGGGGCGAGAAATTGTTACCTTAACATCAATCAATAGTATACAGGTATTTTAAGTAGGAATAAGATTATCTATTTGAAATGGAAAGCTTGCATTAAAACTGTTTTATTTTAATTTACGATTAATGTATTAATACAGACAGAGAAATTTGGAAACCTGATGTTATTTGCTGTTTGCGGTTTTATTTATTGCAAAAGAATGTTTGTATCATCCGCAAAGAACTGTTCCCATTTCGAATCGTCGAGGGCCTATGGTTTACGTATAGTAGAAGGAAAATAGAGAAAATCGATCCTCACGGGACCCCACGTAAATCTAGAGTCAGAAAGGTGTGTACCCGTAAGGTTCGCTCATATGAAAAGGCCCTGAAAGGTTCGCCCATAAGTCGTTTACATTGATTTTTGAGAAGCACCCGAAAACGTCCAGACACGACAAGTTGCAATTATAGTGTTACTGAATTGCAAGAGATCGCGGCAGCAGTAAAGGGTATTCCTTGCGAGAATTTATTAAAGTTTCTGAACGCACTCGCGTACAAGAACGAGAAACAATCAAAATCACCATTGAAAATATCAGCGGCACTAACGCAAGCACCGCTACGAGAAAAAGCTCTCTATTTTTAACGCCGTCGCCGATCTGGACAGACCATGTTGATGCTGGACGGAAGAGTATTCGTCAATATTTCGACGATAAGAAGCTTGAAAAGGTAATTCGATACTCATCATGTTAAAATAACGATACCATGTATGGGAGAATTGGTATTTAAATAATAAGATATTCTGATAAATTCACGTGAACAGAATACATGAAATACTCTTTTCTATCAACGAGAAATAATATATTTCAACGTTCAAGAACGTATACTGCAATGAGGCCATTGCTGGTGGCCGGACCCAAAACTTCCCCCTCTGTCACGCCAATTAGGACGGTCCCTGATTTGACACGGCTCAGCGCAAGACGCGCGAACGCGTGCCAGTAAGCTCTATTCAAAGATTTACGACAAACTGCTGGCCAGCTAAAAGCCGAACCCAACAGGACAACTTTTGAAAAATGTCACTGGCGGATGAGAACATACATTTGCTCGATTTAGGGTAATTTTGTTTCGTTCTATGTTGGCAAAAGTTGTTATAACCGTCACACAAATACCCTGAATATATTACCTTCAAGCGATAGGGACATTTTTAAATTTAAGTTTGCAATGAAACAATGACTACTTCCGTAGATACCACCAACATTCAAAGCCATCCAGAGTAAATTGTGTTGGTTGAGTGTTGCTAAGATTTGCATTTGCGTTTTGGTGGCACTTCGTTCTTTGCGTTTTATAGTTCAATTTATTTATTTAGTAGTACTAAGGCGTTTTTAGTTTTATTTATTATTTTCCCAATTGTTTCTTTAGTAATGATAATGAGTTAATTGATAATTCATAGTAGTTCATTATTTATTTGTTAAATGTCACTTTAAATGTTTCTTGTTTAATTAATTATATTATATTTATTGTTATTTTTCTGAATTCATTTTATTATAACTTCAAATAAGTTGAATAATAACATTTAGGTCTATACTTAATACTGAACCTTTGAAGATATTTTGTATTGAAGACTATCTCTAGTAACAATGGATACGTTATTGAACTTATACACTAATGAGAGATTTTCATTATTTTTTTAAACTTACTTTTAAAATCTAATGAATAATTGAACAGATAAATTAAATGGATGCATTTGCATTGATATTGACATAACTGGACTGTTAGGAACCCTTCATTAGATCACTTAAAAACTACCACTTGTATATCCGTTAATTAACTAATGTTGTGGTATTTATTTGCGTTCAATAAAACTCATTACTACCACTTCAAAACGTGAAGGAAGTATTGACACATATCTCAAAGCATTAATAACATAGAAGTATGACCGCAGATAGCTTTTGAGGTTGTGTATTTTCATTTGCACTTGACACTTTTAACACTTTAAGAATACGCAATGAGTTGATGTGGTAATTCTTAATTAACTGCTCTAATTATTCCACAGAGTTAATATTCGTTTATAGATAAGACATCTCATTTTTAATTCTACCGATAAACGAAACATGTAGTATTGGACCAGTGGACCCAAGACTCGAGACCGCGCGCGCGGATTGTGACTGAGACAACAAACAAAACAAAGCGAGACTCGATCAGAGTTATAGTTTCATCAGTTGGCTATTCCGACGGGAAATCTTTCAAGCTGCCATGTGTGCGAATTTGGTGCGGCTAATGCACGGCCTGGAGGTCTAGGGTGGGATTGTCTCTGGGGACAGCCCCCTTCAGGCAGAGCGGGCAGCTGATCACGTGTACGGCTAGGCAGGAACAAGTAAGTATAGAGATCCCGGCTACTGTTTAAGTTATCGTTGAACTCATATAAGCATGCAAGCTGTGAAAGGACTGCTTTGTTCATCTCTGGTGTACTGGCTAAAACACACGCACAACAAAGACCACCAATCAGGCGCCCAGAAAATGGGGATTAATTCGAAAATGCCCTATCGGAATCCGACTCGCGTCAAATATTCGGTTTGAGATTTCGACCAATAACATTTAAAATTCCGATCGCATGAAGGAGCGATGTGCGAAACTAGAAAAGAAGTGGGGATGCGACGCAGGAAGCTCGAGAGGCGGATTTTGGCAGAGGACTGATGGAAGGCGAAGAGCGTGACGAGAAAGGACTGCTGTGTTGGGGAGGTGGGTGGGAGCCAGTGGCTAGTATTGGTCGACCGGCTTGGAGTGCAGGCCGCCCGTGTAAAAGCACAAACAGGAATTTATTCCATTTCAACGGAGCCGGCGTTGATCCATCAGGATTGATTGTGCAACCGAGTCATTGAGGCTGGCCTGGTAAGAGTGAGTGGCGTCAGACGGCCCCTCAATAACCACCACGATCAGACCCATCCTGTCATCCACTTCCTGATTACGGACGGCGGACCTGTGAGGGATCCCGGAACGGAAGGGCGCTGGCACTGCGCCGCATTTCTGCTTCCGGTTGGCTGCGCCTTGCCGTGACGCGGCTCGCGACAGCGACTGTTTCGAGGACGACCACGGATGTGCAATTATCGAAAGAGGTGAACCAACGGCTTTAATTTTTGTACTAATTCCAAAGACATTAAAAAGGAAAAGTCATTTAATGTGAAATAAACATAGAATTTTGTTTAAGAAGACTTACCTACCAAGCTGTATTATAAAACTAATAAATGTGTTCTTGCCACACTCAGGCGATTGACACCTAAATGTAACAGCTTTATAATTATTGTAACATGTAGTAGTAGTAATATAAACGATCATGCCCTCATTCAAGTGCTCACACAGAGTTCTCGTAATGCCGGTGCCAGGTGACAGGTAAGTGCCCGTTTGGCGCCCATCATTTATAAATTTAACACGCGCACACCTTCAGCTGATTACCCGACACACACTTCAATGTGACAGTGTTTTCCCCCCTTTTGTGTGGTACCCAGACCGCGAGCTACGCGCATTGCGCACATGCGTGGGTTGCCATATGCGGCAGGTCGGGTTCATCACAATACTGAAGTGGAAAGCATGTGCTATAGGAAATGTTTCTTTCTATTTACAGCTTTTTTTGTCTCTCGTCTTGGCTTACCGTAAAAATTCATTACGCAGAAGTCATGCATTCGGATTTATAAAATTCGAAGGACTGTGGTAGCGATTCACCAGAACACGTGTCTGCCAAAACAAAGGGGTTGCCATGACCTTGAAAGGATCTGGGTCGCCGTACCGCTCCATGCTGTGGAAATATTTCTTCGAGACGACATATTGTGAATTAGAAAAATTCACCATAAATTCTAAAAAAAAACTGTTTAAAGAAGCGAGAATTATTATACAGAGATAGAATTCACCTCGCTTACAGACGTAGATAGTCGAGTAATTGTATTAAAATCATTTAAACGTAATCTTTTACAATATTGCAGTCGTAAAAGGAAGGTAGATAGCTAATTCCTGTAAAGAATTGTAAAAACCTATTTTATTTCCTTTTTGTATTATCGATAATATTTGTTCTTTTAGTGTGTGTTTTCAATTTATTGTTTAATCGTTTTCAAATTGTTTAAAACCAATAATAAGAAAAAGAGTTATTATTAATTGTACGTTCATTGCATAACGACATTTTCTCTCTTTGCTGGCTAAATTGTATAGAGTATTAATCTACGTGAATGTGAAACGACGTCTTGTATATATTTCATTCACTATTCAAGTGACAATTTCTTTAAAAGTGTGTATGTAAAGGAATTTTGGTATGTGGTTCTTTTTATTGTGTTTCATGTATTATAGTCATGTGTACTGATTATTTTGTCTTTTTTTTGTGAAGTGAGAATAAGATTTTATGTAAAGTGTTTATGCAAGAGTGTTAAACCTGCTGCACTTACATCTGAATTAGTCACGTAATTGCGAAAGGTAAGAACAAGTGATAGAATTTTCAATGCAATGTGTAAATGCTAGATTAAATTGTATTCCAAGCATTTAATAGAATATATCCAGAACGCTGTTCATAGTTAAGATGCTTGCCTATGTTTCTTTTATTATAAAATCAGGTTAGACCCACTCCAGGGCCCACACCAATGAATAATTTGTTTCGGAAGAAAGTATTAGTACGGGTTCTTTTTCGATATTCTGTAAACAATAGAATCAATCTTTTTCTTTCAAGAAAAACTTAGCTAATTATGAAAGTTACAGCTAGGAATTTACATTGGAATGATTAGGCAAAGTTTTAAGTATTCTTTGAAATTGATTTAAATGGGAGAAATGAAACAGTGTAGTTAATATTGTGAGAGTGTAAGTTGTTTTTCTTTTTTTCAGCAAGACAAAATTCTTGTATATGTAAAGTGTTTTATGTTCATTGTTCTTAACCCTTCAATTTAATTAGGAATATACTTAGAAATGTAAAGTGGAAAGTGATTCGACTTGAGTTTCTGTGTAAATGCATTCAATCCACAACAGCCCACATGGCCCTGATCCCCCTTTATTCTAATTGTATTTTTTATTTTGCGCCCACCTTGAAAACCCATTCTGAGCTAGCCGGCGGAGGTGGTCGCAGTACATAATATTTCTATTAGGTATTTCTACTCTCTGAGATCATTGTTTACGATATGAACATGACCAAAGTGATTTTGAAGGTAAAATGTACAATCAATTACGTCAAAGGCCTTTGGAAATATCGAAAAATAAGCCAAAAGTGCTTCGTTTTGATCCAATGATGAAGAATACATCGGAAAGAAAAATTTATGTTTCTCTACAGACTGAAATCCTGCAAGCAAATCTTTTTCCCATTAAACTACGTATTACTATCATATTTAAATTCATCGATAATGATTATTTTTTTTCTAAAATATTAATAAAACTTACTTGGCACACACGAAGGGTAATATCTTGAGACCATGCTCCATTTGGCTGGCATCTAATAAGGTAACTTGAAACTTGAATGCGTGTAGAATGCGTGTAGAACAATCCACACTGGGCAACAGCTTCAGTTCCAGGAACCATAGTTTTATTACAATCAACTTTTGTACCGTTCAATTTACATTCAATTCTCCTCGTTGGATCTGATAATGCCGGGCAGACCACTGTAAGATAATTTTCGTTTAGGATAGTTGTATATTAATAAGTGAAGCTGGAAATTATAAGCACTTCTTGGTGGCTTTTAAAACGCTAAGTTACAAATGGAACAGGCGTAATAAAAGTAAGTCAGAACAAAATGTTTCTTCTAAAATATATAAACAACAGAAATATAAGAGAAAGTAATAATAGTTATAGGTCTTCAAATAAGATTTTCAAATGAAATGACATAAATCAATCAACAGTTGTATAATAGAAGAAGCCTTGAAAGTCAATATTAAAGATTATAACAATTTCATTATAATATACATTACAAGCTATATTCAAATATATAGATTACACACACACACACATATATATTTATACTTGATATATATATATATATATATATATATATATATATATATATATATATATATATTAATAATTGGTGTATAAAAATTATGCTTCAAAAGAAGGTTTTATACAATACGTGACCCTACAGAACACGTATGAAATGCTCCCAACAATCACCGTCACACATGGTGACATCGCAATCCCAGAATTACAGGGGTTTTCACAATAAACGGAGGCCTTTAGAAACATTTCCTGAAAGAGTGAAGTGTTGGCTGTCTTTTTGGTTTGTATTGTGCTCTCTGATTGCGGTGTCAGCGTTCACCCAATTGAGGTCGTTTTATTGATTGTGACGGTGGAGCTCCTGTTAACAAAGACAAACACGAAACTACTTGTATTTAGCTACCACATTTGGCCGAAAAATATTATATCGTACCTGCAGGATCGGAAGTCAATCCATCAATCCATCCATAAGAAATTAATACGAATGCTACCATGAAAAGTATATTAGAAACACATTAAAAGTGTGACAGAAGGAAAGATTTTAAGGGAATGATTAACAATCACATGCTTATAAGACCTACTGCAAAGAGTGTTCAACATACATAATTTCTCGCATTGTTAAAAACATATAATAAACATAAAATAAACATATAACTAATATTGTTGACTTTATGGGAGGACTACTGTTCATTATCTTATCAACCAGTTTTTCGGAGGAAAATGTGGAAGAGTCGGTTGCAGGAGACGAGTTTCTACAGGATGGTCTTTACCTATGTGTGTAGTGGGAAGCACCAGTAACTGAGGAGTAGATTTTGGAAGAATGATGGAAAGTTTAATCATGTATGTTAGGACAGGCTCTATGACTAGGTCTGTGTGAAGGTTAGTGTTGCTTATAAACCAAGGTGCGTTAACTGCAGTTCTAAGGAACCTATTTTGGAGTATTTGGATTTTGTTGATGGTGAGCCGCACGTGCCCGATGGCCGGATCCCTCGGTTGGCGAGGTGCAGAGGGTCGCCGCCTTCCATCCGCCAGGCGTGACGCAACTGAGTCACGACAGCTCGAAGCTCAATGAACTAATCGGCTTATAATCTTCCCGATAACATTAAAATCACGCCGCGTAACTAAAAGAGACGTGCAATGCTGCCACGCGAACGCTGGTGTGGGTGGTGCCACACGTCGTAAACAGACTAAGTAAAACTTCGCGAGCACTTTCACGAAGCATGATCAAAACTCACTAGAGGACACTCGTTCAAAACAAGATCCTCGGGCACTCGCCTCTCTTTCTCTGATGATTATCTCCCTAGCGGGCGCTCGCGAACGATTCTGATCAGCGGCTGGCGCTTGCGAGCTCGTACCAAGTCTCTGTCCTCCCCTCCATTCACTCAAACGTTCTAGAAGGTTCTTCGGAATTTTGCGAAAGGTTGCGCGTTTGATAGAAGGTCTCTGCTTCGTACGAAATTCTCTCCAATCATTCAGAACGTTTTACAGTTAATTTGAGTGGAAATTTCCGTAATCGGCGCTCTCGCTTGCACTGGATGTAAATAAAGTGCCTGGGTGGGCCGTGGCGCCACTCGGTGGCTGTTGCTTCTGACATTCCCCGGGGGAAGTTGAAGCCCGGAAAAGTGCGTTCGTAAACAAATCTCCCAGCAGGCCGCCACCGTGGCGCAGGCACTCCGAAATCCTGGCTGCATGGAACAGAATAAGCCCTCCACTCCGGACCGGCACAAGCAAGCACGAACTATGACGCAGATTTCAGAAGGTAATTCAATTTATTTAAATAGGTATTCGGTATCGTCACAGTATGTTAGTGTTAATTGTGAGTTAATCTATGATATTTCGATTTACAGGCACCCGACGTAAAACAGCTCGTACGGTGTCATCCAATCAGGAGCTTGAACGTCACTATGGTGACGTTCAAGCTTCCGATCGAATGACACGTAACAGCCGATCAAACGTCAACTTCCATTATAAATCGCACGTACGTTAAATCGTCGTGTATTATCCTTCTATCTACTGCCTTTTCTTAACATTTCTGTATCATATGATCGGGAGCAGTAACTCGCAGTGCATCAACAGATGTTACAGCAGCGCGTCGGCCGGGAGGTTCTAGATTCAGTCAGACAGCGCACAGAGGTGCATTTTGGCGAGTTCGGGCCCAAAACCTCTGGAGTGCTATGGTATGTTTCTACGACGGCCAAAATTATTTTAGTTATCTTTAATTTGTAAGGGAGCTGGTAACATAATACCACAATAATGCACTGCTTAACTGTGTGAAATATAAATATACATTTTTCTATATAAATTTGGTTAAATTTTATCAATTCACAAAACTGAACACATTGACTAGAAAACCGCAGGGATTACTTGCATATTAATTGATAACATTTGGCATAAAGAAGCATGGTATCAAAGCCATCTCCTGCCCTCTGCCAGAGAAAATTCATATACAGTGCCCGAAGTACCGGAAGGGAAGATCACATTTTTCACTAGGGTACATTTCTCCCTACGGTGATATTGGACTCAGGCACATGAGACAAAGCATATTTGTTCAAGAACTTTAACTTTCTTAGGTCAGATTCAGTCGCTGTCTGGAGGAGAGTTCTAGCGGCCAACTGCTCTGATCTGTAGTTTTCCATGGTTTCTCCGACAAACCCAGGCGAATGTTGGAGCAGTAACCTAACAAACGGGCCACGGACGCGCGATCTTTCCTTCCTCTTCGTTGTCCTATCCTCTCCCTTTACACACGCATACTTACACTAACATGTACTACACTACCACACATTCCGGGACACCGGTCGGGAGCTTAAAGCTTCTCCCGGCTGGGGCGGTACCCCGCTGGTGGGAGAGTCCTGGTTAGGGGGAAACCTCACTAGCTGACGGTAGGTCGGCGCCGGATCTTGCCATCCGGCGGGGTAGATCACCGCCATCTTCCGAGGAAAAATGCACTACACTTACGCGACTAATGACCTGAGCAGTTGACGCGCCTGAAATCACTTATTCCATCAATCAATTATATCCTTTTACTTGCTACGACCTTAACAATAGAACAATTTTTAGAAACTGAATTTTTAAACCACCGTGTAGCCATTTGCCGAACTGAGAGCGCGTGACGTAAAGCACGGGAAATTCGAATTAACAATTTCGAATTTTTGGCAATTTTCGAGAACACAGAAAGTTCGCCGAAATTGTGGCCGGCACAACCCTTTTTTTCAGTTGTTTTGCTGAACACGAAAATAATTCAATGAAAAATCATCCATTTTGTAGAAAATAATTGTTTAAAATTTTACAAGTCGAGCAGGGCTAAAGCAACATTTAAGAAATTGGTTGGTGATTTGGAGAAAATTTCTTGTGTGAAGCGCAAAGGAGTAGAAAATTCTCGTTTTAAAGTCGCTCAAGTAAACAATAACGTAATTAGCATTCATAAAGCGACTGTTTTGAATTGGATATACTCGCATCAAGAAAGATGACCATGGGACCACTGTGAAAGTATGTTTTACAAAAAATATTATTTTGAATCGCAAAATTTGAAACCAGGAATCTTACAAAATACTTTAGGAAATATTTGTTTTAAAAGAAATATTTCCGTTCTGACCTTTCTTCGTACTTCTTTGTTACTAAAGCAAACTGGGTGCATTCCAAGCAACCTACAAAAATTTTCATTGTATAGGATGTTACTGTGAAAATGGTATTCCACTTAACCTCCTTCACTCCCTAACACCTGTACGTAATTTACATCCAGTGAAGTTAAATGTAAATGAATATGGCGCCTTATGAATCAGTTTATATTTTAATTGGAAAAAGGAAAATTTCTAATTAATGACCAAACTAATACATATCTGTACACACTTTTTAAAGCATTCAATTAATAACAGTTAAGCCAATTAGTGTCCTAGTTCAATACATCATCAATAGTGGGTTATTATCTGATACAATACACAAGAGACTATCCATGGCAATTATATTGAATATATGTCAAAATATCTATCACACAAGCAGATCTACTAAGATGTTTTTATGGCTAAACTGAAATGTTAAGATAATTAAAATGTCTAAACAATTTGCATACATAGTATTAGACGACAAAATGATTCATACCATGCCCAAAGAAACACTTTTGCCAACACAAACAATAAAAGACGGCAATGTTGATTACAAAGCTTTTATCAACAGGAATGGCATGCAAACAAGCGAAGGAAGACGCACACACTTAGATAATGGACTCAGCATTGCCCTGCAGCGGTAGCTCAGTGCATCAACTGATGCCACTGCAGCGCCTCTAACCGGGAGGTTCTAGGTTCCCACTCCCCACGGCGCGGCGGCAGGATTTTCGACACTAGCTTTCGCGCGTCACCAAACGCTGATGACGCCAGCTGTGTCGATGCCTACGCATACGAGTCACTTAACAGGCGTGGTTGTTTAACACTATCTAATGCGAAACGACATACGAGTGCCTTGGTGACGCGCGTTATTGCCAACGCTCGTCGCTAGCGGACGTCGTGCGTTAAAAGCCAGAAAATGCTCTTTATATCGACTTAGGTTGTAGCACCTTCCTTGAGCTGTGGGCATAACGCAAGTCGCCAAGAGCGCTCGTGTGCCGTTTCGCATAAGATAGTGTTAATTTACGCGCGTTATGTGACGGTTGCACAGGCATCGACCACCACCTTCTACACTTTACTCTAGGCTGACTCATCGACGCAGCTGACGTCATCAGCATTAGGTGACGCGCGTCAACGCAACGCAATGCTCATGTGACACAGGCCTATAAATTAATACAGGCGTGTGTATTAAAAGAGGTAGCGTTATGAGCATTTGTTTATTTAACAACATCCTCCTTCACACTTTCTCATTCTAAAATAAACGATTTTCCCCATCTTTTAATATCAAAATACTCAAACATCAAAATACGGAATTCTCCATACGTTTTTAACAGTAAATTCGTTTCATGAACACTTTTTGTACTATTTCATAAATTAATTAATTAAATTACTAGTACTAAATTACTACCTTCGATTTCCGAAGTCGTAAATTTCTGTCAGATTTCTATTTGACGTTGTAATGTTGTTTATTATGTATCTAATACTGCATATTAAAGTATATTACAATCTTATGATTGCATGTATCTACATATCTAATCTACATTTTTAGTTTGAAGAAAAAAATTTCCCTTTTGCACTTCCCGCAAGCACACATTTTCCCTAAGGTCCCATGAAAAAGGTAAAAGAGGGGTTTCTTTAATATGTTTACAAAAGTATATATATTAATAAAAGTTCATTTTTATGTCAATTTAGTTTCATTTTCTGTAGAAAAAGGTAGATATGTGGAAAATGTTTAAACATTAATGCGCACATAATTTGTCTTAAAAAAATAATTGGTAATGTTTCTGAAAGGTGGTGGATTAGAGAAAAAAAACACTTGTCACTTATTTTCTTCCCTCTACCTCATAAAAAGTTTCAAATTATTAAAAAATAGTGATTATTTTATGAGTGTGCAATTTGGCAAGGAATGACCCATTTATCAACATTTGAACCACCTTTACTCAAACCAATATGAAATTGAATTACCAACATTCATCAAAGGAATACAATAAACTCCTTTGATCAACAGAAGTGCTTTTTTCAAAATCATTAACTGCACAATAGAAGTGTCATCAGATACCTCTTAACACCAAAATCTGTTTGTCGACTAAAACATTTCCAAGAGTTTTATATGACAGTAATCAATAAACATAAGTCCAGTTATGTGTAGCACAATCATACTTAAGCTTGACATTACACTAGATTAATTTTTCAGCTCAATTAGAACATTTCTACAATTCCAGACCAAGAGTTTTCAGAACTCTCTCATAGCCTTTCACAGACATGTCATATACATTTTTATGTTGAATGAAAAGCTCCTGAATTCTCCTGAGTTGTGCTTGGTGCAAGTTTGAAAGTCCTTTATAACTATAATGAACCTGTTTATTGACATCTGTAATATGATCATTTTGATTCACAGGTAAATCTAGTAAGATGCGAGTCACTTCACGATTTTTACACTTCTTTAAAGTATTAATCAGCATATATGCAATTTTAGGATGTTGTTTTATTATTGCCAATTGACTTAAGGTTTTTCCTTCATGATTATGAGCATTTGCAATTGCAGTGAATTCAGCAGAGTCCAAATGTGACAAAGTTCCAATTACATGTGAACATCCTTCATGCACAACTTCAAAAAGCTTGTTTAGCAGCTTAAAAGTACTTATCATTTCCTGATCTTTTACTAAATCAATTGGTAATTGGCCAGTGTTGTTTGTAGCATTATAAATGGCACCACATCTTAATAGTGCCAATGTAATTTTCAAATTTGCAGCCACATGTAATGCAGTGGTACCTGAAAAAGTTTTAGCATTAACTAAATCATGTAATTTCTTTATGTTTACTCTCTTCATATGTTGCAATAAAATTTCAACAATTTCTACATGACCTTTAGAAGAGGCTATATGCAGAGCTGTATTTCCTTTATCAGGTTAGTAAAGAATCTGCACCATGCTCTAATAAAAAAAAAACATGAAATTTTCTGCACTATTAGCAGCATAATGAAGAGAAGTTCTTCCTTTGCAGTCTCTCATATTAACATCAATTCCTTCAGATAACATTTTTCTAACAACATGATCTTCTCCTTCACCAGCAGCATTATGTATATTATTAGTTCTAGAAATATTACCACACATTCTAAATTCTGCATCTTCCTCTGCTAGCAGTTCTTGAAGTTCAATAAAGATTATAAGAAGTTTAATTTCCAAATTTTGTTCTTGTGGCTCTCATACATTTTTGAAGACTTTTACAGCCTGATCATAAATGTGTGTGCAACGAATCATGTATCTTTCAGCTTTATGTAAAATACAAAATGGATCTGAGGAGCCTTCACCTACAATAATCTCGTATACATCATCTGAATTTTTTATTCCTATTAATTGAACATCATTCTGGGCCACAATATTGGAGTATTCATTATCATTAACATCATTTTCAAGGAGTTTGGATATTACTCCCAATGCATCTGATATACGCTGATAATTTTTTTATTCTGCAATTTGATTAGGAGTTTTCCCTTCTCTATTTTGAGCATTTGTTATTACAATAAACATATCATGGTCCATGTGCAATAGTGGTCTGATTATTCGAGGGTTTCCAGCAATGACATTCTCAAACATTACCTTCAATAATTTAAAAATATTAATTATTCCTGGGTCTGAAGCTAAGTCAATGGGTTTTTGACCTTCTTTGTTTGACTTGTTAAATATTGCTCCACATTTCAACAAAGCTTTGACTATCTGAATATTTCTTGCCACATGTAATGCTGTAGAGCCACTTGAAAATGTTTCTGCATTATCAAATTCTTGTAATTTATTTCCACAAAACTTCCTCATATGTTGCAATAAAATTTCAACAATATTTTCATAACCTTTAAACGAACCAATATGCAATTGTGTATTGTGTTTCTTTGTCATAATAAAACAATCTGCTTTATTCTCCAATAAGAAAGAAACAATTCAATTCTGAGCACAATCAACACCATGATGGAGCAATGTTCTTCCTTCACAATCAGTCTCGTTTACATTAAGGCCTTGCATCAATAGGTCTTCAATAATTTTTTTGTCATTCTTTATAACACCTTGCCTTGCTTGTTCAAGATGAGACTGATCTGATCTTATGTCTATATCACCAGCAAATGCATAAGCCATTTCAATAGACTTTATCTTTTCTGCAACACTTAAAACATCAGGATGCCAAGGACTTAGCAAAATTTGCCTTTGCTTAAGGACTTCTCTGTACATTTCTAGGGATTTTGGAAAATTATGTTTTCTTAATAAAAATATGTCAGCCATGAAACACCATGTTTTCAAAGTTATGAGATTATTTAATCCTAGAATATTTTTCTGTACATTAAAAATATTATTAAGCATTTCAAGGGCAACATCATGATTCTGCAATCTCAAATGAACATGTGCCATTCTACGTAATGTATTCAGAGTAACAGAATGTGTTGGTCCTAGAACGCTGCTTCTTTTCTCATAAACAACTTTATAAATATCCATTGCATCACTTAATTTACCCTGATTGCCTAGTACCATAGCCATATTATTATAGGCAGATAACGTGGTGTGATGATTGAAACCAAATATATTTTTACTCATCTCAAAAATATCTTTATTGATTATTAATGCTTCTTCATATTTCTTAAGTCCATTTAAGGCCAATCCCATGTGAATTTGAGAGAATAAAGTGTCAGGGTGATTTGATCCTAACATTTCTTTCTGCTTCTGGCTCACTTCTTTGAAAATATCTAGAGCTTCTTCATTATTATTTTGCCTATAAAGATTTAAAAATATCCTTTTTTTTTTTCCCTATATAGACATCTCTGAGAATTTCCAAAGATTTTGCATAATCCTGTAGTTTATAGTATGTCATTGCTATCTCACTTTCAGTATCTAATGAACATGGATTATCAGGTCCCAAGATAAAATTTTGTTTTTATAACATTCTCATAGGATCAAGGCACAGATCTTTAAGGCATCTTGAAATTTCTCTTTTTCAAACAATTTGTTGCCCTTCATTCTAAGTCCACATATTATATCACCCTGAATAATTGCCTCCAATATGTCAATTAATGGAAAATCAGAATCAATTGCATTGACAAGCAAAGTTTTTCCTTTTTTATCTTTAGCCTTTATGATAATTTTCATGGTATTACTATCTGTGATTCTCAAATCATCAATAACTTTTGTATTGCCATTCTTAACTTTTGTATTGCCATACTTCATTAATTTTTTCTAGAAACTTAATTATTTTTCGACTGACAGCAATGTTGTGAGGCGCTTTATGATCGTCATTCATTACATTATATCTGGCACCATGTATTAACAATAACTTCATAATGTGAAAATGTGAAAATTTGGCAGCATAATATAATTGTGTCCAACCATCTTTCCCAACAACATTAGGATCTGCCTCATTCCGCAAAAGAACACTGACAATAACATCACTTCTCCTAATTCTTGCAGATATTCACAATAATTCTCCTAATGATTTAAACAATCCACAAATATCATTACTCTGAGACATCATTAAAGGAGGTTGAAATTAATTGTCAGTAACATCATAATATGCTCCATTTTGTAGAAGAAACAAAATTATTTCCTTGAAACCAGAAAGGGATGCTATGTGTATTGGTTTTGAACCATTGGCATCTGATGCATTAATTTCAATGTTTCTGTCAACAAGATATTTCACCACATCAATTTGACCAAATGCAGCAGCATAATATAATAAATTTTGATTATCTGCTCCATAAACATTAATGTCTACTTGATTAGAAAGATAAAAATCCATAACTTGAACATGGCCTTCCCTAGCTGCAATATGAATAGGCATAGAACCTAAAGAATTCTTGGCATAAACATTGGCTCCACTACGAACTAATAATTTTGTTATTTCTAAGTGCCCATGTTGGGCAGCAATATGTAATAATGTAAAATCATTTCCTTTTGCATCGATGTCCACAGTTTCCAATTTCAATAAATGTTCTACAATATTTGCATGATTATAAGCCACAGCAAATTCTATACAAGTTCGATTCTTGTTGTCTTTTCTCATTACATCTGCTTCTGCATTTACAAGAACTTTCATTATATCAATATACCCAAGCATTGATGCCAAATGTAGTGGAGTGATGCCTCCGTATGATTGAACATTAATTTTGGCATTTTTATCAAGAAGCATTTGAACAATGTCTTTATAACCTCCTCAGTTCAATATTAAAGGAGTTAATTTTTCACATCCATGTACAAAATTAATATTTGCCCCTTTACTTATTAATTTTTGAACTATAGTTCTATAACCTTTACTCACAGCTGAACATAACAATGTCATCTCATCATCTACTTTCATGTTAAGATCAAATTGCATATCTCCATTCAATAACATTACAACAATATCTGTGTGTCCTAAATTCACAGCATTTCTAGAAATTAACAAGAAAACTATTTCTTTATTGTTGTTCTTAACTGCAATACTCAAAGGTGAATTAGCATTGATATCTAACACATTTGTGTGAGCCCCTTTATCTAGTAATCTTTGTGCAGTTTCTCTGTGGTTACCATTCACAGCTAAATGTAAAGGTGTTTCGTTTTTCATATTTGTAATATTAATGTCAGTATTCTCATCAGTTAAAGATGTCAGAAATCTAGTTTGCCCACAATGAGCTGCATAATGTAAGGCAGTAAAACCATTTATGTCCTTTTCATGCAGTTGTGCTTGTTTAGTGAGATGATGTTCCACTACTTCCTGCATACCACTAATCACAGCATAATGCATAGGGGTTCTATTTTTTGTCTTTTGCATTAATATATGCACCATTTTTAATCAATGTCTTTATGACAACTATGTAACCTTTTTGACAGCTTAGGTGTAGAGATGACATACTTTTACTATTGACAGAGTTAACAGATGCTCCCCCCAATAGTAGTTTTTCAACAATATCAGAATGATTATTAAAAACAGCTAGATGAAGTGGTGTCATGTTATCTTTTGTTTTTACATTCACTGGTGCACCATATTTTAATAATATTTCTACAACAGATTCATGTCCGTTTTGGGAACTTAAGTGCAAGGCTGAATAGCCATAGGTGTCTTTAACATTAACTGATGCAGAATTATGTACTAATATCTGAACTGCATCATAGTGACCTTCTGTAGCTGCAAGATGCAATGCAGTGAATCCTTCAGTTGTAGGGGAATCAACATATGCTCCTTGAGCTAATAAACTTTCTAAAATACCACTATCACCTCTCAAAGCAGCAAAGGCCAATGCAGTCAAATTCTGAGAACCAAGAACATTCACACAAGCCCCATTTTGCAAAAGCAAATCCACAAGATTTTTATGTCCAAATTCTGAAGCATTATGCAATGGAGTGAGACCACGTTTACATTTAGCATTGACATTTCCTCCAGCAGAAATCAATACCTCCACTACATTGAAGTGACCATAGACAGTAGCTAGATGTAAAGGATTAGTACCTTCATCAGTTTTACTTCTCACGTTGGCACCATTTCTAAGACAATATTTTACAAGTTTCAAATGAACATTTTCTGCTGCAAACTGAAGCAAAGTAAACCCACATAATATTTTTGGGGTATCTATATTAGTCTCCTTTCCCAAAAGAAGGGAAACAATATCTTTATGATTATTCTTGGCAGCATAGAATGGAGGCGTTACACCTTCGTTATCTGTTGCATTTACATTAGCATTATTTATTATCAGCATTTGAACAATTTCACTAAACCCATTTTGAGCAGCAATATGTAGACAGTTTTTTCCAAAATTGTCAACATCATTAACATCGACTTTAGTTCTCTCAATTAAATACTCAACTATTCATTTTCTCCTGTATCTCACAGCTACATGCAGAGGGCTTTGTCCATCTACATCTTTCTTCTCAAAACCAATATTCTGATATATTATACAACAAATTTTACTGCATCCAAATTGGGGCCCCTTGCAGCAAAATGTAATGCGGTTTGTGAATCAAAACCTCTTCTTGCATGAATATCTGCTCCGTTTTTAATGCATCTTTTAACAACTTCAAGTTTACCTTTCTCTAAAGCTTGAAACAATTGTTTTTGGTTAGTTAACGTAATTAAATCTTGAGCTAATTTTGTCTTTAAGAATAATCTCTCATTCTTATTTATTTTCCCAATTCTTCTTTTGTCAGTTACACAATATTTAGAAAATAACACAGCGTTAAGTACAAAAGTTCTTGAAGGTTTAACTGAAAAAATTTCACCCACTACATTTCCATGAGCTAAATGGTTTCGCAAACTTTTTCCAATTAATAATGGGCAATTATTCTCTAAAAAATATCTATTTTCAGTCAGACATTTGAAACTTTCACTTAAAATAGACAAAATATCCATGAGAAGCATTTCAATTATTTGAAGAATTTCATTTTTATCACAGTTTTGAAGATCCTTATATAAATCATTCCCTGACATATTATTCAGAATTGTCTTGCAACATCTGCACTCTTTCTTGAAGATGGTCATAAGATTTAGATTAACCTCCTTTCAAATCAGATTTATAATAAAAAAAAATTTTTTTATATTTCTTAATACTTATCTGCCAACACAGTTCTTCTATTCACTTTACATTTCTGAAGTCAAGTTTCACAAAACAAGAAATTAATGCTAATATTGTGGTCATCTGTTGCTTTGTTTCATCATCCATTAATGAAAAACAGTTGTCATAAATCTCAAGCAACAAGGAAGCATTTTTTTGAAAACCGTTCTTATTTGGAGTAGGAATATTTTTCAATATGTCTTTCGCTCTCTTTTTAGAAGAAGAAATTGAATTTACATTCAAATTCCTATTCTTCCAAAGGTTGTAAATATTTTTTAGTAATACCTGGCCACAAATATACATTGCTTTCAAATTCAAATTATTTTTTTCAAAATGATTGAGCTGTTGCCAAACAAAATGATTGAGTATGCCAAAACTGCATACTTATGAATTGTTTCCATAGAATGAATGTCTCTTATTCCTTTATAGGCCTCACACAACTCAGCATATACACCACAACTATTGCTAATTTTTAACATGATTTCCTCACGTTTCAAATTAGGAAATTCTATTAATTTATTTGTTTCCATTGTAGATAAATATCCTTTCATTTCACTGAGGTGATTTGCAAATTTTTTCAAATAAGTCAGAAGTTTTTCTTTGGTCAACATTGACTTATACACAAAATTAATTTCTTCATGACTCTGATGTCCTACAACAAATGCAATTAAACAAAATTCTATTTCTTCCCATGGCAGAACATCATAGGTACATTTTAACTGTTGTTTAAAAAAATGAACAATTTTCACAATAAATTTTAATACATGAAGGAATTTATCATCAATCTCTGAAAGTGCATATTCCTCTCTTAAAAAATTCATATTTTCTAGAAAGAATTCAATTGCTTCATATTCATATTGTTCTTTTCAGCATCATTGTTCAAAAATGTTACAACAGCACGTCGCGTTTGTGTCACACTGCTGCCCATACCTATATTTGTGCATATCCTCAAGAATGCATAATTTTCTTATTAGATAACATTATGTAATTAAAAACGAATATGTTCAACAACAAAATATGTATAATTACAAACTCATCCTCTTTGTCCAATTATTGTCAGCAATTATAGATGATATCAATTATGTTATGGCAATTATAGAAGCAACCACGGCAAATGAGCCCCACCTTCTCTTCACCACATTGGCCGATCCACGTCTGTTGCCTGCTCTGCAGTTCCCTCCACTGTTGTTTGTTGGAAACCGAACCCTGAAGTTACTGGATATGTTCACGATATGTGCTCACATGTGGGAATTTTGTGCAAAAGAGGGGTTTTCCGATAGATAGGCACGTGACAATAATCGTAATCTTTACATGGTCGTTTGTTGGGCCTTGCTCGAGTGGCTTCGATGTCTCCCCCCTCAAATTAACTGTCCAAGGGTTAAGAGCTTATTCAGAAATAAGTTACTTGTAACTGTAGAGGAAAATTACAAGATGGGAAATAGATAAGGTGATTCATCTCACAAACGATCTCGTGTTATTTTTCATCCTAATTGGAGAAAATCTTGGAGAAAAAAAGTCTTTAGTACTTACGTACTACTAGTTAGTAGCACATTGCTACTTTCTATACATGATATATCATGATGTAAATATTACCATACTTTCACCATAGTGCATTTAGTTAGGGACGACCTGTTAATGTGACCTTTGAGAAAGCAGATATTGGGGATCGACTTGAATCGTCACGATAGTTGCTTCGACGTCGTCCACTCCCAGCCTCTGTCCAAGGAAAAACAAGGATACTAATAAACGACTCCATAGCAAATTACACAATGAAATAATTGTTTTTTCAACAAGTACAAAAATGTATTTTTTACTTTCTCTTACGTAGTTAATATTTATATTAGTGGCGATTTGTTCATATTATTTTATTTTTGAGTACATATATTTTAAATAATGTCAGATAAATATTCTCGAAAATTCAACAGTTTTCTATGTAAATGAGCTCAAAATTCTGCATTTTCAGAAACGCTCAAAAGCCATTTCCCCCAAAAAGGCTTCAATTTTTTCTTCAAACTTTTAGTATGCTAATGCTAAATGCACTGTTTAAGACGAAATAAAATTAATTTTGTTGTATTCTGTAGTTTTTTACGAATAATTCACATATGTAATATTTTTCAACTATCTCTCATGGCGATAATGTGCACATTTCCAGCGATTTGTATACATTATTGTATTTGTGAGTGGAAGAGCTTCAAATGACTTCCAATGAAATTATTCGAAAACTGAATAGTTTTCTGTGAAAAATTTTCACAAGTTCAAATTCACAGTTTCAAATTTCGCATTTACAGTGACGCTTAAACGCTATTTTCTTAAAATTTTTCAACAAAGATTTCTATATACGACCAGGTTTTTTTAATCTTTTCTTTAATTATTCTTAAAGTAATAATTCGGTTCAACCATTAGGAAACCGAAAAGTTGAGAGCATTTCAAAACTAGAGGTGCCACAGAATGGTGCAGACTTTCTCGTGGTAGAGTTTTTTAATTTTCTATATGTGGTCTGGTACTGTACAGTCATGTCCCTCTTTGGCTGCTTCCATCTATTGCGGTCCCAAGAAAACTTTCTTGAAATTTTTGCAACTTTTCGGTTTTCAAATAGTAGAAGCTGAATTCTATTTTAATTCCATTAAAGAATGCTATAACGTCGCAATGAATAGCAATTTTCATTGAAAAATTTGAGGCCTTTTTTAAGAAAATGACGATTAAGCATTACTGTAAATGTGAAATTTGAAACTCTTTTTCACAGGAATCTATTGAGTTTTCGAAAAACTTCATTTGAAGTCATTTGAAGAACTTCCACTCACAAATGCAATAATGTATACAAATCTATTGAAATGTGCATATTAATGGCTGGGGGAATCTGGATCAGGATCAGGTAAACTGGACAAAAACCCGATCGAGATGGGGGTCATTGACCCGGAAGCTGAAGTACATTACTTGTTACAGGTATTTATGTCTTTTTTTAAATTATACAATGCAAATGTAAACTAATTCATTATACTCTATCATTGTTTTGTTAAAGTAAACATTATTTTTCTTTTTGACGATCAGTATAGTCTCTAATTGTATAGAAACAGTTTTGCAGCAGAAAAGATTGTACTTTTAACGTAAATTTGTGAACCAATTTTAATTGCTTAATTTCATCTGGAAATGCGTTGTAAAGTAACGTACATGTATTGTATGTGGATTTCTTGTAGTGAGCTGTTGATACTGACACTTGATGAACATGATTTTTACGTCGAGTGTTGTAACTATAAATATCAGTATTACATGAAAATATGTTCCCACCGTTAAGTAAGTCAGTTTTGACAAATACTACAGATTCGAAAATAAATAGGCAAGGCAATGGTAAGATTCCAAGCTCAATGAAAAGAGGCTTGCAGAAATCACGTGGATAGCATTTCTTCATTATTCGAATAATTTTCGTTTGCAATCTAAATGTCTGGGCACTAAAGGATGAGCTTCCCTAGAATATTATGCCATATCTCAGGCGGGAATGTACATTTGCAAAATACACGCAACGAGCTGCATGAAGGCTGACAGAATTAGAAAGAATTCTGAATGCATAACATAATGAGCTTAATTTAGGGTTTAATTCTGTTATATGTACATTCCATTTGAGGTTTGATTGAGCTTGAGTATTAAGCTTCATAGTTCAGAAGCAAAATAACGGACTATTTCAGCATTTAATCAATGGATCAAGAGTATCTGCAGGAAAACCCCAATTAAGAAGGGGTTAAGTCTCGTAAGATCATTAAAATAATTGTAACAGTCTATTAGGGTGATAAAAATGTTATATGGATTTTTCTAGTAAAATGTTGATACTGATATATGAGGATTGTGGTTTTTACGCCGTGCGTTACAATAACAGAAATTACATAAACAAGTTTTCTGGTCAGGTTTGACTTCACTAACAATTCATAAATAAATAGGCAAAGTGATGGTAGTATTTGGAATTCAAGAAAGAAAGCATTGCAAGAACGACGTGGACGGCGTTTGCTTATTTGACTTAAGAGATGAAGTTGATTCTTTATTATGTGAATCCTATTTAGGTTACACTCCTGATGGTAATGAAGAACATTCACAAAATCTACTTACCGAACTTTATGAAGGTTGTGTACATTTTAAAGAATTTTTATTGCGTAATTACGTGTTCAATTCATTTATATGGGAGTTCCATTCGAGGATTTAATGAATTGAGAGACTCAAAAAAATTGGTTTTCTCAGTCCACCAACTACGCATCATTCATAATCGTTAATAATTATCCATCATTCATTCAATCATCAGTCTTCGTTAAATAAGAACGTTAAATATAAAAATCTATAGTACACATCTGACGTTTTTAATTCGTATTTCAGGCCTAAAATATAACACTGGGATAATTTCCACGCCGATGGACACACACAAAAATAAAAAAAAAATAGCACACGCAGACATCTCGGTTATCTCGAGAATTTTATTTCATTTTTTTAATTTTATTTATTTTACGTCAAAAAAACAGTTAAAAACTGCGTATGACGTGCTATGGGGAAAAGTGAATTGTGTGCACATTTTCAAAATTCTGTGATCCCTACACTAAGTCATATACTACTTAAATTTTGAATTTTGAAAGGGAGAAAAAAAAACTCCCATGTAGTAAAATCTATTTTCAAGGATAAATAAGCAATAAATTTTGAAAGGGAGAAAAAAAACAAAAAAACTCCCATGTAATAAAATCTATCAGAAATCAACCAGAAAAGAGAGAAAGACCCCATCCCTTAGTATAGTGGGGGTAATGATTAGGAAGACATTTTGTTATCGAGATTTTTTATTGGTTTTCTTGGAAGGAATAAATTACAACACATTAGTGATGATGCTACTCAAGACCTCCACTCGGGCCGGCGACGCCCGAGCTGCGGAGATGTGTGTGGCCGAATGAGAGGGCGCAACAGCTGCATGGACTCCTCGCGTCGCCCTGCGAACGCAACACAATTTCAATATTGACCGATTTTCCTAAAGACGAGCCAAAGTGACAGTTCGTGAAAACAAGTGAACATCTGATGTGTTCCAGAGGAGTATTCCTCCGCCACGACAGCTGTTCAGTCACGCCCCTTCGTAAAATGCTAATGGCTCCTATGAAAACATCCCTATGCAGAAGTCTAAGAGTTTCGCTTAAATATATGCACGTACGCGAGTTCGGGAAATATTTAAATTTAATTACATATGGGGAAAATCTCGTAACATGCTCTCACAATCAGTAAAAGAAAACTGCCACGAATGTAAATAGAAAGCTCTCAATCAGAGCTCGCCACACAGCAGCACAATGGTCGGAACCACGTGCATCGGTACGCATCTCGCATTCAAGTCTCGGTTTTCAAATAAACATAATATTTATCACACAAAAAGTAAAGTCAATGTAATGTTAATAGAAAAAAATAATTTTTACAGAACACTGCACTTCCTAATTTCAATTATTTCTCGTGGCGCACTATATTTTTGTCGGACGAGGACATCACAAAAGAAAACATCGAAGCCATTTACAAGTTAGCCAACTGCAAACGAACGAATGCAGGAAGGGAGTCTAATGGGCACAACGACCACAGAACCTTCAGTTATGTTGCCAGCACTAGCTGTCACTTTGTCTCATCCTTAAGAAAATCGTTCTATACAAGTGGGGGAAGTCACGGATTATAATAATATGGTCGGGAGAATTTGGAACCAGATCACGGACATTAGGCGAGCACTTTATCCAGAAGCAAGATTATGCTGCGTCGACGGAGAAGGCTCTGCGGGGCGCCATCGAAGAAAGAAGTGAAGAGCGCGCGAAGACCCACGAATGAATAACAAGGTTTTATATTTATTTATTTATTTATTTTACGTAAAAAAACAGTTAAAAACTGCTTATGACGTGCTATGGGGAAAAGTGAATTGTGTGCACATTTTCAAAATTCTGTGATCCCTACACTAAGTCATATACTACTTAAATTTTAAATTTTGAAAGGGAGAAAAAAAAACTCCCATAACTATTGTAATGGAGAGAAAACTGCTCATGACCAAAGATCAATTCATTTTTGATTATCAATACAATAAATTCTAATTTGTTAAGTTGAAAGAAAGCTGATTATTATTGTTCGTTACGTGGAATCCAGCATTTTAATAAGATTTTCAGATTCCTCGCCACTCCGTAGGGATAGCAGATTGAATAATTGGTTGCAGAGTAAGTAGAAACAATTATGAACTTCGAACCCCAATTAACTGAGCTGGCACAACATAATTTTGGAATGAGAGATATTTAAATTACGTAGAAATCATTAGGTTTCAAGTGAAACCTTTTTCCTGGCGCCCAAATCAAATTTCTCAGTAATAATTATGTTTCAAAAATGTCGCTCCAAGTGGGGCTTATTTTTAAATAGAAAGACGGGGCTTGTTTCGGGGCCGGCGCCGACCTACCAGTCAGATTGCGGGGTTTTCCTTCAAATCGGTATCTCCCACCAGAGGAACATCGCTCCAGGCAGCGCAAGCTGCAAGCTTCCGCCATGTGCGGTTGTGTGTGTGTGTGTGTGCAAGTGTAGGTGTGTGTAATTAAAGAGTGAGGACAAGGCAAGGAATAGGAAGGAAAGATCGCGCGCGTTCCGTGACCCGTTTATTAGAGTGCTTCTCCCGCATTTGCCTGGTGTTGATCAGAGAAACCACGGAAAACTACCTATCAGAGCGCGAAATAGTTGTTATTCCACGATATGCACCTAGTTTTATTTTTTTTATATATTTTATTTATAACCTCTGGGATGGCTCATGGGCAGCGTACGCCCTGTGGTCCCCGGGTTCGATTCCCGGTCGGGGCAAAATATAAGTTGTAGCTTTCCTTTAAAATCGTCCCAGTTTCTGTAGCTGTATGACAAAGAAAAGCTCAAGCAGGCGGATCTTGTCAGTTACAGTGAAGAGAATACGTCATGTTCACCTCATGTCGCTCCTCTCCGAGCATGGGAATTTAACTAAACCCAGGCGTGGGGGACACCGGTAGCTGGCTGGCGAAGTTCGTCTACGGACCCAAAATGCTAAATAAATACTGTGGCGTCATTGCCAGGGCAAGAATTCACAGACGAGAACAGTTTGTAATATATTGAATTTTATTCCAGATATGCTCCGACACCTGAATACACAATTTACAATATTTACAATAAACAGAATAAACTGACCCGTTACAAGGAGGAACATTTAACTGGTCACCACAACCGCTTGCCTGATAATATACTAACTCCTGCAGTGTGATGCACCGTTACCTCTACGTGCGCATACAAGCGAGTATTCCTCGACGAATGCACGCCGGCTTCAGCTCCCTGCCTCCGTAGCCTACACATCGAAGTGCCACGCGCCGCGCACAACTCAACGACATCCTACGGACGAGCCCAAGAGTCAAACACAGGAGTTTTGTCCGAGGTCCGCTTATATACTTTCTGGCCCGGCTGACGGAACTACGTCATCTAGCCGTTTCCGCCTCCGCGTTTCCACAGCATGTCGACGGGGTTTCCACAGCAAGCCTGCCCCCGTGGCCACCCACGCCACGGCCGCTCCGCTGCGGTGCCTCCCGCAGCCCTGCTCGAGCACAGGTTTTCCCCGTCCAATTCACTCTTTGCCTTTGTTCAGCAAGGCGTCCTTTCAGCAAGCGCTGCCGGCTGTCGCAACCTACTACCTTGTGCGTTTCATGTACATGAAATTCATGTTCATGTACATGAAATGCACGTAACTAGTAGTTTGTACAAAGCAACTGTTATGCCACCACAATACATACAACTCGCGCAACTTTTCTTGAACGATGGATTGAAGAAAAGCGGGCGGAGTGGGGGTATTAGTTACAAAGTCTGCCACTAGAGTATTTACAGTAATATTTTGGAAAATTAAAGTCAACATGCTACGCGTGCGGCCAGGTCATCGCTCTGGTAGGCAACAGCAGGGTCACTAGATAGGAGTTTTAGGTGCCTCTCTTGAAGGACCTGGACCTGCCTCAGCCATTTCTTTAGATAATGGTAATAAAGCTGAACAGAAGTTCTCGGCTATGAAAGAAACTAGTTTTGACTAGCTTCTGTTTCGCGCAAACAAAGTTTTAATGCTTGGAATGTTGTCATCAGTGGTCGCTGCGAGCTTTTGACTTCAACTGTTCCTTGCTCAAGGGAGGGGGAAGCGGGTCACTTAAAGTTGCGCGAGTAGCACATATTTTACTTCATTTGCTTAATGTATGTATTACGCGCCAAGTCTTGATCAGGGGAATAGGAGGCAAGGCGCGCGGAGCGTTACCGTAGATGCGCTCGAGCTCCGCGACCTTCTCGTCCCTGGAGAGCGCGGCGTAGTCGCGGAAGCGGCGGCGGGCCGCGCCGCGCGCGTACTCGTCGTTGGGCTGCTGCGGGGTGGCGCTCAGCCAGCGCAGCACCAGCTCCGCCGACGACAGCTGCGCAGCGGACGCGCCCCCGTCGCTCAGCGGCCGCTCCGCGCGCCCCGCACGCTCCCCACGCTCCGCACGCTCCTCGGCGGCGGCCGGCGCGCTCGCCTCAGCCTCGGGACGGAAACGTCGCCATTGTTGAAATCTATATACACGTACTCCTCGCGCAACTTTTCTTGAACGGTGGATTGAAGAAATGCGGGCGGGGTGAGGATATTAGTTACAAAGTCGGCCACTAGAGTATTTCCAGTAATGCCAACATGTGGAAAATCAAAGTCAAACCTGCTACGTGTGCGGTATGGGTAGGCAATAGTTGATAAGAGTTTTAGGTGTTCCCCTGAAAGGACTTGGACCTGCCTCATCCATTTCTTTAGATAATGCTGAACAGAAGTTCTCGACTATGAAAGCAACTAGCTTCTGTTTCGTGCCAACCAAGTTGAAATGCTTGGAATGTTGTCATCAGTGCTCGTTGCGAGCTTTGCTCAAGGGAGCTCAAGGGAGCAAGCCTTTGCTCAAGGGAGCTCGTTGCTCAAGGGAGGGGGAAGCAAGGTCATCGTTCAAGAAAAGTCGTGAGAATAGTACTTTTTTCTTTCTCGTATACTCGTACATATTCAAGAAAGGTTGAAAGAGCTCAAAATTCTGCATTTTCAGAAACAATCAAACGACATTTCCTCAAAAATGGCTCTAAATGTCTTCAAACTTTTCCAATGGATAGTGCTAATCGCACTGTTTAATATGACGTAAAGTTCATTTTGCTGCATTCTTTTGTTTTTAAAAAATTACACAAATGTAATACATTATTACATTTATAAAGCATTGATTAAAGCATATTATTACATTTGTGAGTGAAAGTGCTTCAAATGACATTTTTCGAAAACAATATATTCCTGTGAAAAGGAGCATTTAGCATTTTAGCAATTTAGCATTTACATTAACTCTAAAAACGCAATTTTCTTGAAAACGGCTTCAAATTTTTAAAGGAAAATTTCTATTTAGGACGGGGTTTTTCTCTTCTTTAATTTTCTTGAAGTAATATTTCGGTTGTACAATTAGGAAACAGAAAAGCTGAGAAAACGTGAAAAAATGTACTTTGTCGACGATAGATTCGGCCTGCAAGAGGATTGCGTAAAACCGTAAAGCCAGTCCACACCAAGGAAATTAGAAAACTTTACTACGAGCAAGTCTGTGCCAGTCGCTTTTGTAGGAGCGATGAGGTTTCGTACCGAGGCAACAAATTTCTTTGAAGTCCGAAAAGATCCGTTCATCGTTCATACACGTTGAATGGATCATTTGTTAGAATGGATAGAACGAATTACGATTGACTCATTGTCAGTAGGACTTGTAACTACACCCATTGTACCTCACTAGCCTTACAAACTTTCCACCAGAGGCGTATGTAGGTATTCAGGTACCTATGGCAAACGTAGTGTTTGCGCACCTATCAGGATATTTCAAATTAAGGTTGTTAATTGTTTTTGCGGATACACCCTAAGTAGCGCTCTGAGAGTGACGCCCATGGCACGTGCCATGTCTGTCATACCGTAGATAAGGCTATGCTTCCCACCAGCAGTCTCACATAATATGCGCTATTCGTCGTTACGTTGGTAATTTCCTGTAACGTACTTCATCACTTTATTTCCCTAAAGTGCTCTTCGTCCGGGTAGAATACAAAGTATATTCCTACTGAGGCTTCGTCCGGGAAGAGTACGAGGTATGCTTCGAAACTGTTTCTACTTCGGACATCATCCACTCATTTTGTACCGTGTGAACATACTACAGATTAGCCAAATTGGGACATCAGCTGTATCAGTTCTTGATGTTTCCTCCTACCTCTGGCGGCGCCGCAGGCGGCGGTGCAGTCTCCGGAAGCTCCACCACGACCACGTCCACTTCCGGGGACGGGGACGACGGCGCAAGTTCCGACCTCTTGGCGGAGCGCGAGTCGTCGTCGTCTTTCGTTTCGCTTGGAAACGGCTCAGGTTGAACGGTCGCAATCACGGTCTTCGACGTCGCTCGACTGTTGCAAGGCACTTTCTTGTTGGCGGTCACGAGCGACGTCTTGCGTCTGGCATCTTGTAGAGAAATCGTTTTACATCTGCGGGAGAATTTTTGGCGAGACAGCGGCGTGTCTTCGTCGACTTCGTGCGGGCAGGGAGACAGGCTCACGACTTGGAGAGCATGCGCGCGAAGTAGGGCCCCATGAAGGCGTAGTCGGCGGAGAGCGCGGGCGGCAGCAGGTGGCCCGCGTACAGTCGGCGGTGCACCGCGGCGGCGCGCGACTGCCCGCGGGGCAGCGTGTCCTGTTCCTCCTCCGAGCTGAACTCCTTGTGGGTGCACGCCTCGCAGCGACGGAACCTGCCACGGACACGCGCTGCAGAAGGGCTGGCGGAGCGAGGGGTAGGCTTGCGTTTGACTGATTGATTATTGTTTCCGGGCTTGTCCACTGCTAATGGGCCGTCCATAAATAACATGAGGCGATTTTGACGATTTTTCGACTCCCCCTCCCCCCTTGGTGACATGCCGTGAGATTTGACTCGACCCCCTTCTAATCTTAAGTGAGATTTTTCGAAATGCATATTTTTATATAATGCATATCAGTGTGACGCGCTCGATCAGCTGGAAAGCTTCGCCGCCATTTGCTGTACTTTCATAGGGCGAGAGACTTCCCGTTCCAGGGCCAAGATAAATGTTGACCATCCTTCCCGTTCCCGTCAAAGCTTCTTGTTTGTGAACGCCTGCCTGAGATGTCCGACTTTCAACTTTATTTATGTTCCCGTTCGCATTGCCGTTAGAGTGTGGGTTACTGCTAGTTAGTGCGAATTATAAAGGCGGCTCCATACGTTCGTTATTCGGCGAGTAGCGAGCAACCGCTCGCCGAATCCCGAGTAGTGTGGATGAGTTGCTTGCTATTTGCCGGGTGACGAACATCCGGTGCTCGCCCTACCCACCGCGTGTCGGTCTTTTGGACACATCAAAGGGAGCGAACATTCGCCGAACACGTCAGCTGTTCGGGATTGGGCGAGCACTAGCTCGCTGTTCGGCGAATGCCGAATGTATGGAGCCACCTTTAGAGTTTAGGCTCCCAAAGTTCGGCGCGGTAGACCCGCAGCGGGTGCGGCGCGGAAAGATACAAGCTAGACGCGGCCGCAGAATTCGCGGGACCGTTCACACCAGAGCGTCAATTTTAAGTCAGCGTTCGGTGACGGTTGGTAAGATAACTTGACTCAGAGGGGAGCGAAGGCTCCCGAACACGGGCGAACTTCCACGAAAGTCGAGCTGTAACGGAAGAAACGCGTCTGACTGCGATACAAATTTCGCCGCCGATTACACTTGGGTTTTTCTAACCTGGCCGATGACACTTCATCAGTTGATAAGGTGTCATCCAATCGAGAGCTAAAAAGACATCACAGTGTTGTTACTGTGGTAACGTTTAAGCTCCCGATTGCACGAAACCGTAACAGTTGATTAACTGTCATCAGACAGGTTACCGAAAATCAAGTACAAACGCTGCCAATCCGTTGCCGCAACGCTCGTCTGTCGCGCAGGTCTGAACGTGCTCATAAGGCAACACGTGTCGCGAAACTTCCGCTGCGGTCAATTCGCATAGGCTGCGGATCTTCCGCGTCGGTCTGTGGGAACTTTTTAGTCACTGCTAGTTCGTGCGGAATATAACATCGTTCCCCTTGCGTCACGGGTAGTATTTATTTATTTATTTTTATTTATTTTACGTCAAAAAAACAGTTAAAAACTGCGTATGACGTGCTATGGGGAAAAGTGAATTGTGTGCACATTTTCAAAATTCTGTGATCCCTACACTAAGTCATATACTACTTAAATTTTGAATTTGTGAAAGGGAGAAAAAAAACAAAAACTCCCATGTAATAAAATCTATTTTCAAGGATAAACAAGCAATATATTTTGAATTTTGAAAGGGAGAAAAAAAACAAAAAACTCCCATGTAATAAAATCTATTTTCAAGGATAAACAAGCAATATATTTTGAATTTTGAAAGGGAGAAAAAAACAAAAAACTCCCATGTAATAAAATCTATTTTCAAGGATAAACAAGCAATATATTTTGAATTTTGAAAGGGAGAAAAAAAAAGTACCTCTGCGGCCGTCGCACTCGCTGCAGCCACACGCGCGGCGGGCCCTCGCCAGCGCCCGTCAGGCCGGCAGAGGAGGTGGCGGTGGCGCTGGCGGTGGCGGAGGTGGTGACGGTGGCGGTCTTGGAGCGGGCCCTCTTCCCTGTGCTAATGTGCGTTGGAGCTGCAATCAGAGCGTTATAGGTGAGAGATTACTATAAAAAGCACCGCTTTGACGGATACATCTTAGCCACTGCTGGCTCGATTTGTCAGTACGTTCGTTTACAATTAGTTCATTTGTAAATGGCTTCAAAACTATCTCTTGCATGACGTTCATTTGTTATCCGATCTGTCAAAGTGCTCACTAGTTAGAGTAACTCATGTATGCCAGGGGGTGTGAACTGGAGGGAAAGTTCAAAGATCTTGTATTTCATTCCGCCTGTAGTACCAATGGGAGCTTAACGTCCAGATTGGATATGTCGAGCTGGTAAGATTTTCGATAAACGTTTCGATAAAAGCTATTGTCGTCCTGGGTGTATTGCTTCAGTTGCAATCATCTATTATTAAACCACATTATCCAGATTTAACAAAAATATCGCTAGAAATAACATCAGGAAACAGGAAAGGTAGAAAATAATTGCATATAGGTAGGAGCAGAAAGGAGAGAAAGATATGAAAATTGAAAGCAATATTCTTAGAAAAATAGAAATGGAAAAAGACTTAAAGCCTAGAAAGAAATATGGGAGAAAAGTAAAAAGGATAAACAAGAGCAGCCAAAGCCGTATTTCTACTATATTTTACGACACAAGTTTTTTATGACACAAGACAGAATTTTTGTATTCCAATTTACTAAGTTCAGATAGTTTAATTTCAATAATATTTTAATTGTTTTATATTTGTATTTTTTAAAATTTCAATCAACAATTTTTGTTATCACATTCTTGGTTAAGTATAAGTCGTAAAAGAATAAGAAGAAAAGAAGAAAGATCCACACTAAGCGGAGAAAAAAGAAAAAGAAAGAGAAAGGAAAAGCAAAAAAAAAAAAAAAAAAAAGCGGGAAAGACGTTGAAGAGAAGAAGGAAACAACAAAAGAAAAAATTTAAGTGAAACGAGAAGAGAAAGAAAAAGGGAGAAGAAAAGAAATTAGCCAAAAAATGAAGAACAAAGGGAGAGAAAAGAACGAAAACGGAGATAAGAAGAAGTGTATAAGGACCAAAAGAAAAGGGAAAAAACAAAGCAAAAGAAAAGTAAAAGAAGCAGAAAAAGAACAGAGAAAAGAAGGAAAGTGGAAAAGAGAATGCCCACCTGGCGCGGGCAGCGTCGCGAGCGCGCGTGCCTCCAAGTCTTCTCCTTTGCGGAGGTGGGCGGGGGTGGGTCCGGGGGCGTGGCCGGGGGCGCAAGCGGGGGCGGGGGCAGGGGCTCCGGGCGCCTGGGCGCTCTGCTCGCCCGCCACGGGAGGCGCGCGAGTGCTAGCCTGTCCTCCGCGCCGTGGAAAGAGGTTGGCGAGCCCCAGGGTCTCATGAAGCGCCCGCAGGGTGCACTCGGCCGTTACGAAATTTGGATTTGGTGCGTTTTGCTGACCTTTGGCTGACGTTTCTTCTGAAAATACACCTAAAATTACTACGGGAGAATCAATGAAAATGACCTGATGTAGGTGAGGGGGGGGGGGCGCGGAGGTTGAAAATTCTTTCAATACCTTAAGTAAATCCAAACGTTTTGCGGAAAGTTGAAAGCGATAATTGATTCAGTGAATCAAAATAATTAGTGAATTTTAGTTACAGAAATTCCTGTTCTAAGTTGAATCTCTTGAAATAAAACCAGATGTGTTATTTGAATGTAATTTGATATTAAATGTTACTTAAATGTATTCAGAGGCAAAAAAGCAAACAACGTCTCTGATAAAAATAGACATTTCAATTTTTGGAAATAATGTTAAAGTTGAACCACCAAAAATGGGACTTTTTCTATTTTGGAAATGATTCTATATAAAAAAAAGTGCAAACAGTAAAGCAGCACATTCACAATTGCAATACACGATTATGACACATTTATTATTTGCACGGCACGTATTTTTTATTAGGCATACTATTATATTGCCGCTAATGCCATGTTTGTTTAACGTGTAGATTGTCTTTCAATTCACATTATTGGTGTTGTTATTATTGTTATTATTATAATTATTACATTACACATCATTACCATTCTCTAGTTCGGGTTTAAGTTGTGAATTTTTAGCTTCTTTGTTTAGCCAGTTTTCTATTTTATCAGACTTGTGAACGATCTTTTCTAATGTGGTCATCACATCTCCCCCTGCCGACGAATATTGACGCGATAACTCTGAAAAATATAAGAACGAGAAATAATCGAAGTCAATTACAGGAGTCAAGTCAATTACGGAGTCAATTACAGGAGTCATTAAGCAGTTACTTGCCCATTTCTTTGTCTAACCAATCCTGCAATTCGTTGAGAGACAATGATGAATTGGGTAGTTTCGGATCCTTTCGGGGAGGGTTGTTTGCTACAAAAAATACAATGTAAGTTTGTGAAATTGTAAATTTTTCTCGTTTCAATATACTTCATGTTGTAATTCTAAAAGAAAATGTAAGTTTTTACCCAGTTCCAAATTAAGGCAGGCGTCCATTTCTTCAAAAGTCATTCCTCTGGTCACACCTCGGTAGACACCTTTCTTCTGCAGGTCTCCAATGCTTAAAAATGCATTCATGGATAGCTGGCAGTCCTCCTCAGCAATTTTTGATCTGACCTTCTTTCTAAATAAATCTTGAAATGTTCCATTAGAATGATCTGGCCCCATGTTTGTAATTTCTTGAAGAATTGCTATAAAATAAAATTAACACGTGAGATTCCCATAAAATTTTAAAGATAACCTATTTTACTTTCACTTATCATTATCGATGATTGACCTATCCGACTTCTGGGATGAAGAAGGCCTTACCACAGTGCCTTGACTCACTGCGGCGACCTTATCTGAGACCTCTGGTGGCTTAGGTGACATCAACTGATGTTACTGCAGTGCCTCTGACCGGGAGGTCCTAGAGGTGGAGTCCCGAAGGTGGCAAGCTTTTACACTCCAATAGATAGCTAGATCGAATTCAGCCGTTGTCTGAAGGAGAATTCTGGTGGCCGCTGCTCTCATCGGTAGTTTTCGGTGGTTTCCCGAATCAACACCAGGCAAATTTCGGAGCAGTAGTATCCTAACAAATGGACCATGCACCGTGTGCGATCTTTCCTTCCTCTTCCTTGTCTTTCACGCGCTTACACTTACATGCACTACACGAACACACTCATCGGGAACTTCGAGTTTTTCTCGGCTAGGCCGTGTCCCGTTGGTGGGAGATAGCTGGTTGGGGAAAACCCCGCTACAGGTCATCATCCAAGATCAGCGCCACCTCCCGAGGAAAACATGCATTACACTTCAGGGACTAATCACCTTAGCAGCTGGCGCGCCCGGAAACACCAAGAAATTAATCGATCGATTTCTTATGACCCCTTTGAGAGGTCATGAGGCTGCAAGCCGACTCTGTGTACGTAGAAACTCTAGCAGATCTATTTCGTTACAGTAGAGACAGCAGCTCATATACCCCTCTGGGAAAAACATTAAACTTATCTGAAGAGTGGCCTGGAGTTCGCTGCATGATTGCCCACCAATGGCATCAGTGAGTTTCAAATAATTTATTACTCGACTATTGTATACTTATACGACTATTATTAACTGTTATTCATAGAATTCTGTATTAGAGTTTGGCTCTTTGATTAAACCAACGCACCTCGCATGGGTGGCGCGGTCATGAGGCAAAACAAGGGACATCGCTGCATTTTCTAAACAAGCCCTCTATCGTTATGAACTGTATCCTGAGTATCAATTTATTAGCAATTAACTATGTTAAATACAGATTCAGGAGTGTTTCAAGGCATAAGCATAACTTCTACTAGGGAGAGCATTCGATATCCTTGAAACCAAATTTAATATTTGTTCAATGATATTTACAAATCTCTCGGTATATAATTTAATGTTTATCATATAAAACAGTTTTAACGGATGATAAGTGTTTAACGAAATTTTCTGCACATGTACATCTTCACTTGCAACATGTGATACTTTATTCTTGAAATTTGATCCTCAGTCACCTTCCTCTTTCGCGCCCTTTAAAGCAGGGCGTATTTTTTCAGTTTTTCTCGGTTTTCTCAAAGACGAGGAGGCACATTTTTTGATATTCCATAATTCTTTATTAAATGAATTTTTATTCATCTCGATGGTGCAATTAGGCTTCGCGTAATAAAGATGAACGTTTAATATTAGTTATAGTAGTGTAATGCAGGACACGAGGGGGCGGACGGTCAGAATGGGCAGGGGAGGTAGTATGGCAGATTGATGTTTGCGGGCACGTCAATTGATAAAGTCGTTATTTCCATTTGTGTAATTATTGTAGTACGCCAGGAGGTTCAGTTCGAAGCTTCCGGCTAGTGTCCGGTTATGTGAATGTAATGTAGTACATTAAACTGTAATAGGTGTGTTAGGGATAGGACCAGAAAGGAAAGATCTCGCGCGGTCCGTAGTCTGTTTCTTAGGGTTTTGCTTACGATACTGCTCCGGCTGTCGGCGAGTATTAATCGAAGAAACCAGGAAACACTACCGAACATGTTGCTAAAATTCTCCTTTGGACCGCCAAAAGGTGTTCTCCTCTAGGCTAAATTCGACCCTAAAGCTACAGTCGAAAATTCCGCCATCATCGAGGTTCGAACGCTAAGACCTCCCGATCAGAGTCGCTGCAGTGAGAACGGTAGATGCTGGTTCTGAGCTAAACTATGCCTTTGTAGCTTGGCGGAGATGGCGGGCGGGTGAAACTGATCGGTTGATTGATTGATTGTTAGTCATTTCGGGCGCCTCAACGGCTAGGGTCATTTGTCCCGTAAGTGTAGTGCATGTTTTATCGGAAGCTGCCTGTGTGGCGGGATCCCGCTGGATGGCGAGATCCCGTGCCGACCTACCATTGTCTAGCGAGGTTTTTCCCCAAACAGGTATCGCCTACCAGCGGGGCACCGCCCCATCTGGGACAAGCTCTAAGCTCCCGACTGGTTTCCCGACAAAATCGGTAGTGTAGTACATGTTAATGTTAGTAAAGAGGGAGGATAGAACAAGGAAGAGGAAGGAAATCGCGCGCGGTCCGTGGCCCTTTTGTTAGGGTACTGCTCCAGCATTCGCCTGGTGTTGATCGGAGAAACCACGGAAAACGACCGATCAGAGCAGCTGGGTCCTAGAATTCTCCTCCAGACAGCTATTGAATTCGACCAAGCTGAGAAGCTAGTGTCGAAAATCGTGCCACCGTAGGGAGTGGAACCCCAAGGACCTCCTGGTCAGAGGGATTGCAGTGACATCAGTTGATGCCCTGAGTCATATCTCCCGGTGAAGCGGATCGGGTGGAGCAAAGCGGGGTGAGTGTGGGGGCGGGGAGGTGCAGCATGACGGAGAACAACGGAGCGGGACGAAGTGGAGAGGAGAGGAGGGGAGCGGAACGAGACGAGGGGGCCGGTGCAGGGGAGTGGTGTGTCGCGGGGTGGCGGGAATGTGAGCACATGAGTTTCCTTTTACACAATAGTGATTCATTCTCCATATTTCTTTTCCTAATAGATGTTTGTGTTGTGATAAATATCTAGGGATTACACCAACCATTTGCTAAACCTCACGTTCATGACGCAATTAAGTTTTTTTAATGATCAATCCCTTTTAAGTGGCCCAGCACTAGTCGCTCAACCATCTCGAAAAAACTTCATATTTTGTACATACATTTCCTTATGTTTTGGCTGTTCAAAAACATCTTTAATTTATTTTTATTGTTTCTGGTTTACAAATAGCGGCCATTTTTGTTTTATGTCATGAGCCTTTTTCGCGTTTGTAGACATTTACTCTTTTCAAAATTATTCAGCTCTATGTTGTTCTAGCATTCTAGAACAAAACTCATTAGGTTTAGTATATTTTGGCGTACAAATCGTAATATTATTTACCTACCTTCTATGTTTTTATTTGAGAAATATTTGCGATCAAATATATGGAACTCGAATGAACCAAGTTCGATTTTCAGAGAGTAATTTCTCAAAACAGGAATAGAATCTCAGCCTTAATTTTTTCTGTGCATTTACACATAACAGTAAAGTTATTCTTGACAATTTAAAATGGATTGAACCTTATATAAGAATGTGGCATTTTTTAGATATTTCAACTTATGCTGAGGAGCACAATCTCTGTACAGGCAGCACGACTAAACACACACATACGCAGAAAAATATTTCAACTTAATCAGTTATGACACGGCAGATCACGGATTTGAACCAAAACTAATAACTTTGGGGAGCAAATGTACACGAAACAATTGATTAGTGGAGAATTTTCATTCGTATAAAAATAGTATTTTGAGCTATCACTAGCTGAAATAGCTAAATGAAACTGACGTAAAATTTGCATTTTTGTACGGCCATTAGGATGTAATCGGAATGTTCTTTTCGAAAACGATTGAAAGTCCCTCTCCACCAAAATGTATTGTCTGGATTCTATTTGATTAATAGCTGCAATGCGAAAAATGCTTAAAAACACACTTATTCTTTTTATCATAATTAGATACCAGTCACGTACGAAAAATTTTCATAAACTTGAGTATTTATCTGGAAATATTAACTAGAAAAGATAGAGGAAGGAAAACCCTTGCCGGTGTTTGAATATGTTATCAACTGGGCCCTAAAATGCTCTGTATATTACATTACTATTCATAGATGAGCAAGTCATAAAAGATAATAATGAAATATTTCATTATAAGCTTAGCTAAAAAAAGTACTACTTACCCGCGGTAGATCCGAAATCCAAAAGCGGAGGATTCTCGAATAATTTCGCCATATTGCGAAGGATATTCCCAGATCAGTCTCTGACTTATTCTGAAGATGAAACAAATTATCTTGTCGTTGGAAGGTGAGTACTTTATGAAATATTCACTTACTGTGTATGATTTCTCGGTTTTTATGTAAATAAATATTATTTAAAAATTAATAAAAAATTATCAGTGACTAAGAAATAAAGGGTTTGGGTGTATAACTTGGTAACTCATGTGGAAACGTTTGCGAGATACAAGCAAGAGCAAATGTTTGCTCTATGGGGTTTAAATGGAGTACAAAAGAGACATCATTCGGGGAACAAATATCCGCCATATTTTGGACTATTTGAAATTCACAGCGCATGGACAGGAGATGGAAGCGTTCGACAATGTTTAAAAAACAGAAATTATAACATTAAGTGTTGCCATCTTTTAATCCCGAACCCTTGAAATCATGTTTCTAGGCCTCGCTTTACTTCGAAATTTGCCATTCAGTATAGACTTTTTGTAAATGTATGAAATCCGTTTAGTTGAGTAAGAACAATTGAACTTGAATTTGCCTACGCCATTGACAAAGTCGTTTTCAGATGATCAATCGATATTGAATTCAGGCAATATTTTTTCTAACATGGAAATAAATAATGGGAGATCCTCGTTCCTTGTTATGGTTTTAAATGCTTCTTTAAATCTGAGAACTTTGAAAACTTATCATCTAATGACTTCTACTAGGTTAACTTGATAAATTGATATGCGTATACCTACCTTTTGGTGCAGCCATAAAAATTGTAAATACCTAACGTGCTTAATTCATGAAGTCGGCGCGACTTAACCTATCAGCATGACAAGGCAGTTAAGACTAATAAAATAAATTACCGACCTATTCTCCCCTCATTGGCTCTAATTTTTCTCCCCGGAAACCATTCTACTTTGTTATTTGCAACAATTCACATATACTACTGACAAATCAACACAGAGACAAAACTTATTTTTTATATATTTATTTTATTTGTAATTTACTCGATCAAATGAATGTAAGGCAACTGTCACGTGTATATTGGCATTGTGTAGAAGTCACGCAGCCATGACTCTTCACGAGTAAGCAAAATGTGGGAATTTTATTGTTAAAATACTGTGCCCCATAACTTGATTTTGTACGTCAAAATTGGTTTCAGTCTGACCTTACAGGTAAGCAACTTATTTTCTAGGGATAGAGTTGATTTCCTGTTCAACACCCACTAAAGGTTTCTCATTTTTATGTCAAATTATTTTCTCTTTTTAATGTGTTTTCTTCAGTTCAATTTTCTGTCTAGGGTTAGTCCGAGGTACTGTATGGAGTCAGTTGGAGGCACTTCATTGTTATTGATATGTAGAATGTTTCTGAGGTTATTCCCTCAGAAGATAACATAGAGAATATGCCCTAGTACGCTACCTTGTGGTTCTGATGATGTAGGGAGTCATTCTGAGTGCTCCTGGTTGGATTATTCTTCTTCTTCTTTTTCTTAGCCGTTTGGTTGGCCCTCAGGTGGATCATACGGCGCCTAACTACTTCTACTTTTCTCTATTGTTCATTAGTCCCAGGAGGTATCTGCCATCCAGCCATTGTCTTCTCTATGTTGTCAACCAGGTCGCAGCCGGCATCTTTTCCTTCTTTCTCGCGGTTGCCAATCCGAAAGCTTCTTTGGAAGTTTATTGGTCTGCATCCTCTGCACGTATCCAAACCATATCAGTTGTTTCCTTTCAATTTCGTCCAGTATATTATGCTTCAAACCCATCATTTCTTTAATTCTTTCATTTCGTATTTTCTCTCTTCTTAAGATGCTAACGGATCTTCTAAGAGTGTAAGTCCATTTCCACGACCCTCGACTTTGTTCTCATTTGTTCTGAGAGTTGCCATATCTCAGCACCATACAGATAACCCTTTGGATTATTACTCTATATATCATTATTTTTGTTCTTTTACTTATATTCTTGTCCCATAGGATAGAATTCAGGGAACCAATGAGTTTTCTGCTTTGTGTGAGCCGTTCTGTCTTATAAAGCCCCTGCTTTCCAATTTTTACTCCTAAATATTTTATTTCTTCAGTTTTCTTAATTTTGTATCCTGTGCCCATGGTTATGTAATCGTTATTACTTAACCTACCCTTGCTTTGCCCAGCACATTGTTTTATCTAAGTTGAGTGTCAATCCCCACTTTGCGAATTCATCTCATATCTTATCAGGGTCTAAAACAAGGATTCTGCATTTCACCGACACTCTTCAAAATCTATGTGAATGAGGTCCTTCAAAAATGGAAAAGGAGTTGTGCGGGAATGAGAATACCGGTGGATATGTACTTCATTTTGTACACTTTACAGTTTGTTGATGACCAGGTAATCGTGGCGCACGACCAAGACGGAATAGAATTTATGCTGATATTTATTTATTTATTTATTTATTTATTTATTTTACGTCAAAAAACAGTTAAAAACTGCGTATGACGTGCTATGGGGAAAAGTGAATTGTGTGCACATTTTCAAAATTCTGTGATCCCTACACTTAGTCATATACTACTTAAATTTTTAATTTTTGAAAGGGAGAAAAAAAAACAAAAACTCCCATGCAATAAAATCTATTTTCAAGGATAAACAAGCAATAAATTTTGAATTTTGAAAGGAAGAAAAAAAACAAAAAACTCCCATGTAATAAAATCTCATGTAATAAAATCTATTTTCAAAGATAAATAAGCAATAAATTTTGGCTCTTATTACTTCCTGCCGCGACAACATGGAAACGATAATTTGAATAATTGTATTTCTCACTGAGTTCTAGAAGACGTGCACAGAAAATGAAGTTACATTTATGTCCAGAAGCAAAACAAGGAGCCATCTCAGCATTTGCTCAATGGTCCAGTTTCCCTGATCCCTTTTATTACCTGGGAGTTTTTTTGTTTTTTTTCTCCCTTTCAAAATTCAAAATTTATTGCTTATTTATCCTTGAAAATAGATTTTATTACATGGGAGTTTTTGTTTTTTTTTCTCCCTTTCAAAATTCAAAATTTATTGCTTGTTTATCCTTGAAAATAGATTTTATTGCATGGGAGTTTTTGTTTTTTTTTCTCCCTTTCAAAAATTAAAAATTTAAGTAGTATATGACTAAGTGTAGGGATCACAGAATTTTGAAAATGTGCACACAATTCACTTTTCCCCATAGCACGTCATACGCAGTTTTTAACTGTTTTTTGACGTAAAATAAATAAATAAATAAATAAATATCAGCATAAATTCTATTCCGTCTTGGTGGTGCGCCACGATTACCTGGTCATCAGCAAACTGTAAAGTGTACAAAGTGAAGTACATATCCACCGGTATTCTCATTCCCGCACAACTCCTTTTCCATTTTTGAAGGACCTCATTCACATAGATTTTGAAGAGTGTCGGTGAAATGCAGAATCCTTGTCTTAGACCTTTAGTTATTGGAAATAATTTTGCAAATGCTTCCCCACTTTCACTATTCCTGCTTGCTCGGAATATAATTATTTCACTGCAGCAATGAGTGTACTAGTCATATTTAGACGTCGCAAGATCTCCCATAATTTCTCTATTGGCACATTGTCATGCGCTTGTACGATAGAGAGGAAGACGATGCGTAATTCTCTCCCCGTTTGCCACTTCTTTTGCTTTACTTGTGATAAACAGAATAAATTATCAATGCAAGAGCGCCCTGCTCGAAAGCCACTTTGTTCTTCTTCCTGCGTAACATGCTCCTTTTCTAGGCGATTTCTCAATATCCTTCCATATATCTTACTAAATGTATTAGTTACTCTATTCTCCTGTAATTCCTGCAGATTCCTTCCTTCCTTTTTGGCTATTTTCACTCATTTGGTACATCTCCAATATTTATGCACTTGAGCATTAATAATTTATCATTCGCATTAGTTTTGGGGTTCCGTTTTTTGTAGCTCGTCTGGGATATTACCAGGTCCTGGGGCTTTTCCACTTTTTAGTTCTTGTACGCTCTTCTCTACTTCTTCAATTGTTATGTTTATGGAACAATCCCTTGCACATAAGATCACGGTATTAAGCATAAACTCCAGCCTGTCTTCCTTCAACAGTTTACTGAAATACACTTCCCGTTGTTTATTTGGAATACTGTGGATCTGAACTTTCTCTCTGCAGGGTGATTTGATATTCCTAATGTATTTCCAAACTTCAGTCGTTTTACCCACCTATATACGTTTGTATTTCCTGGTTGGATTTTATTTGTAGATATTGTTCTGGTAAATAAGACTTTAGCAGGTTGCAGCCTGGGAAAGGAAGACTTTTTTAAAATTTTATAGAGAAAACCTAGGTGTCATATTTTGTCAAATGTTTGTGTTACATTGATAAAACTAAATTGCAATATGTTTTGTTTTCCAATACCTCATTGATGAGGTCTGCTATTCGATGAAATTGTTCAATGTTGAGTGATATTTCCTGAAACATGATGAGATGGATACAACGCCAACATCGTATTTTCCATTCAGTAGCTCGATGTTGTCAACATCGGGCTCAAACATAAGGTCACACTTATATGTATCAAGTCTATTACTGAACTAATGATCTAAATGGAGCGGGAGGAGGACGCGGAGCGAAAAACTGAGCTAGACCCCCTAGGGTATACCCAGGGGCGATATCTGAAGAGTCAAGTCTACACTTTACGCCCTCTCACACAGCCATATTTTAAGCATTCAATATAAGAAGCTTTGCAGGAAATTCCCTTACACATGCAACATTGTGTAATGCAGGCTTCCGTTCGCCGCTTGGAGGATTGTGTTCAATGGGTCATTTGCCCATTGTGGATTGTGGTCATTTACCCAGTGTTATATTCAAGATATAGTGACTATTGTCAACAATGACTAAATGGCGTACATTTCCTCGTGTTCTCAAGGTATTTTCAAATAAATGAGTATACTACTTACAATATGCTGATCTGTTTAAATCCTACTACTCTTTCTCCGCAACCCTATTTTCCCACGATACCATAGGAACGATATCATACGATGCCTTATCATCTCATGTAATGGAGTATCATTTAAATCGAGATTCATTTGCAAAACTTATGACAGAACAAACTTTTAAAAAACACCCGAAGAATTGAATAACTTCCTCCTTTTGAACCCGATTAAAATTAATTGTAACTAATTATATTATTATATTTAAAGTTAATAAAATGTATTATTAAAACATTTTAAAAATAGCATGTCTATTTAAAGGTCGCATTGCTCTCCATATGGATAGAACATTTTTAATTTTTTTAATTTACCCCTAGTTTTAGAGACTTCATTTCAGTATCAGTTAATATGTTCATTTTCTTTATATTTTTAAAAAAAAATTTTGATGATGTACTCTTTCGATTAAGTGTTTTTTTAAATTATACCATTACAAATCAAAACCAATTTTTCTGAGCAAAATGTATGCGATAATTTCAAGTTAAACGGTTGTTTTGCTACTTTGAATTGGGAGTAATTACATAAGTTAGTACGAAATTCGGTGCGTATATATTTTCTTCGTTATCCAAATACAGTAAAACGTATTTAAACCGGAACCTGTACGTGCCGGAAACCTGCTTTAACCGGAAATTTCCTCCGACCCGTTAAGTTAAATGGCTTACAACCTTTCCAACGCGGAAACGAAACCTCCTTAAACCGGAATATTTTTGTGTCACGATCGATTTCAGTTTAGACAGTTTGTTGTACTGCTGAATAATAATTTGGTATCAAACAGAAAGTTTGTGAGTAATTTTAATCATTCAATATCACTTTGACCTACGAACAAAATTAATGAAATAATGTATAATACAAACATATCTTCTTCATGATTATTACTTTCACTTTAATTATAGTGTATATTCATTATATCTTCGAAGACATCCTACTTCAAATTTCTGTTTTAAAGATAATCTACTGCTGATAGAATGTTCTTCCCCCGCCCTGTGTTCATCTTCATGGGTCCGTGATCTGCGCTCTCAGAAAGACAGTGAAGCATCAAAATACCGCTGGACTTCGTCTGCTCGGTCCCTGCAAGTGTCAAGTTCATTATTCATGTAGTTATTTTTTGTAAAATATTGGATACTTCAATTTCGAGAGATAATTATAATGGTATAATTAGGGAATGGTTAAATTATAATTGTTTCATGTTCAACTATTAATTAAATCATAACAATTATTCGGTACAATCCGGTAGAGAGTTTTCCTATTTTTATCTTAACAAAGAATATTTTCTTAAAATTTACGAATTTATTAATGGTTTAGAAAAAGGATTCAAGTTTAATACATTTAATATCTGTTAATGTTGGCGTTAATGGTACAAGTAACAGACCCAGTGAAGAGTCTGAAGCAGGTTAAGTAACCCATCACTCACGTAAATCCCTTGTAATTCTTCTTGTTTCTCTTCTCGTTCGGAGAAGCTTCTTTTCATAATTTCTTCTTCCTTCTCCCTTACGTAAGGTGTCATTCCATTTACCTCCTTTATTTTTTCTTGAAGCCGATTCCTTGAGATCTGAGCTTCGCAATAATCAACGCTCTACGCGCTCCCATTTGGTACGATTTGGTGGCTTGCTCCGGCTCGATTCCCCTCACTTTGGCCACAATGTCGGATGTCTCGTCTCTCACCTGCCACATACACCACAACACAGTCCAAATTAATTGCACTATATTCAATCGTCACTAAGATCAGTACGCTGTAATTCTGAAGAATGAATGAAAACCCGACGCCAATGTGGGTCTTTTCTAGAAGGTTCATTGCTTGATAAACTCACATAGTAAGACTAGTGTGGCTACAATTTCTCATACTTTCCCGCATTCCTGATAACGGCTAATAAATATTATACTGCCACTTGAATCCTAGCGGTTATTATACAATGATATGCAACGGAGGACTTGTAGAAAGTTGAGCTATAGCAGGTGTGGCAATTTCAATAAGTCAAAACTTGAAAAGCACAATAATATCTTACAGTTGGATGAACTAATGACACGTACATTTAAGATGCGGAGAGTTACTCAGGTGTTTTATCTTTTTATTCCCACATAAGAGATAGAAATGATGATTCCAGTAACGTCAACATGTGCTTACAAAACGTCATTGACACCAAAAATTAAAATGACTACATGGTAATGAAGGATATACAAACGGTAGAATTGAACGACAACCTGTTTAAAACTTAATTGGAATAAATAAAGCAACAATAGTAAATCAAAACGTAAAAACACTAGATACTCCCTCAATACATAATGAAACTCTTACAGCAACTTTTCTGGGATCCGGGCAATTTTTCATCTTCTCCTTAACTTCAATCAAGTTCAGTCTCTTCTTCTCACAAATATCTTGTAGAAAAAGTAAGTAATTTTCGAAAGATATAGCTCTCCTCCTGAAAAAAATATTTACGTGATATTTTGAAAAATATGAATGTAAAATATGTTCGTAAAATATAAATTTAATAGTTCAGATAAAATGTATACTACATGTAGTGTTGTACATATTTTTAGAGCGGTAACTTTTGGATACTTCTTAAATAAAAGAAACTTCCTAAATAATTTCAATTTTTTAGTCGGTAATATCTGCTTTAAATGATCGATTTCTTATTTTCAATTGAATGATGTAAGTTCTTTCAACCAAATCGTTTGAGCTGATTTACTACGGCAGTGCCAGCAATATTACAGAATTTTGATGCTTTTGGAGGAGTGTCTGTCAAATCCTTTTTAGTGCGTTTCCGAGACTTTTCAGTGCTTCATGTTTCTCATAAAAGTACTGGGTCTGTCTAGTGTTCCATATCAGAGGAACTCCGCATTGTGCTTTGAATCTGCACATAATGTGTACATGTCTGTTTCAAGGTGCTCAGACTTGTAGTAGATGAACTGAACTTATGCTCGGTACCTCCATTTGGTACATGAAATGAGTTTTTAATAGATAACTCAACGCCGAATTTCAAACGTTTTTACACAAGAGGCAATTTCATTTTTTCTGTATAAAGTTCACGCTCTCATTTTCCTCTCTTGTACGTAAGATAATTCAGTCACACCACAATATTTTTTCCCTTAATTGCCAATATTCTTAAACAAAAATTTCAATCTGATTAACTCATACTATTTCATTTTGATGGAGTCGCCTCATTAGCATTTGAAAAGGTAAACACCCATTCTTATTCAAAACAATTCGATTTCAAATCATAGATACGAGTAATCTCATTATGTACATTTAAATTGTTCAATGTTTTCGAAGAGTTATAGTTTGCAAAAATTATCATTTTGTAGAAAATAAAATGTACGGTAATATCTACGAAAAATGTAAAGAACCATTCCAACACGAGTTCTGTAATTAGTAATTACACAAAACACACACATATATATTCAATCATGATTCCTATTTTTGTTTCTTTGGGAAGACCTGAGTAATATCGTAATATAATTTTCTTAAATACCTAATTGTTGCTCCCTGAAATTATTACTCAAGATCTATATTTTATTGTTTTTTTCTACAGTTTCTATTCGATTAATGTAACGCCGATGTGAACTAATTTCTAATATTACTAGAAATAATATCGTTCCTTCTTTATCATGATTCTAATCACATTGAATATACCCCCTATATCGGACATTAATGTTACATGCACTCACTTGAATTTGAAAAAAGCTCTTCCGGTGTCCGTTTCTCTCAATACTTTACCATCCAAAACATTTGCCAGCTTCATCCATCGGTTAGAAGTCGTCAAACAAATATGTGTTCCATCGGACTGAGGTTCTGCCAGTTTTGTAAATAAGGTGAACATCACTTCAAATGACGATGGGGGCCAATCATCATCTTCTAGCTTTCTTAAGCGGGCAAACATTCTGCTATGTTATTGTCTTGCCTCTCGATTTTCACCTGTAAGCGTTTATTCTTTTAAGATGTTTATAATGCAAAGAATGTACATATCCCTTTAGAAGTATCAATTTTCTAATGAATTTCTAAACCACGGTTACAAGTAATTTTCACACCTTGTTAAAAGGTTATGTTTACAAAAAATCATTGGGGATTATTACATTACGAACTATGAATATATAATAGATACTTTAAAGAGTCATAATTTAGTTTGGTGAGCATTATAGCAGATGAAATATTTCACTATATTATTGTTGATATATCATTATGTTCTGTCAACTGTTTTTAACTAGGGTAAATTTGTCATTCCTGTAAAACTCTGGCTTTAATGAGAATGCCGTTAACTACATGTGGTAATCCCATGAGAAATATGTAGGAGACATAAGAGTATCGATGAATTAGCGATGACGTCTTGAATAATAGTAAGATTGAACTTGCCTTCACCAACCTCATTTTTACTTCAACACGTCGAGTTCGATCTCTCGACCATCGCCAGATGCTGTAATCAGACCATGATTTTTATTTATTTATTTTTATTTATTTTACGTAAAAAAACAGTTAAAAAATGCGTATGACGTGCTGTGGGGAAAAGTGAATTGTGTGCACATTTTCAAAATTCTGTGATCCCTACACTAAGTCATATACTACTTAAATTTTGAATTTTTGAAAGGGAGAAAAAAAACTCCCATGTAATAAAATCTATTTTCAAAGATAAGCAATAAATTTTGGCTCTTATTACTTCCTGCCGCGACAACATGGAAACGATAATGATCTTGTCTTCCACGCAGATCTGGGATATAGACATTAAACAGAATAAATTGATACCATTTTAAAATGGTTTTAAGAGGGGGTTTCCTACCACAAAACTGTTTCACAGGAAAACACACAAGATACAAGTACACACACACGCACACACGCACACACGCACGCACGCACACACGCACAAACGCACGCACACACACACACACACACACACATATATATATATATATATATATATATATATATATATATATATGATTACGTAAAAAGTAGAGAACTCTTGTCCCCTGTATCGTTTTTTTAATTTTTTATTTAGTAAAAAGAAACAAAAACAAGACACATATATGACAACAAGATAATGCCGGACGAAGTAAGTCAAAACTAATCCACAGAACAGCACAATACATAGGTATTTTTTTAAATTGTTGAAAAATTCACGAAAAGATTTAAATGCATACGCAATTGTTATGTGCTGTTGTAGCACCACTAGTTACTTTCTCGTATTCGGAAAAGAGTAATGCTGCAGAAAATTGATTTTGAAAATTCAGTAAGTACACTGGAAGGTTTGGGTCTCCTGAGAAGAAAAGTGGGTTTTGAATGTGGTGTGTGTGTGTGTGTGTGTGTGTGTGTGTGTGTGTGTGTGTGTATTTCTTCAAAACGTCCGCCCCTCTGTGTGTTCGTTCGTCCAACTGTCGGCATGTGAACAACACTAGCGCCTAAACTATTTGTAGGATTTTGGCAAAAAATAAAATGGGTTGATCTGACCCGACTCAAAGGTTTGAAAAAAATCAATCAATGTTAGGGATACTTTACATGAACCCCTGGGACATTTTTTTAAATGACTCCAAATTCTTTCATTAAATTGCTTGTAAGATTTGCGTGAAATACCACACTTACAAAGATGGCATAGGTCCAATTTTTACAGTTGATTGAGTTTTAGAAAATAAAATTTTGAATTTTTTCGCCTTCTCACAACTACAATACAGAAAACAGCATTTTTTTCAAATCAAATTTGTTCTCTGTAATTAGTTATTTAATTCATGCCACGTTCATTTATTTCAAGAAATTAGCAGTTTTCTGGCAATTTCCAGAGAAATATAATCAATATTATATGGATCAAAAATATGGATCTGTTCCGTTTTACGTTGACCAGTTTACTAGACGAAAAATTCGGTTCCTTGTTTATTAGAAATGGTTATTTTTTTGGTGGGGAAAATGCACCAGTTCAATATTTATCATCTTCCAGAGGTTAGTTCGTTCTTTTGATTTGTTTTTGAAACAATTGAATAGTTGTAATTTGTTAGTTGTAATTATTATATTAATAGTTGTAATTATTAAAGTATAGCCAGTATGAATTTCCTCAGACTCGCTGAAAAGTACAAAACGGAGGAAGAAATAATTAATTTCTTCAAGGATAAAGGAATAATACATGATCCAAGGGTATGTGGTCACGGTAATGATATGACATTGAATTCTTCTTCTTCTTCGGCATTTTCCCCTTAGGGGCTTGTCGTTTTCACCCTCCACAACTCTCGATCCTCCCAATCTCGTGGTTTGAGGCCTCTATCCTTCATAGCTTCTTGGATGTATTTTTCCCATTCTAAAGCTGGTCTTCCTCTTTTTCGCCTCTCAGGTGGTTGCCATTTTAAGATCTTGTGTGGCCATCTGTTTTCTGACATTTTCTGAACATGTCCATACCACTGTAGTGCTCTATTTTCCAAGGTCTTCGTAATAGAACAAATTATATTCATCCTTCTCCATATTTCTTCATTTCGCACTCTGTCCTTGCGAGTAAGTTGTAGGCATCGTCTCATGTAGTCCATTTCCACTGTCCTTATCTTATCTCTTATTTTTTGTGTTTGTGGCCACATTTCCGCTCCATATATGACTATATTTTCTACTGTACAATGGAATATCCTTCTTTTGACATCTTGGCGGATATTGTTATTCCATAATATGCTGTGTAAAGCTGTGGTTGCTTTCTTTCCCATAATTATTCTCGAGTTTATATTTGCAGCACATGTACCCGAGTTGTTTATTAAAGATCCAAGATATTTGAAGGTGTTCCAGCTTTTAATTTTGTTACCATTCACGTCTATATGTTATTCCTTGTCCAATGCACATACATTCGGTTTTATTCAAATTTATTTCTAATCCCCATTTATTGTATTCTTCTATTAGCTTTCTTAGCTTGTACACCATATCCTCTTCATCTTGGGCAAAGATTACCTGGTCGTCAGCAAATAGAAGGGAGTGAAAGGTGTCCTCTCCGATTTTTATTCCCATGCCAGAACATTTTCTGTACCAGTTATAGAGGGCTTGTTCTAGGTAGATATTGAACAAAATGGGAGATAACCCACATCGTTGTTTTAAACCCTTGTTTATCAGAAAGCTTACCGTTAACTTATCTCCAATTTTTATTTGGGCTTCGGTGTTTTTGTAAAGTTTTTTTTAACCAGATTGATCCACTTTTCTTTTATATCAACCTTGCTCATTGCTTCCCATATCTTTTTTCTTGGGACACTATCGTGAAATATGTCGTGACACTATTGAATTCTAAAACACTAAAATGGGTAGCGAAACATCGTAACAAGGTGCAGTGCGGAACTCCTCGTGCAATGCACATTCTTATTTAAGTGAATTCGTGTGTCGCTGACGAGAAACCAAGAAAAGGGTTTATTTAATGAGTATTAAGTGCTCATATGAAATGTTTATAACTATTAAAGTAGTAGGTTGATCGGAAGTTTATGGTGGCCAACAGGTTTACTGTTCCTTTATTGCTTGTGAATTGAGTCTAGACCTGTCGCGAATTATGAACTTGGAAATAGGTTTCTAAAATGTTTCTTATATTATCAAATATTAATTGTACGTAGAAAGGTTTCATAATACATTTTTCTCATTGTGTCGGCGTGAAATTGCGTGTTTTTGGTGTGGAATCGCGTGTTGTTGTTTTCGGACTGTAAGTCTTTTAAATTGGTTTGTATTGTCTACCGAGAATAACAATTTCTACAACACATTGCAAAAATATATAAAACGAATCAATAGGTGAGTTACTTTTTCAAATGTCTTTATATTTACTTTACCCTTTAAAAGAGATTCTCTTAAACTTGAGTGTACCCTTCAAAATAAATTCTCATAAAAGTAAAGTGCGCGCATTAGCACTTCAGAATGCATTGGTTATAAAATTGCGTTGGCAATAAAATTGGATATCTAGCGTGAAAAATACGAATAATCAGTTCACTGGGTCAAAGGAAGAGTGTCCACCATAAACTACCGATTTACCAAGTAGTAATATAAAATTAGTTGTATTGTGGAAGGGATATCGGAGCGGCAGTCGTCAATAGAGCAGTAAAAATTTAGAAATATGTTGCGGCGATATATGAGGATTCATATCGCGCGCCAAATCGGCAGCGCGGGACGGAGGCTACTGAAGGCAGCAGGGCTACAAGCCGGCGCGAGGGCCGGCCAATAGGACGTGAGCGGTGCGATCCAGTAGTGACTCAGTGTATGGTGTGTCTTGTGCGAACTCGGCTAAGTTAACTTGTTTTCTCTCTCCTGGTATTTTGGACGACCGTGCGCGTATCTTGGGACTTCTTCTGGATTTTGGACACCGTGGCTTTGTACAACTGACTACTCTTCTGGATTTTGGTAACCGGATCAATACTGTAAAAAGATTGATCAATAAATTGTTATTGTTGACTTGTGTCTTTTTGTATACATAACAAAATATAGTAATCGAATTACTATTAAATTGTAATAATACTATTTGTCTTTTCTGTAAAACTAATGTTTAAATGTACCGCGTAAATGTTGATTGATTTATATCGCAACGTTCATCTGTTCGCATTGTAGAGAATCAATTCCTTTAAGGTGAATGAAATTTTTCGTGTCAAATGAGCTTAAACTAGCGTCTAGTGAACTGATATACGTATAACGAAATAGATCCAAAAAATATTAAAAAATATTTTCTAAAAAACGGCTCCAAATTTTTTCTTTAAATTGATTATGTGAAAAGTGCTAAATGCACTCCATAAGATACACATACACTCCATTTTGTTGAATTTGTCATAAGTTACACCAATATAATCATTAATATATCTCATTTTTGATATTTGCATTATCGCACCAGCTATTTGTACACATTATTGCATTTCAGTATGTGTGTTTCAATCATGTTCGAAGAATTCTCTCAAAAACTCAATAAGTTTTCTGTGAAAATGATCTGAAAATTACCCATTTCCAGAAACCCCAAAAGCCATTTTCTCGAAACGGCTCCATTTTTTTCATAAGCACTGAATAAGATTGCATGAATACCACTTTTATGTATTCTACTCTTTTTTACACAAAAGTTTTTACAAATATCTCACATCGTCAATATTTGCATTATGGCCACTTCTTATACATGATCGCCTTTGTGAGCACAAGTGCTTCAAATGATTTCCAATGAAGTTGTCCGAAAGCTCATCAGTTTTCTGTGAAAATGAGATCAAAATTGCGAATGATCAGAAACGTTCAAACGACACTTTCGCAATAACGGCAACAATTTTTTCAACGAAAAAATTTTTATATATATATATATATATATATATATATATATATATATATATATATATAAATATATATTGTGACGCAACGCTTTATCAAACGGACGGCGGCGGCGTGGGTAGGGGCCGTCCGCGGTTGGTCATCGAGATGCAATAATATAATAATAATAATATTGATAATTTAAATTTCCTTAATAGGAAATCGAGGACTAAAGGAGGGTTCTTGCCTGCGTTGCTCCACACCTTTCCCACGAAAAAGAAAAGAAAGTGCAATGTTACGAAAAACAAACAATGACATTTAATGAAAACTGTAGTACACAGACATCTGCAAGTTTCTAAACCACAAAAGCAACAGCACAGAAATAATGTCACAACAGTGTACAATTGTCTGGCTGCCTGTACCCAAATACAAGAACAAAAACAAGCAAATCAACAAAGAAGTACTGTTTCTAGAACTATTCTGAGAATTATAACCATCTAACATCCTTTTAAAAAATGGAAAATCAAATTATTAACTTTGAACAAATGATTAAGTCCCTTGGAATTAATATTATCATTCCAATTAATTTATACAACACTTATGTTCCTTCACTCCAAAACAATTCAGATTTATACATTCCTCATCACGATTCCCTCATTTCAATAATAAATTCACATCCAATCACGATCAACACACAGCAATAGAACTTTGATTTCCAATGTAAACTCTAGAATAAACATTCCATACTATGATCAACACACATTAATAGAAATTTAATTTACAATATAAACTTTAGAATAAACATCCTACACCATTTCTCCAGAAATTGTATGAAAAAATATTCATGACTGACAAAGTTTTCTTATACCTTTTGATACATACTCAAGAAAGTAGGGTGTATCATTACCCAAAGTTTTAATGATAATACTAGTTCATTACCATACAAGTAATCATTGCAACATTTTCTTGCTCTTTATCCTACATGGTCACATAGCATTCCTGCTACATGCTAATTCTACCTGCCATGAAATCACACCATATTAATTATGATCAGAAGGAAATCATGAATAAACATTGTAATGAACGTTACAGACAACAGTAAAATAACTAACTGTCCTCCCACTGAGCTAATATTCTTCAGAATCTGTGGTTTTAGACAATCTCCACTAAGATACTACATTGCCACAGAAATTGCAAAGTCTCACTCCCAAATTGACCAAAATTAACAACTCTTGACATATTCCTTATCTAAATGATAATATTGGTTCATTACCCAAAGTTTTCATTGCAACATTTTCCTTCCACTTTATACTGCATGATCACATAGCAATCCTGTTACATGCTAATTTTACATGCCATGAAATTACACCATACAAATTGTAATCAGAAGAAGTTCATGAATAAACATTTTTCTGAACGTTATGGCAGTAGAAATAGCAGTGTAACTGTCCTCCTTCCTCTCAGCTATTTTTCCACAATCTGTGATATTGAACAATCTTCAATAAAATATTGCACTACCATAGGGAAACTGCAGAATCTCATCCCCCAACTTGACAGAAATTAACAACTCTTAACACATTCCTTATAGTACGGAAATTGCAATATAAGTTACAAATAGAAAGCACAAAATTGTCAACAGTACCAGTTAATGAAAGTGAAAGTTCACCTTTCTTCGAGCTCTTTTCGGTTCACAATCCACATATGCATATTGGTGATTGAAAATTGATACATTAATATGCATAAATTCATTTATCAGTCTCTTTAGTCATTTATCAGTCTCTCAACTTAAAATAATGCAACAGAATATCTTGTATTTAAAAGAATATTACACATCCGGCAAAAGAACAGTCAGAATAAGTCACTAGCCACTTCAAATGCCAGGACTCTCACCTACAATACTTTCACAATTCCAAATTGGACTACTGCAACTCGATTTAAGGAGAGATTGATCCTCTAACCTCACGCCTACACAATTCAACTATACAACCGTTAATTAAATGCTTTATTAGCACTCACATTAATCAGTTAGGACTCCAGTTCACGTAGATTCCCATTCTCCTATCCAGTTACCTTTGCATGCCTCCGTCCCCTCATCTTCCAACGCACCTCGAACACTATATCACCTCTCTTCGTGCATTAAAAGTTCCACAACAAATTCAAGTACATTAATTTTTCATGTTACCTCCTCTCATGTTTTGCGGTGGCGAGCTACATCCCATATACCACCAACACAGCTCTGCTCCACACTCCCGACTCTCACCACTCCCATCCTCTCCGGTCGCTTGCTCACATCATAAAGAAAGGAGCTTTCTGGGCGCACGCAAAGCGTCGACACTGTCCTCTACCCCAGCGCACTCTGCTTGGACCCTCGAGACTTAAGGCCCCCGGCATGGAGCGCGCATTTCAAACTGCCCCGCTGCTCGCCTCCCGCGCAGCCAGGCATCGCTGTAGCCCATACTTGGACGGGGCGTTACAATATATATTATTCTACCCTTCTATAATATTATTCAAGTAATATTTCAATTGTTTCTTTAGGGAAACGAAAAATTGAGGAAATATGAAAAAATACTCGTATTATTTTGAAGGCAATAGGGAGCTCAGAAGAGGGTGGGGCAAAACCCAAGAGCTAGCGCAGAACAAAACGTTAGATAAATTACTAGTATCAGAAAGTCTGTGTCATTTCGTAGAACGACTAGTTTGTATTGTTTTACTGCCGGAAGGTGATTGTTGTGCTTCAAAACATACACAGCTTTTTATCCAAAACCTCTCGTATATTTTATTAGCATAAAAATGCCTCAGGGGAAGTCGTGTGGTATAATACAGCGTTAAGAGAAGTTAGTGTTTAGATATAGTGAATTCAAACGCATATGAAACCGAGAGGCCTCATACAGTACGTATTGTAAAGAATATTGCGTTATCTGCCATGCCCCTACCCCGCACTAGATGGTTCTGGAGTATGCGCGGATTGCGACATCTGTCGGCGGCCCCCGAACTAGATGGTCTCGGAGTGTTTCTCGCAAGTTCCAGAAGGTTTCAGGTGAGCGCCAGCCGCGTATAAATTCGCCGCTGCCGGCCGCCGCGAGTGAGTCTGAAGTGGAAGCTGAGCTGTGAAGTGTGTGCATCGCGGTGAATAGCAGTGCAGTGGATTGTGCTCAGTGACGTCAACCGTGGCCAGCGCCATGAACTGTGGTCAGAGCATCGGACAGTGGTCAGCACAGTGGACTGTGGTCAGTGCTTAGGACTGTGCGACAGTGCAAAAAAAGTGAAGAATCAAAAATAAAAAATCAAGAGAAGTGTAGTGAAAATAAATAATAAGAAAGTGTGCCGTATCAAGAAATAATCAAGTGAAGGCTATCTGTACATAAATTAAGTATTTTTAGCGTGCCTTTAAGAAACAAAATAACAGTTTATGTTAAAATAATATCAGTGTTTCAACTCTCCGCATGTAATCGTAATAGTATTTTGGAGATTTCTGTGACAAGTAGGTAGACATTTCATATTATTAATTGTTGATTAGAGCTACGGACTTGGTTAATTCTTGTGTGGATTAATTGTGTGATCGAGTTGAATTTTTTACAACACTGAAATGAAAATATTTTCTAGCCATAAATTATCTGAGATTAGCATTGGAGTAAATATATTAAAAAATCAAACTATTAATCGCTAAATATATTGTAAACTACTTCTAAAATTTAATAATCACTCATTTCCTTTGGTATCCCGATAGTACTTATGTGGTGTATTAATTAATCAATATATTTGTAATGTGGAAAAAGAAGATTCAAGATAAGGGTGTAATATCAACTAACAAATTTACTTATTTTTCTTTTGCATTAACATATTGTAAATAAACATATTAATTTAATTAAAAATACAGTACAAATTACTAAATAAATACATAATTACAAACACTTCTTGGCAATAGTCGCTAATGATTGTTTATATTGATGTGAATATAAATAAACTGAAAAAATATTCATGCATGCTTGATCAATATTTGTATTTACATCTTAATCTACGTTTTATTTGTCCGTATGAGTTCCTACATTAATGGCCTCTCTTATATTCTCTCTTATATTATGGACATACTCTTTATATTCTCTGAAATAAGACTTTCCTTTCAAATGGCGGTTCTGTTCTGATTTGCGGCAAGATAAACTTAACTACTTATTTCTATTAAATAACGTGGAATTTGAGATCACTGATAAGTTTCCTAAAAAGCCTTAGTCCATGAAACGTCAATACTAGGAAAACCCAGGTAATAGCTCCAAGCCGAACACGCATGTTAAGCCTTTATAAGCTTCTGCACGTACGTCATTTACTAGTTCGATCAATTGAGTAATGAAATGGCAACAGACTAGAGGAATAGTAAGCAAATAATTTTAAAAAAATAAAAGATTTTATTACTTTCCATCTGAGTGAATGATTTTTAAGAAACAAATTTAACGATATTACAGTATTTCATATTGAGTTATACTGAAACTCTGGCATCATCTTCCAATATTTCAAAAATACCTATTAATTCATCATAATATTACGCGATTCCAAACATTTCGGTATTGAAGGGCAGAATAGATGGCGCTGTGATGTCTCCGTATTTTCTACGGGGTCTTACGGGGCCTTACGGGGCCTTACGGGGCCCTACGGGGTCTTTCAAATCACGTTTTATTCAAGAAGATCGTAAACTGAAAAGAAGAAAATAACATTGAATGAAAAGAAATGTTCTATTTTTGTTATTTTTTCTGTTGGCTAAGAATTATTTTACTTCCTTTTCTGACAATGATTTCAGTCTTAAATCCAATCTGCATTTGAATGAATTTCGAGTGAATTGTTGATCAGTCATTATACAGTAGTTCACAATCAAGCTACACATGATAATTCAGACAGTGACATGGAAGTAGAAGACGAGTACCCCGCGGAGCCGCAAGGGAAAGGCAAGGGCAAACCCACACCCAAGGCTGGACAACCAGGCAGCAAGGTTCTAGGAGAAGATGGCGAAACCTACGAATACCCTACAAAATTCGCTTCGCACTCTCCTTTCATCACTACCTCCAATTATTTCCATGAATAATCGCTTCTCAGTGCTTCAGGACCAAGGACAGACAACAGGACCAGGACCTTCCGGTACAACAAACAACCATGATGACAACACAGATGACGGACATGACACTAAAAACCCCATCAGACCGACTTCCGGATTAAAACCCCGGATCGAAGCCTACCACCTGGACCTCAACAAGATCATAGACTGTAAGACCCTTGTGAAAGACCTAAATGAATGGACCAAGAACAGTATTGACGCACTTGCAACAAGGCCCAATTGATTATACAACCAAAGACAATTACCGCCCACTATAAAGTGGGACAAAGGCTCGAGTTTATTAAACAGGACAGCAACATACGGAAACTTTACTTCTTTGACCAGCCTACCTACTTCTATCACCATGCAATAGCTGCTCCTAGAGAAAAGTTCGTTTTCAAAGGATTACCCCCGAACTTAAATACACAGGACCTACTGACTGACATACGCGACACATACAACTTTCCCATATACCATCTGTCAGAAATGCAGAAAATGGAACAAGACAAAACCATAAGACACCCAGGACTATACGTATGTGAGACGGACAAGGACCTGATACCGTCAATAAAGGAAACTATCAAATATGTGTCATACTATAGTATTAGGATTGACTCCTACAAAAATAATAACAGGATCCCCCGCTGGAACAAGTGCCGACAATTTGGGCACACAAAGAATCATTGTTCCAGGAAATGGGTCTGCGGCAAATGTGCAGAATCACACGACACCGTCTTTTGCACCAGCACCCTTATAAAATGTGCCAACTGCTCACAAAACCACGAAGCATCCTGACCCAGCTGTGCAGCTTTCCAACTCGCCAACAACTCGCGACTACAAGCAATCGCCAGACTAAGAGACAGAAATAGTAATCGCACCAACCAGCCCCCACCAGACTTCTCCCATGAATCCTTCCCCGGACTCGACGGCAGAACCTTCGCGGATAGTACTGCGAACAGAACTGACAACCAGGATTCTTCGACTACAAATGACAACAGCACCAGTAACACCCTAAAAGACATCATCGACTTCATCAAGAACAACAATATTACCAGAATCATCCAGATAATAAAAGACATTATCAATATTTTTAAAGGACCTGAGGACATACTCACGAAATTATTGACTGCTGTGACCAAAATATGCGAACTGTTTTAAACAGGCAGAACAACAGACAACACTACTTAAGACTAGTATCCTGGAATGCACAAGGCAGACTACACGACAAAAAAGCTTCAATCAGACAGTTTCTTTACGACTACTCCATCGGGGCACTTCTTATTCAGGAAACCTGGTTAAAACCTAACCAACCTTTCTCCATACCCAAATTCCTCATATACAGAACAGACCGGCCAATAACCATGGGCGGAGGAACAGCCATCTTAATTCGGAATACGATCCCACATAGCATCCTCCCGACTCCCAGTACCTCTTTCGAAACTACCTCCATTCAAATAGGAACAAAATTAGGACCAATCAAAATCGTTTCAATGTATAACAGACCTCACAGCAGACTGAAAGCAGCAGACTTGGACCAACTGACAGACGCAAACCCTCTATTAAAGCGGGCGACTTGAACGCTAAACTGACGAATTGGGGGTGCAAGTACGACAACCAACCGGGACGAGACCTACACAACTATCTCCTAACCAAACCTACCTTAAACCTTCTCGCACCTCAGGAACCTACCCACATGATAAACGACGAATCAAACGACATCCTCGACCTTGTAATCCACTCCACATCCATCATCGTCACGAATCCCTACCCCCGGCACGAGTTAATAACAGATCATCTACCAATAATCTTCACGGTTCATATAACGCCTTACTCTCTAGCCCCGCCCATTCACCCTCCTCGCACCATAGACTGGAAAAACTTCAAGCATCTCATATCGAAAAAGATAAAAAGTCCTTCATCCCTCAGTACCTGCCAAGAAATAGATAAAGCCATAGACCACTTCAATCATCAGATCAAATCCGCCATCCGCAAATCTACACTATATTCTTCGCCACATTACTTCCAAAACCTTCCGAATAAACTTCTAGACCTCATCAGACAAAAAAGACGAGCACAAAGACGTTACTACTGAACTAGACAAAAAGAGGACAAGACCATTTACCAACAATTTAAACGTGCACTCCACGACAAATTGACGCAACACCACGGAAATACTTGGGACAAAACTATACGGGACGCAAATTTAAAACACCCTGACCGACTATGGAAAATAATTAAAACCATGAAGGCAGCCCCACAACTTATCTCTCCCGTAATGCTACCAGATAACACCCTCACATACGATCCCAAGGTCATTGCTGAAGCCTTCGCCCAATTCCACTCCTCCAAATTCCCAGAAACCCCCCCCTTCATCCCCTATCCTTAATTTCTTCAAAACCCCGCCACTTCCAACTGCTAAGCAACAGTTGTGGACTTTCACTGACAACGAAATACGAGACGAAATTCGACTTCTTGATCCGACAAAAGCTGCAGGCCCCGATGGAGTTCAGACGGCGGCACTAAAACATCTGACTGACAATGCGACTCACCATTTGACTGTCATTTTCAACGCATGCATACGCCTATCTCACTACCCCTCCATCTGGAAACATGCCACAGTCATCATGATCCAAAAACAGAACAAAGACCATAAACAACTTAGCAGCTACAGACCAATCAATCCTTACCCACTTCCAGCAAACTATTTGAACGACTTTTACTCAGACGAATGACACCACTTCTGACTAACGTATTACGAAAAACACAGTTTGGTTTCAGAGAGAATAGGTCAGCGGTACTAGAGACTCTACGACTTGCCCTAGACGTTTTAACATCCCTACAATATCTATGCGACGTCCTTGTCTTATTTACAGATTTCAGCAGTGCCATTGACTCAGTCAACCCCGAGATCCTCCTTCTCAAAATAAAACCATACATCCCAGAATTCCTTCAATATTTTTTGAGAAATTACCGCTCCCTCCGCTCCTTCCGCGTAAGACACCTTTCATGCTATTCCTCTTCCTATCCCATCCAAGCCGGCGTCCCTCAGGGCGCTGTGCTGTCTCCTACCCTATTCAACATCTTCATTAATGACATACCAGTACCTCACAATGTAAATGACTATCTTTACGCAGACGGCCTGGCATATACTGTGACCAACCACACGACTAAAATGGCATTATGGAAATTACGACAAGCCGGTTAATTCTCACAGTCTGGGCCAGAGAAAACCAAATAACAATCAACGCATCCAAATGTCAAGCGATCATATTTCAATGGAAAAGAGCAAATCCAGCAATAGCCCCCATTCAAATTAATGACGTGGACATTCCATGGAAACGAGAAGTGACGTACCTTGGATTCACATTGAACTCTAAACTACTGTGGACGCGACACATCAAGGACAAGACCCGAAAATCACACCGGACAATCAACGCCTTACTGCCCATCATGACAAACAAGAACGTTAAACACAAAACCAAACTTTACATATACCATACGTACATCAAGCCAATAGCCACATATAGCGCTGAAACATGGGCCTCGACTTTCCAATCAAACTATAACTTGCTGACCGGACTGGAAAACAGAATAATCAGACTAACTTACAGACCCGCACCTGACGACTGCTACCTCGACATTAAAACCCAGCACGACATTAAACCTCTTGCGACAGAAACCTACGAAACTGCACGAAAACGACTGCTAGAAGCAATTTACAATCCTTCCTGCTCTGCTTTTGTCGAACCTCATCGTCATATCATGAACAGAACCATCCCTCACAACAGGAAGCGCCATCCGCTTGACATACTTTCTTATTGAGTGAAAATTATATCAGCTGTAAATGAAAGCCTAACTTTGCGTATTTAGTGGCATAGGGGGGTAGTCAATGACTGTATCTTCGATAGTGTGTGGATTGTGTTATTGGTCACTCTGCTAATAATTGTTGATACATCATTTTTAATCATAATAATCATTTAACATTATTACACATAGGTAAATCCTGCGTGGGCATGAAATAACTGGTCTTACAATGCCAAAGAAGCCGACGCAGGAGTATGATGCGGGAGTCATAGCAAATGCCATCAAATATGATAAAAATAGCGGGGCATCAGTGCGTTCTGCTGCAAAATCATTTGGTGTTCCCAAAACAAGTTTGCAGTGTCGTTTAAATATTCCAGATCACAAAACAGCTCTAGAGCCTGATACTCATTTATCTAAAGAATAATAAGCCAATCTAGTTACGTGGGTACTTGAACCAGCCTGGAAAGGTTTTCTAAGGAAGAAGGAAGATCTATAGAGTAGCGTTCAACAATTTTTAGCTGCTAAACCTAGGCCCAATTCGTTCAACAACCGTCGAGGAGAAGGCTGGGTCATGGCGTTTTTAATAAGACATCCCATAATCACTACATGGGAAAGTGAAGCAGTTACAGCCGCTTGTTCGTGTGTCAGCAAACAAGATATAATATGAATTGAAGTTATATGGTACATCGAGGGAAGTAACTTGGATGACAAAATAATCCTACTTGATGATCCTACAAGGGTCTATATTGAAGAACGGATGGATGACAAGCGAGGTATTCTACGAATATATTTGAAACGTATTCCATCCATTTCTATTAAAAATGGCAACATACTTCCTGTGATTATATTCGCAAGCGGCCAGAAGACACATCCGAAATAAGTCGAATACGTTCAGATTTGAAAATCGAGGATATTGTAATTTTCCCCAATAGCACTTATATGAAATATTAAAGTTATATTTAATCTATATTACAAATTGTGTTCATCGTTAATACAATAATTATTAATTATTTAATTAATTAAATATATCGTTATACCAGTTGTTTCTGTTACAAAATGACACGTGTTTACTAAAAAATTATATATATATATATATATATATATATATATATATATATATATATATATATATTCCAATAAAAATTACTGTTGGGATAAGTAAAACGACCATTGAACAATAGAAAATTCCTTGCAAATTTTCAAACTTTTTAATTTGAAATAAGTTAATGGTTAACAACTCTTAAGTAGCCAACCACTGTACCTTTTACCCTAAAGAGAACTCTCCTTCACGAAATAGACAAAAAACAAATCGTTTGGTACGGGCATGGTATGCGCATGGCATATGAAAGATGGCCAAAACGAGTCCAGCAATGCATGCCAGCAGAGAGACAGAAGAGGAAGAGGACCTAGATTTGCACGGCAGCAGGGCGTGCGAGAGACAATGATCGCAAGGGAAATGCAAGATGATCTACGTTCAAATAGAGAGGCATGGAGACTGAGAGCGGAGAAACGGCGACAGATTTTTAGATCTATAGATTTTTTAGATTAGATATATAGATTTTTTTCGGATCGCTTCGCCGTTCGCCTCAGCAAATTGAAACTTGTGTATTCGCCTCTACCGGGCGACCACACCCTTTGCTAGTCTTACGTCCTTCTACTTAGTATTGCCTACAAATTCGGATAGTCTCGGACAAGCTGTGTGTAGTATCTCTAAAGTCAGTGTTGCAACCTCACACGTCAATAATGTGATCGACGTGGAAATAACAGTCGTGATTGATGTAGTGCTTCACAGGACCATGAAACAATTATCTCCACCTGATAGATTTCATCTCAGTTTTTAAGAAAGCAACACGGTCCTAGTTACTTAAACCAGATACGGTAACTCAGCGGCAACATAGCTGCCTCTACGCACGTTGTCTAGGAAGCCCTAAAGTTCGAGATCCGTCTGTGGCGGATTTTCAACACTAGTGATATAGCAGAGATGAATGCCATTATTTCCTTAAGGTGAATTATAGCGACCGACTGCTCTGATCGGTAGTTTGCAGTGATTTACCCGATCAATACTAGGCGAATGCAGGATAAATACATTAACAAACGGACCACGGATCATACGATCTTTCCTTCCCCATCCTTGTCCCTTCCTCTCTTCTTCCTAACAAATCCACATTTACACGCACCACACTACACAGTCAGAAATTTCTACATTGTTTTTAATGTAAAAATCAATTAAAGTAATAGCCATGTATGTAAATTAAATTTAATGTACACATAGTGTAACCGCTTGTCATCGGCTACACTCATGACAAAAGAAATATTGAAGTGACAATACCCGACATCTTGCCCTACAAATAGTTCCTAGAGTAGCGAAGAGATGGCGTTACCTAGAAACAAATTTCTGAACGTACTTTCGCCCTAGCCAATCAGAACTTTTGTAGAAATGCGAATGTGGCATGAGGCTTGACTCGGACGAGATTGTCTTTCTTTCCGGATCGAGACGCTGAAGTGATTAGATGGGTACTATTCCACCACACAACCGACGAGGGACACGTGGAAAATACCAGAAATGAAGCTTTATTAAAAGGTAATTGTCTAAGTATTTTTCATGGGATTAATCACTGTGATATGTCAAGATTACGTAAAATTCGATAGGAATATTAAACAAGTAATGCAACGAATGTAAGAATAACAGTGGTAGTGGACTAAAATGAATTTATAAAACCACGTTGCTACATTCTCGTTGCTGGAATATAGAAGAGATTTTTTTTGTAACATAGGACGTGTTTCTGTTTCTTTGTTACAGCTTTTTCAGTTTTAGTTTTGAGCAGTTACTTATTCTACTTTTATTCTATTTCATTTTTATTTATGGGATTTCATTTCAAAAATTCTATTGGAGAATTTTGATAATTCCGAAAGCATAGTTTATTCAACAACTGGCTCAACTTTCACTAAAACAAAGTTATAATTTGGAGGTTTGGACTCGCATTCTAACGCGACCATCACCTTCTGTAAGCTGTGGTTTAACTGGGCTGTACAACGAGGAGAAGGCGTACGGAAATACTCCGATTCCATCGCGGTAGGCAGCGCACGAACCGTCGCAGGACAACGACGACCTTGGGGCGTGAACGTCGCTCGACAGCCGTCTACTCAGCGCGGGACCAGCTTGGAGAATTCGCCGGTCGTGAGTCACAGAAAAGCAGAAAGAATATTTACTAAATTGCAGCTTGGAAAACTTTCAAGATAGAATTATGATTGCACAAATTAAAACGTTGTAATATGAGCTTCCTCAGTAACAGACATTGATCGGACAAGTTTTACTAAATATTAGTCTTGATAACCAGTAAATTTATTTTTGCAGTCGTAAGAGAAATCAGATCTAAATAATTTTTATGTTTATTGATAAAAGTCGTCCTTGTGTATAATTCTTTATCTAAATTCATACATAATTGACTTGATGTTATTTGAAATCATTTAAGAGGAATTGTCTATGTAAAAAAGGTTTTGAACATGAATGAAAGCTCTTAAATTGTTTCTGGTAAAACGTTATTTCATGAACAGTCAAGAGACTTTGTAAAACAGAATTTTGCACTGCGAGGTCACGCAGAAGCTGAATATTAAGTGTAAATATTGAGTGTAGTATTATTTAAGATTGAAAAGGTATTAGTGAATTTTGGTATATTGTTTGTATGTATTTTTTTACAGGATGGTTATTTAAATTGTGAATTGTGGGTTTCATTAAGAGATAATTTGTTTTGAGAAGTGTACATATGTATTTACTGTTTGTTTCGTGTAAATGTAGATCAAAGTCACTATTATTCTACAGAAAACTGCAGTTTAGGTAGGGAGTTAGCTACCATTGTGTAATCAAAAGGAAAAGTAATCACGTAGGAGAATATGTGAACGTGAGTGTACGAAGGATCATATTGGAAAGAATATGTGTTACTTGTTCTTTAAAACTATGAAATTGTGTTTGTTTGTTAAATGAATATTAGTTAGCAAAGACGAACCCACCACCGATAGGGAATTATCCATAATTTGAGGTCTTCCCAGGTTTGTGTGACGGTGTAATCACACGTCATAAAACAAGTAAATAACAGATTTACTTCTGTAATTCGGCGTACTACGAAATAGTTAGGTAGATACGTGACGGTTACAATAGAGTAAAATTATAGTGTACATTAAATTTAAAGTACGTGTACAATTAAATTTAACGAACACATGTACATTAAATTTACTTCACATGATAATTACTTTTATGTACTTTTAAATTAAGAGTAATGCAGACATTTCTGAAAGTGTGCTTTCTACTCCAAGTGCAAATTCTTGTACTCCTAAAACGACATGGCAACCATTACCGATGAATGATGTTACATATTTACAAATTTCGTATCTTTCCTGTGAATTTATGAAATGAATTGTAATTTAGAGGGAAAACGGAGTCAAGTTAACATGCAATTAATTAGTACAGCAGTAATCCTGAATCATTAAAATTAGGTAAAAACTAAATCTAGGTGCCAAGGGCGTTTACTTGTTGAAAAGATCATGGGTGACATAAATCTTTTTTGTTGCTAGTATTATTAGAACTCTTATAATGTTTTTGGCGCATAAATAACCATTAACCTGTATACCAAATATTATTGAATTAATTTTACCAAGAATTTATAAATGGAATATGGAAGAATGAATAAATATTTTACTTTCATGAAAAAACAAAAATTTATTTTATTAAAAAAATATAAAACTATCAGCACTTGAGAAATGAAAAATTCACAATTTATTTCAATTTACACTTCATTGTATTTTGTCCATATTTTTGCCAATTGAAAAACTGCAAAATCATTTTTTTAATTTTTTTGCCTTTTCTTTCCTTCTGTTGGCTTTATTTTCATAATTTCCTTCAAATTAATATTATTATTGTTAATAAATAATATTTATTCAACATTATCTTTCACACAGTTAAACAAATAACAAAAAATAATTGACAGAGGCAATGGATTTGCTTGTGCATAGGCACAGAGTACAAAAACAAGAAAGATACGTGCACAATAAAAGGACAAAATGGGAAAGAAAATTCATTTAATGTAAAATAAAACTATTAGTAATATTATTACTAGTCGGTAACATTATAATTATGTAGCCTGTCTTTCTTCTTTGGTCATTCTAGAAAACTACATTTTAATGCAACATTAATTTTAATTTAGTGCATAATGGTAATACAACTCCAACTTACCTTCATATGAATTCGAGGGTTGTTTGTAATTTTTCAGAATATGTATATTTAAAAACGTAATAGCTGGCAAATGATATTATCACACATTCACAATAACGTCTTTACAAAAGACTGAAACTTTTTCTTCAATCAATAGGTAGAAATTAACAAATTTCACATTGCATGAAAATAATATATAATATTAATAATGAAAATAATATTAACTAAATAATACTCATTAATACTCAGACTTTATCTTCACAAATCCAATATGCTTGAATTGCTTCAGCTTCTCTCGATATTAACCGCCTACCGCTCTAGGAAACTGCTGTGATGAGAACAGGAAGTGAGGAATACCCTTTATAACTTGCATACGTTTTCCTATCAGAAAGTTATGACGTTTCTTTGATTTTGCACACTAACGTGTGCAAAATAAAAAAGACTACTATTTCTCTACCAAGCAAGAACAGGACTACAAGGACTTCAGAAAACGAATGAATGTGAAACACGTTGAGTACCTGAAATATGCAGGCTGGGAAACCCGTCACTCTTTGTTTTGTCTGCAAAAGCGGGAAGGATTCGGAATTTCCTAAGTCGCACCCAAAATAAACCCAGACGAGATCCCACATCACGCAAACGTTGCAAATACGCAGCACGATTGCGAATATTGAATGTTCAAATACAATATTAAACTAAAAGGTTTCGTGAAAAAAATCATAAATTATTGGAAAGAATAAAATATAAAGCTCAAACAAAAATTAAATTTTAAATTTATTATGCGTTAGTTTAAATAGTGTAAGAAAATATTTCAAAGTTTTTAAACAATATTCCGATCCATCTGGGTAAAATATGGGTGAATTTTAATTTAAACATTAAATTTAATGTACAAGTACATTAATATCTCGTTAATGGACAAGGTACGTTAATATTAGAAGCCGACGTGTAGGTCGAGGCCGGGTCCCTCGTTCCGGCAAGGGAAGAGAACCACCACTTCTCGGGGTATAAAATGCACTATACTTCGGGGAATAATGACCTACGTAATAGACGCCCCCAGAATCAAAACTCAATTATCCATTCACTTAAATATGTGGAATGAGCTCAAAGACGCAGAAAACCTTTTCAGAAACAGTCAAACAACATTTTCGCAACAGAGACTCAATTTGGACTCAAGTTCGATAAAAAATTGCAGAATAGAACAATGTTTTCATCTACAATATTCTTATAATAATGCTTCAATTCTATACCGAAAAATAGAGAAAATGTGAAGAAGAAGAAAAAAAAAAAAAAAAAAGGATTTTAGTCGCCATCGCACCTGGGAAGAGGGTGGGACAGATCCGAAAAGCTAGCCCAGACTAAACGCATTAGAAAACTAGTGAGTGCGAGAAAGTCTGCGCCATTCTGTGTTTTTTGTAACATCTTACATCACGGATGTAGTGAGAAATTCTTACTTGAAACGTGCAGATAATGCAATGCGCGCGTTTGACTCAATTTCTTCCGGAAAAAGTTATTTAGATTTCAATTTTATTTTAGTTTGGCCAGCTACGATCCATGAAAGTGCGTAATATGTTCCAGAATTATTATTACCAGATACTTAGCTATTGGAATTGAAGAGAGAAATTCAATAATGCGAATAAAGTGATATATTAAAGAGAGAAAAGTTGTCCGATATAGTACATAGGGATATGTATTTTTTTTAATAAAGTGGTATTGCGTGTTCAAATTGTGTGCCCACCCACGCACGCATGCACGCGGACGAAGTAACGCTCATGACAGAAGTGAAATTCTAGTCTCCTGTGAACGAAGTGGATGGACTCTGTGGAAACCAAGATTTTCTATTTTTATTTACGCCTTCGCAAAATCTTTATTTTATTGCGAAGTAAATGGGACCCGTGCTAAGTAATACTTTTTCCATACCACTTTCCTGAAAGAAAATAAATAATTTTGTTGAAAAAATCTGCAGCTACCGTACTATTATTAAATAAGTTTTATCCGTTATCCCTATATTGTGAATACTATTTCGTGTGGATACACTCTGTTATGGAAGTAAACGAACACGGAAAAAAAACTTATTATTATTTTACTTAATTATTTGCATACTTTTCGGGAAAAATTCTTTAGAATATAATTCAATACGATACATTCAGCAAAGTTCACAAAATACTGCATTTTTATACCACATTAAAAATGAAGTAGATTTAACGACTATTCACAATCAATTATTTTTATAATGTACAAAGCAAGGTGTATTATCCAAAAGAGGGTATGAGACTGTCAGCAATACGTTTCTATTAATGTTTAGGCCTGTACAAATACTTCGTATTCTATCACTCGGATTTTAATTTCAAAACATCCCATTGTTTTTTGTAAAACTCGGTTATAAAAAGCAATAAAAACTACAATTTCTACATTCTACAGTCTACTTATTTTAGTTGACATCATTAATCTCTTTCCCTCTCTCTCTCCCCTCTCTCTCCCTCTCTCCTCCCTCTCCATTTTATAAAACAATTTATTTTAAAGTTAAGTTTTCTTCATCTCGGAAAAAGTTTTAGTCATTTTATAGGTCATTTTCAAAGAGTTTTTAGGTTTTTCCCTCTCTCCCTCTCTTCCTCCCCTCTCTCCCTCTCTCTCCCTCTCTCTCTCCCCTCTCGCTCCCTCTCTCCTCCCTCTCCATTTTATAAAACAATTATTTTCAAAGTTAAGTGTTTTTTCATCTCGGAAAAAGTTTTAGTCATTTTATAGGTCATTTTCAAAGAGTTTTTAGGTCATCAGAATCTGAGCCCTGTTCATTTTAACACAAAAATGGAGGGGAATGGAAAGGGTATAGCCCAATACGGCGGTGAAAAGTGTCATATGTGCCAAGGTGTGTTACATCTTTTGGCGGCGGTGAAAAGTGTCATGTGTGTTACACCTTTTATTTCAATTACAACCGCTTCGTTTGAAAAGCGAGACCAGACGTCGGTTACCATGTTTCATGGAGAGCAAGAAGTGTTGAGAAACATTTTTAAGTGGCATAAATGGACAATTTTCAACGGTGACCGACCAAAAATAACACGATTCAACACGAAAAGATAATTTTTTTTTTAAAGTGCTTATCTGTTACTGTTTTAATGACTTGTAACTGTGATAATTAAAAAAACACGCTAATATTACACACTGGAGCCTGAAGTTAACTGGCTGAAGTCAGTTGCGCAAGAGGCCACCCATTTCTTTCCAACAACGATATTCCAATTGAGTTTGATACATAATCGATGTAACACCTGTAAGATTTCGAGTTCATATGTCGTGTGTAAATCTGTGTTTAAATATCTGTAAAAGCGCTCTTTCCAACCACATTTAGGTGCGAATGTCAAATGTTTAAACTGAAAAAATTGGTTTTAATTTTTTTCACTGTCGTTCACATTGTTAAAAATACTGAAAAAATATATGTTATAGAATGTTATTAGACCCATTTTAGGGGGGAAATTGAGACAGTACTCCAACGTTATTACGTTGAAAGTGAATTTCAATTTTTTTTTCTAAATGAATTTAAGGTAAAAAATTGTTGACAAAAATCCCTCAAATTAAACTGTTTCCCCGACTTTGTAATTTTTTTCAGCCTGATACACGCAATAGATGCTGAGAAACAATTAAATCATGCAAAACACGTTTCTCATTGTATCTCTGCAACAGATTGCCCTAGGAGGCTGTTTTTTTTCTGAATCTACGTCATAATGTGTTCTCTTTCATATGAATATTGCTATTATCCATTAACCGGGAGCGGTAGCTGAGTGCATCAACTGGTGTCCTTACAGCGCCTCTGACCGGGAGACCCTAGGTTCGAGTCCTGATGGCGACAGGATTTTCGAGACTAGCTTCTCAGCTAGGTCGAATTCAGCCGCTGTCTGAAGGAGAATTCTAGCGGCCGGCTGCTCTGATCGGTAGTTTTGCGTGGTTTCTCCGATCAACAGCTGGCGAATGCCGGAGCAGTACCCTACCAAACGGGCCACGGACTGCGCGCGATCTTTCCTTCCTCTTTCCTTGTCCTATCCTCTCCCCTTACACACAGTAACATTCACTACACTACCACACATTCCGGGAGACCGGTCGGGAACTTAAAGCTTGTCCCAGCTGGGGCGGTGCCCTGCTGGTGGGAGAGTCCTGGTTAGGGGGAAACCGCCGACGGTAGGTCGGCGTCGGATCTCGCCATCCAGCGGGGGAAGATCACCGCCATCTCCCGAGAAAAAAACATGCACTACACTAACGGGACTAATGACCAAAGCAGTTGACGCTCCCGGAAAAAAACAAAAAAACTAAACCACACCAACCAGCTACCTATTATCGATTTGGTGTGGGGGCACTTTTCACCGCCTTATTCGCCTAAACCTTTTACGAGGCAAATGGGGGCCAGGTGACGACACGCTGTTCGCGCAATCGACCCCCTATGCTTCGGGGCGACGCAAGGGCAGTGTGTTTGGCCGCGCGTGCGCGCGGCGGCGGTGGCCGGGGCGGCGGCGGAGAGCGGGCGCGGGCGGCGCGGCGCACAGATGGCTGGGTGGTGCGGCGGGGCGCCGGCGCTGGGGGTGGCGGCCGCCGTGCTGCTGGGCCGCGCCGCCGGTGCGTCGCCGCCGCGGGCGGAGGCGGAGGGGGGGCGCGTTCGCGCCCGCCCGCGCGCGCTGCGTGCTCCTCTTCGTGGCCGAGGTCAGTCGCGTGATGCGATGCTTTTTATACACACATACTTAGGTTGGAGCCGACCTGGATGGCCGAGGTGGCTAAGTGCGAGTACCGACTCAGGGCTTCGGTCCGAAGGGTCGAGGTTGTTTGTCTTTGTATGTGTTGTCGCGGAGGGCCTTGCGGTCTGCTCACCCCAGATCAGAGGAGCCCGTAAGTGTGTTGGTCTAGTGTGTGGTCGAATATGCGTCCCATCGGGACGTAAAGGGTAACCGGCTCTTGGCTGGATAAAAGCCCTAGAAAAAAAACATAGGTTGGATAAAAAGGAGTGAGAATATTGCCGTAACTTACCGTTAATAATTCGTTATAATACCAGCGTATAAATGGAAAAATATATTGCCGTGGGGGGCTCGACGAGCCCCTCCAGATTACTTAGTAAAAAAAGAAATAAAATAGTACATGCATTTTCAAAAGAATAAATATTGAATGAACACTTAGAATTACAATTTTTTTAAAGATATATATTTTGAAACTTAATCCGATAATTCTTGTGTTTCGCTTTCTGCCAACATTTCTGACATCTTGAATCACTAAACTGAATATCAAGCTGTCTCGCTCTTACCGCCAATTCGGTTCATGGGCGTTTATAGAAGTACAAATGTTGACAGCGTTACCAACGCAAAAATAAAAAATTCTCATAAAAACGAAAAGGGAAAATTAACTCGAGAACTAAAACCGCAACAAAGAGAGTCTGCGTCTTCTACCAAGGAGGGGCTCGTCGAACCCACACTAGAAAAACGCTGATTAAAAAGAATAAGCACAAATCATCGGGCACTGTTGATCGGGCACGAGCGTGTGCAGCGAAAGGAAACAGTTTTCTATCAGTGTCGTTGAACTTCATAGCAATAGTTCAAGCGCCCTAACGTTATGTTTACAAACGTAGAGCAAAATTTGTGGCTCAAACTTGTAGTGGCTCGAGGTCGGAGTAAGCAAGAATATTTTCAGGGACTGTATGAAGCACGTGGTGATGCAGCGCTACCATACTCCACAGTCGCACGATGAATTAAAGCGATCAGATTAGGCAGAGATGATGTAAACGATAACCCCTGTACATGACGACCCCACATGCAAAACTCTTGCGCCGCTGGCAATGGGAGATTTTGGAACATTCACCTTACTCACCAGATATGAGTCCCTGTGAGTATGATTTCTTCAACAAATGAAAGCACCACTGCGAAGATCCGGGTTCAATACCAGAGAAGAAATTATTTATGCTATAAGGAAGTCAATATGGGACATCAACAGAAATAGACGTGAAGATGGTGTACGCCGCCTTCTTAACTTTTGGCAAAAGGTCATTAATAACGTAGGCAATTACATTGAAGATGTGTAAATCGTAGGTGTCATTCCAATGTCTAAGCTAACACATGCATCATCACACCATGGTTCATGACGAAATGACGGGCGATAAACCATACAACGGCTAACATTCGTCTACTCATATTTATATCACGTTCTTGTTGCTGTTGTTGATGATGATGTCCGCTACAGAATTAATATATTTATGTAAATATGTATTTATGTATATGTATGTAATATAATAATATTATAATATATATAATATAATATATATAATATATAATATAATATAATATATATAATATATAAAATAATTTTATATTATGTATATGTATGTAAATAAATATATCCATATTTACATAATTATATTTAATAATAAGGCAGTCATAACATAAGAAATCGAACTAATACGTTTTAACCTCAATAATTAATATTACGTGTATTACTTTTATATTCCTGTTTATCTTCGTTTTTGGTTTTATTGCTACAAAACCTTAAACAAAATATTATCGGTAAACATGTAAAGAAGTGCACTGAAGATAGGATAAAACTGGTACAGAAATATAGTAAATGACTAATATGAAATACAACACTTCTTTTTGAAAATACGAAACCGCAGCGTTTACAATCTAGACTGCAATTAATTTAATATTTTGTCAACTCACTGAAGTTAAAATAAGTACGATCAGTCGGAGAAAATGTAGCACTTTATCAAAAAGATGAGTGTATTTCCTGAGAGTCCGAAGTCAAAAGATATTGTTTCATCATTTTACTGAATTAGAATTCCTCGAAGCTAGAAGGGTTGAAATGGAAACTGGAATTCGCTAAACAGTTCCGGCAGGCGAGTTGGCAAATTTTAATTACTTGCGTCAAAACTATAAATACCTTATTTAAGAACATTTACCTACAACGTTTTTCAAGTTTCGAGAGAGTGTAATCAACTAGTATAATTTGCTTATCGATCGTTCAGGATATCACTTTTAATCAGTATATGAAATGCATTGATAAAGATATGAATCACTCTGTCACATTCCCAATATAATTTGATACGATTTCATCTAGAGTAGATATTTTGCTTGTGAACGTTTCCGACGTTTAAACCTTAAGTAGTCCTACTGGTGGACTGCAAAGGCATCTGTCACAAGATATTTGATATTTCCTGTTAGATATCATCAGCACTTCAACACTGTTTTGTTACCTTTTATGTCTTATTTCTGCATGCACCTTTCACGTTTAAGGCAACTTTATGTTTGGTTAATCAATTCTAAATAATTGTGGAAATTCTGATTCGTAGTATCTATTATGTTGACGCAGATGACTTCTTTTATTTCTTCGCAATTCAAAGTAATGTTATTGCTGGAACACTTAAGCGCGGCGTCAGTGAAGTACGGAATACAGCGTGGTTACTAGTTACTTGACACAATCCTTTGGAAAAAAAAGTAAAAATAAATGTGTAGCAAATATCTACAAATAGATTCAATGATTATTATTCCGTTTTCACATGGATATGGCATATTTCTGGGGTTCTAGGAAGAGTAAAACATTTCTTCCTACTAATAACACTATCATCGATGCTTAGTTGAATACGGAAACAAAGCTTCAGAATATTCATCTTCTTCCTCTCACTTTAGGCTTGACTTCGTTGCCTTACTCGACCGGATATTTTTTCCAGTTGGTTGGTAATGATATGTTACTTTTGTGAGGCAGACTCCTTTGTAGATGTTGTGTCCACACTGAACTTTCCTCTTTTTTCCCCTCGTACTTTTAGAACTGCAGGTTTAAACTGCTCCGGGTTCGAGATCGTTAGGAATCCTCTCTTTCAGAGTTTTCGAATTATTACGGAGTTCCGAGGCCCATTGTTCAAAACGTAACGTGTGTCTCTAGATGATCTTATTAAGACTTCCGAAGTTGAGTGGAGATGGCGTGGCTATCGTCATGCTTCAACCGGATATTTTTACCAGATATTTACTGTTAATAAAGCTAGTAAATATTGGTACTCATTTGTAAAGACGGCTGAGTGGCCCTTAGAACCACTCTGAGTAGTTCATGACCGGATAAATCCTCAGCTATGCTCTAATTTGAACCCGAGTCCCTCAGGTTGGCAAACGTATGTCCTAATCATTACGCTGCCGCGATTTTATTTTGTCTAATATGGAGAAAATGTTGAGGTCTTTTCGAATGCTTTCGTTTCTGATCTGGTCTAGGAGGCTACAGCCTTTTACTGCTCTTACAAATCTCAATTCGGAAGCTTTGATGTTACTTCTACTTTTCTTTCTCGTTTATGTCCCACTTCCATGCAGCGAAATTGGTATATTTTTAGTTGGTACGAGAGGATCTGCCTTATTTTGCCACATTTTTATAGCAATCGATGGATTTTAAACTCAGTATTGCACTTATGAACTGAAGTAGCTGAAGTCACAGGAAAAGTAGTAAAAATTAGAATTCTATATTTTTTGTAGAATTTGTAGATTGATGAATCCAAGTTTACATAAATTCTATGTGGTGTAGCTTGGATTTAAACTGTTGTAAAATATAGTTTGTTTGTGTACACAGGACCGCGCTCGATCACTTTCGTTACAAAACGGCAGCGACTACTGTTAAGGGGAGGTGTTAGGGTCCCGAGGGTTCAAAAGTCAGATTTTCGTTTGTTTTTTTTTACATTTTTAATGCTCTATGTCTACTTTATTAGGATCAGAGAGATTAGCGGTAAAAGGCTGTTAAACAGTTTAAATGGCCATTTAAAGGTCTGGGTGGCCTAGTGTCATAACCACGTCTAATCTCATGTTGCTTCGGTTTCGTAATTTTTCAATTTTTCTCTTTTTGTTTCAAATCGAATTTTTGTTTTCAGGTTATAAGTAAGTTGGCAGTTGTGTAGTAGCTATGTTATGGAGTGATTTGGGCGGTTCTTGTTATTTCGAGTGCATTTTTCTGTTTTATGGTTATTAGTTATTCTAGTTGTCAATGAGGTGCAAATGTTTACTAAATATTGAATAAGAGTTTCAACAATTTTGTTTGGAATAGGGTTCCCAAAACTGTATTTGTTGGGTTCTGTACATTGTCCTTGGATGTGTATGGTGCAGTTTTAACTTTCAGTTAGGGAAATATTGTCAGAGTTAAAGTTCTGCAAACATTTGGACATGGCCCTGGGAAGAATACCCCATTACTGCTACAGGAAATTGACACTCTGGGTGTGAAATAAACAGATATGGAAGCAGATGGCCTATTAAAATAAGCAAGAAAAAATAATAACTAAAGAGAAAGACAAATGATCACCCTAACAATTCAGAATATGGGGCTGTTACTCTGAAACTTTGAATCCAGTTTTCCGAAATTTTATATTTTTTGTTGAAAAGTACATTTTTCTCAGAATTTATTAACAGGATAAATCTGAAATTTTTACCACATTTCATGCTTTTAATAACCTATTTACTGAGTAATTTCAAACTATCTAAGTTTAAAAATTAGTTTAATAATATAATATATCTTACAAAACCTAGATATATGTTGAATATATTTTTTTAAATCTTCATGAAAATGTTTTTGAAATATTAACTTGAAAATAACTCAGTAAATGTAAAATACTTCTGAATACATCTACAAAAAATTTCATTGCTGCAATGTAAATAGTTTATGATAAAAATGTACTTAAAAGTTACGAATTTAACAGGGCGGGGATAGAGCTTAAAATCTTCCCTCAAAGCCTTTTCTATAGTCCAAAAACCTTAAGTGCATTTTAATGTTGAACCATATACAAAAAATTATGAACAAAAAATGTCTCAGGAATATTACATTATTATTATTATTATTATTATATTATTTTCATTAATATTATTATTTACATTATTTTCGTTGATATAATTTTGAACACGAAATGTGTCGGTGATATTAAATGAAATCAATTGTTTCTCATTGTGACTGCAATATCCACATGAATCGGTTCTATTCTAGTATTCAGTGATTGTACTTCAAAAAAATAAATGGAATTCAGTTATCAATTTTTATATCTTCACGGAGATAACTCTGTGTCGACTCTATGACCTTGTGCTTTAAATACCAGGAACAAAAGTTATCTGATTACTATATAAGTTTAAATGAACTTTTCATTGTCACTAATTAGCCCACTTTATTTTGTGGACATTTTGTTCAAACTCGAAAATCAGGTTAGATAGAAGGCAAACTGACACACTTCATGAAATACATTTCCGGATATGGATGGCACTGCATAATGTTCTTCCATAAAAAACATCTATACAGAATTTTCGCAGCATAGTCGTTCATTCACTAAACGTATTATCGAAAGAAAGATTATTTGTTTGTAAAAGATTATCTGAATATTTCAGTTTCATGAACTACATTTCATCGACTACTCTCGTAGTTTCATGAAGGCGTCCTCATTAAGGGAAAATACAAATATTAGTGCAGGATCAACAGCTTCCTACAAATGAAAACAAGCAGTTTGTGTATATTCTTCCCATCCTTGTCTCTGATCACGTCCCTTTTGCGAATATACTTCAACATCAGCAACAATCTCCTTTTCCAGGTGCCTTCTCACACATTTGTGCGTGCTTAATTTAAAATCTTTTTAAGATTGGACATGAAAACTCTCACGAGATTCACAAGAAGTAAACACTGAAGTTTTTAAATTCTGTAGTGGCAGCGAAGATCTTGTGGTAATCTATGATTAAATTATCCGGGATATAAGTGGTATCAACCACAATAGTAGGCTAATAAATTTCCTGTGTAGAAAATTCAGCCATACACGTGTTTCGGCAATTTTTCCCATTATCAGTGGCTCTACAATATTAAAAATTACATTAATAAATTAACATATGATTAATGGCATCATACAAGGAACTACATAATTTGATTGCACACTAAAATTATTTCAAGCAGTTCTTGCAGAAGTCTTCACTACAGAATTTATCACAAGTCGCCACTACAGAATTTGTTCAAAATGCTGATCGAGCGAATGCAGCAAAAATCTATATCGACTTAAGAAGAAAATTCGACACATCAAATCGTAGCATATGGTTTAACAAAACGTGCCTATTCTGCAAGACCGTCCCTAACTATGTGAACATGAAGACTTCTTCCACAACCCAAAAAATTCTGAAACACGTGTATGACTGAATTTTATACACAGTTAATTTATATAGCCAACTATTGTAGTTTATACTCTTGTATCACGGATAATTTACTCAAGTTGTTTTTTCTCACACTTGGAATATTAACAACTTATTGAGTGCACTGCTGCCAATGTCAAACAACTCTACGAAATAAATTTCAAGAAATTTAATTTCATTTTTCGATGGACATGTCGGCAGTTTTCCTGTAAACAATGCAACATTTAACATGTTAAATTGCTCAGCAAACAACTAATCTGTTCTCTATGACAAAGTGATGTATTTCAATATCACATTTCTTTCATTTTCTTGAGCTTGTCACATTATTTCTAACACTGAGGACACTAATAACAACTAAACCACATGTCGAAGTAAAGTTGGAGGGTAGAAATCGTTCCACTACGATTTATATAATCGCAATAGCTGGTCGCAAACAACGTCTGACTGGGAGCGGTAGCTCAGGGCATCAACTGATGTCACTGCAGCGTCTCTGACCGGGAGGTCCTAGGCTCGAGTCCCGACAGCGGCAAGATTTGCGACACTAGCTTTTCAGCTAGGTCGAATTCAGTCGCTGTGTGGAGGAGAATTCTAGCGGCCCGCTGCTCTGATCGGTAGTTTTCCGTGTTTTTTTATCAACACCAGGCGAATGCCGGAGCAGTACCCTACCAAACGGGACACGGACCGCGCGCGATCTTTCCTTCTTCTTCCTTGTCATATGCTCTCCCCTTACACACACACTTACACTAACATGCACTACACTACCACATATTGCGGGAGACCGGTCGGGAGCTTAGAACTTGTTCCGGCTGGGGCGGTGCTCCGCTGGTGGGGGAGTCCTGGTTAGGGGGAAACCCCACTAGCCCACGGTAGGTCGGCGCCGGATCTCGCCATTCAGCGGGGAAATATCACTGCCATCTCCCGAGAATATACATGCACTATACCTACGGGACAAATAATCAAAGCAGTTGATGCGCCCGGAAACACGAAAAAAATCAATCAACAACGTCTGAAGTAGATGTGAACTTCTTGCCAAAAGAACGCCTGGACATTAGGCAATCCACAGTATATAAAGAAATTCCAGAGCTTGTCCGTTTGTCTCTGCATTGATAATTTAGAGTAACTAGACACTAAATGGCAAATTATCTTAAAACACTCTAAGGCAAGTTGTCAAATTTGTGTGAGAATGTTTTCACAGACGCCACTGCCGTAACTGACAACGCGTTACTAGCAAACCTGGATCACTGAGACCCCTTTACCTCCTGATTCTCTTTAGCAAGTTATCTCTTTTTCAGACAGAGTGACAATAATTTCATAAATATTTTGGCAAACCTGTTCTGTCACGTTTCGTTCTAAACTTTCTAAAAGTGTACCTTCCCATTTTGACTCTGAAATGATGGACCAATACGTAGGATTCTCATGCACTTTACCCTACACTACACTATTACGTTGGTTTGATGAAACCTACCAGAAACTTTGTAACACTCTCCCCACATGTGTCAATATTTTGACTCCTGGTAATATCTGACGTCAAATCGAATAACTGAAATAGGTCTGCGTAAAGTAGATAACATCAGGTTTATGCTTAGTTGAAACTCTTTCAAAACAAGTTTATTACACATTTCATCCTTTTTTTAAAAATTCCTGGTCATTATTGTCTGCTGATTTCAGTGTGAGGTACCATGAATCGAAAGTCTTCCACAGGACTTCCCATTTTTAAACCAAGAAGTTCGCCGGAACAGTCACAGTGGAATTCCCGTGCGGGCGAACGCGGCCGTACACGCCGAAATATTTCAAACACACATTAGAGTGCTGGCGTGACTGGCCTGCGTCCGATGTAAACACGGGCAAATTTACAAGTTGGCAAAATTGTTTCAAATGAACTTGAATGATTATATGGTGAAACTGATCCATTTAATTTGTACGTAAACAAACTTGTTTCATCATTTTATGAACGAGAACGTCTGTGAAAAGCATCACATTCGATTTTACGAAATTATTGCTCATTTCAGAACACATTGATGAAATGGGAGGCAGATAATTTCTCCCGAACATAAACATTACCTCATAAATGCAATAGGAATGTAAACTTTCTATTACAAACATATATCACTTTAAACACAGCTCTTGGCGAGAAGCTTGACCCTTTTCGATTCCATCACGTATCACCTGTGCGTAATAAATTAAACACGTATGCCTAGAACAGTCGAATACAGTGACATCACTAATAATGATGGAGCCAGTCAACCGTTCGCAGCAAAACATTAGCAACTTTTGGCATAGCGAAGCGTACAGCAATTGTCATCAATCTTGAAACGAATCGAGGAAGAATTTTTGCATAATATTTAGGTCGAAGAATGGAAGTAATTTCGCACTTATATTATTACATAATTGTTGTATTATTAAATAAATATAACGAATATCGTATTTGGATAATAATAATGTCACATTAATGCGACCATCATAAAGATTGAACATAGGAATATAGTTAGCACCACTTTCTCGCTCTGGTCTTCTCAACCAGACAAGTGAGTGTTCTCATAGTCACACAGCAACATACATGGGGACATTGCAAGGAAAACGCACACTATAATTTTGCCCAAACTAGAAATCGAACCCGGTGTGGCGTGATGGAAAGCGAGCACGCTGACCCAATAAGCTCAAGCGCAAGGGCGGGGCGAAGTATATCAAATTTAATTGTAGGAAAATTAGATGAAGAACATTCTGAAAATTTGCATTTGATTTGTTCCAAGGTGTTGGAGAAAAATAATGCTCAATCACTTGTTTAGTTCGTAAACGCCGGACTAACAGTACTGCATCCGAATAGTGTAAAGGATGAAAGGATGTTGTTGATACTGCTGTTGTTGTCAGTGCTGTACACTGATGCGGCGTCATATATGATAGCGGCGGCGAATAGTGATGGCAAATTTTACCAAAACAACGATACATCGATTTTTCGATACATCGCAAAAGGTTTTCGATGTCGATGGAAACACCGATGTTTTAACCATAGACTAATAAATATGCTATTTTCCTATCCATTTTTACGTTCGGTACGAAAAAGGGATATATTTCATTGTTTGGTTACCAGCATGTTAGTAGTATGTAAAAATTGTTATCGAATGTAAAAAATAAAATTAACAATAAAGAACATCGTGTTTTTGTATCGATTTCGTATTTCACTGTCGATTCAGGCAATGACACGTCTGGCGATAACATACTTTCATATAACACGAGCAGCTCCCAAACTTCCTCAGATAGCACAGGCGAAATGTGCAGCGTGATAAAGAGGATGACGCAAAACAACGATATTGCTGTAGATTGCTGCTACTCAACAACGTGCTTAAACCCCTTTATTTAAAAAAAAAAAAATTTAAAAAATAGGTGTTTTGGCAACAAAATATCAATGTGAAGAAAACCTCGAAAGCAAAATATGGATGTTAATTTATCGATGTTTCTGGGAGGTTTTTTTTTTTTTTTTTTTGCCATCCCTATCTGAGAAGCGATTGACGGCCAACGCGGATGCCCGTCGCCTCGGGCAGCGAGCGAGCGAGCGTGCGTGTGGGCGCAGGTGCCGGCGGGGACGGGGGCGGGGCCGGGCGCCGCTCCGCTGCTGCGCTCGCTGCGCGCGGTGCGCCTGCTGCGCTGCGCTGCCCACGCAACCTGCCGCTCGCCGCCCTCCCGCACGACCTCGCGCCGCGCCTGCTGCGACAGGTAGGCTTCCTTCGTTCACTCATTCGTTTATTCAATTATACATTTATCGTAGTTACGTGCTTAATGAGTACCAATTGAAATGATTGAAGGCGTTGTCATTGTCAACAATAGTATTTATTTAAAAAATAGCAGCTTCGATGGCTTAGCCATCATCATCAGTTTTCGTTCCATCGTAGCCATCATCATTCGTCGTTTTTGTTGCTCCCAGACAGCAGAAAACTGATGATGATGGCTAAGCAATCGAAAGCTGCTATTTTTGAAATAAATACTATTGTTGACAATGACAACGCCTTCAATCATTTCAATTATGTAAATGTCAACTACAACTCACCACTGAATCAATATAATGAGTACCAATATGTAATGCCTTTATTAACAGTAAATGTTGGGGGAAAACGCACATGAAGCATCGCGTTTGCCACGCTGTCTTCTCCCTCTTCCAGAAATCATGTTGTAAGATCTTCCATGACGCGTTAATCTACGTTAATCTGCGGGGGTCCCTGGAAGTGGGGAAATACCAAAATAGTTAATGGACAAGAGTCCTAAGCTCCTGTAACCCTAAACAGCGGTTTCCTCCTGTAACCGATAGCTTTCTCAGATATTCCTGCAGTGCAAAGTACAAAGGTAAATAAATATGTAAATAAATAAATAAGTAAATAAATAAATGCAATTACTTATTTAATTATCGTAAAAAAGTAAAAACTGTTTGTGATAAATAGAGAAAAAGTACTATACGCGCACGTTTTGTAGTTTCAAAATTCACATTTCAGAATTTTAGTATACACACTTAAATGAATAAAAAACCAACAAAGCGATATTAGTAACATTTGAAAACAAGAAAAATCGCACTTAGTTATAAAATACCTAACCTTCCACTATAATCCTACTACAACTAGCTCAAAAGAGAGGTCAACAAAAAATGAGCATAGTGAAGCTGCATTTATGTCCCAAGTAAACAAGAGGACTCTCAACAATGGCTCAATATTTCAGTTATTTAAAAATGGAAATATTGGCAATTTATAAATATCTCAAACTTAGCTCTAATGCTTTTTTGTTGAATTGAGCTAATGAAGCTTAAGAAATTGGGCAGGTGTCATTTTTGTTGATCTCACTGGATTTTGGAAAATTGCAGAAGTTACAACTAATGCGAGAAAGTATGTTCTGTTTTAGCACCACTAAGTTAATACGAGTCACCGATGATTGTCACTGCTGCCATTGCACCTGTTTCCGTATAAGAATAGCACAGAGCGTAATGCGATGCGATGCGATGCGATGCGATGCGATGCGATGCGTTGCGATGCGAAGCGATGCGTTGCGATGCGATGCGATGCGATGCGATGCGATGCGATGCGATGCGATGCGATGCGATGCGATGCGATGCGATGCGTTGCGATGCGTGGCGAGGCGAAGCGATGCGTTGCGATGCGATGCGATGCGATGCGATGCGATGCGTTGCGTTGCGTTGCGTTGCGTTGCGTTGCGTTGCGTTGCGTTGCGTTGCGTTGCGTTGCGATGCGATGCGATGCGATGCGATGCGATGCGATGCGATGCGATGCGATGCGATGCGATGCGATGCGATGCGATGCGATGCGATGCGATATGATGCGATGCGATGCGATGCGATGCGTGCGTTGCGATGCGATGCGATACGATGCGATGCGATGCGATGCGATGCGATGCGATGCGATGCGATGCGATGCGATGCGATGCGAAGAGGTGCGACGCAGCACGACGCGCAGCACGAATACTTTTGTGTTGTCAACCTCCGCTCTGCGACGAAAATGTTTGAGGCGATCAGTAAGCAGCGCAAAGATTTGCAAGTGTGGATGTGGCTCAAACCGGCCCTCCCACGCGCCATGGACAAAAGAACTAGAACCTCCTTATAGCGTTTTCAATTCGCCGCACTGGTGCGCACTCAGGGCAGATTTCGTGTTCCATTTGACCGCTAGGGCGCACCAGTCCAAGGAAGTGCATGTTCCATTCGCACAATCACACGGAACCAGGGCGCACTCGGGGCGCCCTGAACTACACTGACGATCTAGTGCAGTCCAGTGCACCGGGCCATTGTGAGGTTAGGTACGGAAGTTATACATGCTGATTTGGATTCGTGGTGAAATTGTGAAGGCAATTGAGGATCTTCTCTCTCACAAGGATGCTTCGAATGATGGAGTATATTATGTTTTGCAAGAAATGTCTTAAAATAATTTTGTGACTCGCGAAGTTCGGAAAATCAGTTTGTTTTTTTCCTAACATTTAACCGTCAATAACTTCATGTTAACAAATCCAGTGCTATTTAGAAACCAGTGTAGGTACGTCTCAATTTCGAAACGCTAATAAAGTGACAATAAAAACAGTGACCCTTACAAAATTATTCAAATACATGTGCCAAGAAATGTTTCTCGCACGCCCATACATATACCAGCGGAAATGGTCATGTTAATATTTTTATGGTTTTCAATAACCAAACAATCCTGCAAAAGCCTTTCGGTTTAAAATGTTGTATCCTATATCGATCACGCAAATCTCGAAAAATGAAATTTTGACACATGCGCATTTGAAGTTTTCGTAGTTTTTAAATAAAGCAATCACACGTTAATAATTTATGAATTAAGGATTACCAGAAGACTTCATAAAAATTATAACAATGATCATAATTCAAATTTATTATTTTTCGAGTTCCATCAGTGTGGCAGACGAAGAACAGCTATCTATAATCTCACTGCGTAGCGCACACGCACTGATTCAGTTCCGGAATCCGTTTCATTCGTAGCTGCCCACGCATGTGGGGCAGCACTGTTGCGGAGCGATGACGTTTGTGCCCTGCACTAGGGTGGGTTTCAGTGCAACGAATGGAAAACGCTTTTAGCCTATGATCCCGGCGCCGCCTCACTGGCTCGACAGTCATGAGGAGACTTGCACTCGCTAGAGCTGCTGTGCTTTCCTTGTGGTGGGCTTTGCCGCCGCGGCGCGCCGGCCCGTTGCCTTTTTCTCACCCTCCGCTATGGGGCCTCTTCCCGAGATGTACCCGGAAGCGCTCCGCTGGGCGGACTCTTTCAACTCCCCTACGTTGCCGGATGGCTTCAAATGACAAAAAGATGAAACAGACCCACTATCTACTCACTAATCAAAGTAGACGACTACATGCTCGATAAATAAAATTATATACGCACGAATTAACTTTTTCGTTCGTTTTAACTGTCCCTTCTTATTACACGTTCCTGTTGCTACGTTCGTAATCCCAGTAGCACTCAAGTTGCGATGAAAAGTGCTTCTGGTTTTTACAAGATGAATATAGTATAATTAAAATCACATATTAACCGTTATAACTTTTTTGTTATTTTGTGACTTTATGTCGATATAATTAGCATACTCTTAAATGTATATAGTTATCTTGTGATCGCTGATTCAGTAGACGAGGTTTTAAGACGTTCAATTTGTTTTCACAATATGATTGTTTATCCAATCGTTATTATACTCGTATACTCTCACTTACTCTATTACAAACAGTCATTTGTAATCATTACGACAACATTGATACTTGTAATTGTTCTAAAAAATTATCTGTTATTGTCTAATGTGAAATGTTCGTGCAAGAAAAGAAGTGGAATCTGAAACGTATATGAAGGATTGTTTTTGAATTCCACTGCATTTCTTCGAGAAGAAAAGACATAACAGCACGTTTTAATGAAGGCCAAAGTTGAGTGAATACATTAAATGACAGTTCATAGTCGAGAGAGAGAAATGAAATCTTCAATGCTAACTTGTTTGTTAAAAAAATATTTAAAGTGTTCATCTCGTACTGTTTTCCATATTCACGCGTTTGCGTAGAATTGACACTGAAGCGTAAATTTCAGCGTTAGCGTCATTTCAGATTATATACATTGTTTGAAGTATCTCCTTTTAGTCTTGTTGTATTTATTCAAAGCTATTTATAAAATAAGTTAACTTGTCAAGACTCTTTCTTGGTCTTCGCTTTTTGTAAAATATAAGAATAATTAACAGAAAAAACATGACGTGGCAAATGGGCAGTTACGTGTGATAGGCGCACAATTGTCTCGTCCGAAATGGGTAGAAAGGAATTTCACTTCTTATTAATAACCTTATGAAACATATAATAAAAATAATAATTTACAAGTAAAATTAAACAGATATACACTCTTCTGTGGCACAATAACTCGAACTTTTAAAAAGAAAGTTAGAAAAACTAAGGTCATATCCATATTGTTTTACGGAAGTGAGTGTTGGATATTAACTAAAGGTCAAATTAGAATCAGCAGAAATGAAGTTTCTTCGAACCATAGCAGGCAATACACTTCTTGATCACAAGAAAAGTGAAGAAATTAGAACAATCTAAAAAATGTAAGCGTGTGATATTATCAAAGAATATAGAGAAAAATGGAAAAATCATGTATTAAGAATGCCCGAAGAAAGAATAGTCAATGTTGCCTTGAACTACAACCCAAAAGGGAGAAGAAATGTGGGAAGACCATTGAGAAGATGGAGTGAGCAGTTTTCAGGAGCCGGAACAGGCTGAACAAGTCTAATCCTTGCAGTTAATGATGATGATGATGATGATTAATAACCTTTCGCGAGTCACAATAAATGGCACTGCGCGCCACATGCGGCTCGCAAGCCGCCAGATGGACAACCCTGGTATAATACGAGGCTGCTGAAGTGTGTGTTGCCCGGCCCAACGCTTATCCGTAGGCAATCGGTGCGGTCCGCTGCTTGTCGAGTCAATCTTTTGATGGGGGGGGGGGAGCTCCGGGCGATCGGCTCTTGTCAGTAAAAGGCGAGTGGCCCGCAGGGGGCCAACGCGACCCGTCTGGCCCCACTCTTTACATTTCGGTAGCTCTGGTATAAAGCATGTAATTTAGTTCCGTTTTTTCAAAACTCTGGAGTACTGGATAACATTCTGATACGTGTATGCTTCGTGTCATTTAATCTGATAGCTCAAATACAGGGTACACTTCGTTTGCGTACCTATCCGCTAAGATGTAAAAAGTCATCAAATACAAATTACACGACAATCTCTACATTATTAAAAAGTATTGCTTAATTTCTTTTAATTCAATGTATTACACTGAGTTGAGAGCAATTAATGTAGCCCTTTAACTGAAAATAGGGTGAGTATTTTAGAAGGTATATTATTAAACAAATGCGTTCATAAGATACCAGTTAATTTCTGCTGAATACACAAAAAAAAAGTGCTTTAACTCTACCCCTGCTATTAATATACCCCGTATTCAGACTGAATTATTGCCGCGACAATGAACAAGACTTTGAAATAGTATTATTTCCCATTTTTATTTCGATGTTTTCTGAATTGAAAAATTGTCTCAAGGGAGCAACTTACATTTTTTAAATGCGGTTATATTGCAGAAAGCAGAATCGGTCTCAAACTTCGAAATATCTTTACATCTTGATGGAGTTTGTTACAGAAGCGTAAAGTTCGGGCCTGTAAGTCCTGCATTGCGGGTGGGACAGCTGAGGGGGTCTATTTTTAGGCTGAAGGTTTTGCGATGAAAGAAATTTCAATTACTTAATACCTTCTCTGATACATTGCGAAAGTTGATAAAATTAAAAATTGAAAACAGCATCTTCCAGAAGAACGATTTTTTCCTGCTTCTGTAACTTATGTAATCCAGTTTTTAAATCAGTATAATCTGTCAGTAACATTGATTTCTTATTAAGTAATCAGTAAATATACTGATGAAAGTGAATTTGTTGAAGGATATTTTTATAATTTAAGGGACTAACACTTTTTTGAGTTTGCTACACACTTCTGTAAAGAGCGCCTGGATAAAAATCTTTCGGGCGGGCCCACGCTCATTACTCGTTACGCTACTGGTTTGTTATTTACATTGCTAACACTTTTCTCAATTTGTATTCCTATCTGAACTCCTACCTCCAGAAGTAGGTCTTTCTCATTCCTACTAGATTTCTATCAAAGTATAACACCAAAGATGCACAAACTGAACTGTTGTCGTCCACCGCAAGCCAATCTTAACCACTTCAGTTTCCATCAATTCCTCCCAACATTCATGTCAACCCCTCCCCATCCCGTTAAATCTCAGCCTACAAAACGTTGTAGCTCCTACTTCATTTATCATTGTGTATTCTTTATCCCGCATCCATCACTAACACTTTTGTTTCGTCCCCTAACTTTTTCTTCAATTTTCATCACTACAGGCGATGTTCTGAAATGTGACTTTCTGCAGCAATGCCGTTACACGGTTTTCTTCAGTCTGTTCTGCCAATTGCATTGTTACTTTCCAGTCGCCAACGCCGCATTTGACCCAGATACTGATGTCGTGCTCTTAATGAGACAACATGTATACAAAGGCGTTTGCTGATCCAATCGCTTCAATGAAAAATACAGCTGTCCACAGCAGTAAACGATTAATCGAGACACTCGACACTGCGTGCTACTCCATCCCAGGACAATGCAGCGAGGTTCTAAATCAGCCGCTCTTGAATGTCAATGAGCAGTGTTATGTGTAAATATTATGTATGTGCCTTTCAATTTTCTGTCTGTTGAACTATTTAGGGGAAAGAACGACTCCGCGATCAAACAGATATAAAATAATTTCGTAATTCATAGTAGTTTTTTTTCGTGTAATTCTCGTCACATTAGAAAAATTAAATAACTTGAAGACAGAAAACAGTGTCCTAATTGACGGTGTTGTTCGTTAGTAAAAGTGGTAAAATTCTCATTAACATATATATAGATTTTTCAATAACACAAGTACTGAAATTCAAATATGAAACACAGGCTTAGGACAGCATCTGATGGCACGACAGTGCCTATGACAGGGAGGTCCTAGGGTTCGAGTCCCGGCGGAGGCAGAATTTTCGACACTACCTAGAGAACTAGATCGAATTTAATCGCCGGTTGGAGAATTCATGCGGCCACATGCCCTGATCGGTAGTTTTCGGTGGTTTCTCCGATTAACACCAGGCGAATGCCGGAGCATAATCCTAACAAACGGGCCACGGACCGCGCGCGATCTTTCCTTCCTCTTCCCTTTTCTATATTACCCTTCCCTTAAACACACTGACACTAACACTACTACCACATACGTCGTGCGACCGGACGAGAGATTACAGATTGTTCTGGCTGGGGCAATGTTCCGCTGGTGAGATACAACTGGTTGTGGGGAAACTCCAAGCGACGTGCAGGTCGGTACAGGATCTCTCCAGCCATAGGGGGAAGATCACGCTACCACCCGAGGAAATTCAGCCAATGTCTGTAGGAGAATTCTAACGGCCGGCTGATCTGATTTTTCCGTGGTTTCTTCGATCAACACCAGGCGAATGCCGGAGCAGTACCCTAACAAACGGGCCACGAACCACCCGCGATCTTTTCTTCCTCTTCCTTGTTCAGTCCTTTCCCCTTTCTTATACACACACACACACACACACTTCTACACCCACTACACTGTCTCACATGGCGGGAGACAAGTTGGAAGCTTGGAGCTTGTCCCGGCTGGGGTAGTGTCCAGTTGGTAGGAGATACCTCATTGTAGGAAAACCGCAAGCCGACGAGTAGGTCGCCGCCGGATCTTACTATCCAACGGAGGAAGTTAACTTCCGCTTCTCGCTATATAAACATGCACTACACTTACAGGACTAATCACCTTAGCAGTTGACGCGGCCATAAATACGAAATAAACCGGGAGCGGTAGCTCAGTGCATCAACTGATGTCACTGCAGCGCCTCTGACCAGGCGGTCCTAGGTTCGAGTGGCTGACGGCGGCAGGATTTGCAACACTAGCTTTTCAGCTAGGTCGAATTCAGTCGCTGTCTGGAGGAGAATTCTAGCGGCCGGCTGCTCTGATCGGTAGTTTTCCGTGGTTTCTCCGATCTACTCAAGGCGAATGCCGGAGCAGTGCGACGGGCAACGGACAAACGGTACAAACGGGCCACGGACTGCGCGCGATCTTTCCTTCCTCTTCCTTGTACTATCCTCTCTCCTTACACACACACTTACACTAACATGCACTACACTATCACATATTACGGGAGACCCGTCGGGAGCTTAGAGCTAGTCCCGGTTGGGGCGGTGCCCCGCTGGTGGGAGAGTCCTGGTTAGGGGGAAACCCCACTAGCCGACGGTAGGTCGGCGCCGGATCTCGCCATCCAGCAGAGGTAGATCACCGCTATCTCCCCGGGGAAACATGCACTACACTAACGGGAATAATGACCAAAGCAGTTGAAGCGCCCGGAAACACGTAAAAATCAATTAATCAATACGAAATAATCAATCGAAACCAAATATGAAACTTTTGGCTTAGCCTGGCGGCTTCGGTGCGGATACTTTCATGTTGACAATTTGTGCGTGTTCTATGAAGTTCATATTGAAGAAAGAATTTTAAAACTATAAAGTTCACTGGCTCGCCTATCGGAAACAAAGTTTACATAAAAAGTACTCATACAGGTACTTTTTTAAAATCTCATGTTTTATTACATTAGTCGGTTCAACTATCGTCAATATAATTAAAAGATATTGTCAATATAATGAATTTGTCCTGAAGATTCATCCTGAGCTCGAAAGACAATGTAGTAATCCACGGGGCATTAGCATTGTCCATGTATTAAAACACCCCAAAACATGTTTTTAGAATTATTTAACAACATCATTGAAGGATAAAGTTAAAAATTAAAGTCAATCGATTCATCTTACCGAGGGCAACTGAATGCGTTCACCTCCTCAGGTGGCTATAAAACAAAAAAACGCGTTTTACGAGCTTTACCTCCAACACAAGACGTTGTTCCAATAACTTATTTTAAAATTAGGTTTAATTATAGACAATCTAATTGATTTGATTTTTTCGTGTTTCTTGGCACGTCATCTGCTTTGGTCATTAGTCCCGTTAGTGTAGTGCATGTTTCTTCTCTGGATATGCGCTGTGATCTTTCCCCGCTGGATGGCGAGATCCGGCGCCGACCTACCGTCGGCTAGTGAGGTTTCCCCCTAACCAGGACTCTCCCACCAGCGGGGCACCGCCCCAGTCGGGACAAGCTGTAAGCTCCCGACCGGTCTCCCGGAATATGTGGAAGTGTAGTGCATGTTGGTGTAAGTGTGTGTGTGTAAGGGGAGAGGATATGACAAGAAAGAGGAAGGAGAGATCACGCGCGGTCCGTGGCCCGTTTGGTAGGGTACTGCTCCGGCATTCACCTGGTGTTGATCGGAGAAACTACGAAAAACTACCGATCAGGGCAGCCGGCCGCTAGAATTCTCCTCCAGACAACGACTGAATTCGACCTAGCTGAAAAGCTAGTGTCGAAAATTCTGCTGCCATCAGCACTCGAACCTAGGACCTCCCGGCCCGGTCAGAGGCGCTGCAGTGACATCAGTTGATGCACTGAGCTACCACTCCCGGTACACTCTAATTAATGAAGCCGCAACGATTCATATAAATGCTAGAAAGATAGTATAGTAATTCACAGCTATTCACCAATGTTTTCATTGGTGGTCATTGGAACCATAAAAGACACGTCTTTTTCTAAAATTCTTCTAGAATATTCTAGCGGGAACCGGCTAACAATTAAATCAATCGATTTGTCTTCGTGAGAGGATTCGAATGATCATTTCTATAGGAGCCGTAAGTCTCCAAAAACGCGATTTAGATGATACAACAATTACGTTTTTAGAGAAATGTCTGGGTCGATTCGCAAAAAAAATTTCATTTAAATTTGTTGCGTCCTTAATTTTATCATTATTGACGCAACGCGTCTCTTCGCCCTGTGTCGAGCATTGAGCGGGGAGTAATCCTTCATTAATATCTCTCATAAGCAGAGAGTATACATGAATATGTCTTGTCTCGTCTGTCGGTTGTCAAGAGGACCGCCAGGTAGCCTCTCCACGTACGCGCCTCCTGCTATGCGCTCCTGCGTCACTACCCAGCGGCCAGAATTGGGAGGGAATTAGGAAAGGGGTAGGGTTTAGGACATTTCACAGGGGTTGGACTAGCCCTTGTAAAGCAGCCCAACTCGTTTGGTTGAAACAAATTTCACATGAGATTCGACGGGAATCGAAACCGGACCTCAGTGGTGAAAGGCAACCTCGCTGTGAGCCACGAGCGAGCGTTTCCAATCTGACGACTGAATCACGTCCAATATCATCTCATTTGTCTCGATAGACCGGAAGGAACGAATGGACTGGCGGACGAACGGAAGTTTTATAATTATTAATATATAAAGGCGCGTGAAACCATAAATTGATGAATTCCTTTCTACGTCTGTATGAACTAGAAATCAAAGTTGCTAACTGCCTGTTCATTTTTGCAGACTGACACGATTAGTTATATGGATTTTTCAAAGAAAAAACAACAGAACACAAGTTAGAAAATTAGTTTTATGCAATATTTAGTCATCATGTTATCTAACCAGCTTTTAATGTAAGAATCAAAAGTAATTAAATAGAATGAGTGAAAGTTACACATAATTATGTATTGAATCTTTGTTGCATAATCATTGCGTGCATCTCTTCGCTCTTGCCGCAACCTAGATGATAAAATGTGAAAGTGAAAAAATGTGATCTACCCATTGTTCCCAATGGTACCCAAGTTCTTTAGATATTTTTCAGACCGTTGCCCGTACACTCTGGTTACTTTTGATTTTTTATACAGGGCATCATATGTGCGTAGCAAAAGATCTCAGCTCATACTACTCTCTATCCCTCATTTATTAATTACGACTTGGTGGCCACAAGTGTACTTGATTGCGACACAGGAAAAGCTGCTGCTATTGCGTGTCTCTAGGAAACTATTGCCGTTATCACGTGACTCACAAACGTCAAGCACAAAGAAGGGTGATACAACGTCTAGTACGTGCCCATGCGAATGTTGACCGACTGCCCACGCACTTGACCGTTGATCTGCTTCTTCGTCCGGGCGGAAGAGAGCAAACACATCAACCAGCAGTACATCACTAAGAGCTCTCGCAAAAAGCCGGTGCGCGGGAGAATTCGTATCAGCTTCCTTGTTTGCGGTGCTGAATTGAAAGCTGAACCGTATATCAATGTTTCCTCAATGTGTTTGCTGTCACTAATAAATATATTTTTTTAATACAACGTAGTACATGTTTACATACACGAGTAGATTTTTCATCTGTCGAGGTTCATAATGGGTATCTATTTCATACACGGGGAATTTCAACGCTGAGAAGTCGGTAAAGCTTCTTACCACATTATTTCGAGGATACTATGCATGGTCGTAGTCTGTTAATGATACCTTAAGAAATAAATACAATTCGTAAAGTACAGACGTTTGTAATAGAGATTTGTAAATAAGTACGATTTGATTTTCCTTACCCAGTTGATCTGCAGGTCTACCTTAACAATCAATCAAATTTCTTTGCCTGTCTAATTAATCTAATCAGAAATAAAAATATATTTAATTTATATCTTATTTCACATGTGACAAATTAAATACTATCACTTTTGCATCTTTTGATATCTGATAATGAGAGAGCATACTTTTGTTACATTTCCGGCGTTGGTTGTATGTTAGTTGATTAATCAGATGTCGACAACACTCGCGTGCGTGATTCGGAACTTTAACACGCGGAAAAACTGCACCACGAGATTGCTTCCACTGAGTGACATTTTATTTTGTTTTCAGAATCCCAGTCTGCGTAGCCGTACCTGGAATATCAAATGAAATGAAGGCCCAATAATTTGATATTGGATAAAAATGGAGCCTTTTTTGAGAAAATCCTTTTTAGTATATATTGAACTTGTCACGATTTCACAAAAAAATCTGGAAATTCCCAGAATCTACAATTTAAAAAACAAGTTAAAATATGTACTTGACATTATTTAAGGCCTAATATTCAGAAATACCTTTCAAGCCAAAAAATATGTATTTTTAATAATGTAGTTGTAGAAGGGAAGGCTTCACAAAAATAAACTTTTATAATTTTAATAATTTGTGATTTTAACTTTATTCTATCAAAAAATTATTTTAACAAAATTTGAAGCAATTGCTGAAAATATTTTGAAAATGTGCCCATAGACTTCATATAAAGTACGCCCAAAAATCGAATGATCTATTTCACTTTTGATGGGCCACAACATCATCCACATCTGTTGAAGAATATCCATTTGGGTGAAAATAATGAAACAGTGTGTGTATGATTGTATAGTAGAGAAATGTTAGAGAGAAAGTTCTTAAACAACGCTTTCTTTAGCATAGGAGAATATGGTCCCCTGTACTTCTGGCAAGTTTAGATGAGTGCGTCGGTTGCTCCTGTATTGATTTCTATTCTGTACTATCTCTGACATTTCTGTCAGAGAAAAAGTTCCATAACCCATTTGATCCCAATGATCAAAAAGTGGAACAGGCGAATTAAAATTTGTTTTCTCATCTCAAATATTCTTTGGCAAATTTTATGCCTTCAATAAACTAAGACATCCTAAATGAAATATACAAGAAATGTATTTCATTTCTGATTGCCAGATGTCGATTTAGCCGTGATCGCAAAAGAATCGTACACTCTTGGCCAGAGTGTATATACGACTTGCATCAGTTCGAATCTTCATCTAAAACCGTGGTTAGCCTGTATGCTAGCGATTAAGTTGGAGGGAAGCAAGCAGTGGTTGATCCGCAACGCACTTGACGGGGCATAAGCAGCTACGTTCTAACGGTTTTCCTACTTTTATAGAACACAACAATGGATTAGCACTAAAAGTAGCAAATACATGCTACCAGAGAACTCCAACAATGACTGTGCACGCACGGGCGACAATGGGCGAGCGCTATGCGCACAAAATTGTACTGCAACTTATGCTAAACATACTGCAAAATTATACTAAACTTTTACTAATTCCGCTGTTTCGGTGTTATCCAATCGGAAGGCTAAGGCGTCACCATAGTGACGTCACTGTAGTGACGTGTAAGGTTCCGATTAGATGACACCGCTGATGAAATGTCACAGGCAGCAAAGTATAAGTTGGGCTCAAATGGGTTAAACAACGCTAATTTTATCATGTGTGCACGACTTCTAGAATTCAGTGGGAAATATAGTTATTCAAATTATCGTTTCGATGTTGTCGCGACAGAAAGTATTATTCCTTGCTGGATAAGAGCCCAAAATATATTGCTGATTTATTATTGAAAATAGATTTTATTATATGGGAGCGTTTTTTTTTTAAATTAATTGACTCAAAAACCAAGTAGTATAGAACTTAATGTAGGGATCAAAGAATTTTGAAAACGTGCCCAGAATTCATTTCTCACCATAGTACGTTATACACAGTTTTAACTTTTTTTTACGTTAAATAAATAAAATTATAAAATTATAAAATTATAAAATTATAAAATTATAAAATTATAAAATTATAAAATTATAAAATTATAAAATTATAAAATTATAAAATTATAAAATTATCAAATTATAAAATTATAAAATTATAAAATTATAAAATTATAAAATTACAAAATTATAAAATTATAAAAATAAAATAAAATGTGGGGAGACGGGTCGTTCTACTGGTCGCTTCCGCACTGTGCCACAGATGTCGGAGTGGCTGTCGGCCGCGCGCTGGCTGGTGTTGCCTCCTCCGTTTCCCACGGCTTCGGCTCCGCCCCCGCCGCTGGCGCTCCCCAAGGGCGCTCCGGTGAACTGCGAGGTGCTGGTGGCGCGGCGCGAGGCCGAGGGCGGGGGCGGGGCGCTGCGGCTGTGGGAGGCGTGGGCGCCGCCGCAAGGGCACGCCCGGGAGACGCCCTTCGCGGCGTGGGCGCCCACCGCCGGCCTCCACCCGCCGCCCCGCGCCCTCGCCCTGCGCCGCACGGATTTCGGCGGCGTGCGTCTGCCCGCGATCATGACACAGGTACGTGCAGTGTCGCTTCCGATTATTTATTATTAAATATATAATTAAAACTCTCCGAATTATTTATGTTTAGATATACTATAATTAAAACATACATAGCGGGAGCGGTAGCTCACTGCATCAACTGATGTCTCTTCAGCGCCTCTGACCGGGAGGTTCTAGGTTCGAGTCCTGACGGCGGCAGGATATTCGACACTAGCTTTTCAGGCTAGGTCGAATTCAGTCGCTGTCTGGAGGAGAATTCTAGCGGCTGGCTGCTCTGATCGGTAGTTTTCCGTAGTTTCTCAGATCAACACCAGGCGAATGCCGGAGCAGTACCCTAACAAACGGGCCACGGACCGTTCGCGATCCGTCCTCCCTCTTCCTTGTCCTGTCCTCTCCCCTTACACACACACTTACACTAACATTCACTACACTACCACGTATCCCAGGAGACCGGTCGGGAGCTTAGAGCTAGGCCGATTGGGGCGGTGCCCCGCTGGTGGGAGAGTCCTGGTTAGCAGGAAACCCCACTAGCCGACGGTAGGTCGGCGCCGGATCTCGCCATCCAGCGAGGGAAGATCACCGCCATCTCCCGAGAAAAACAAGCACTACACTCACGGGGCTAATGACCAAAGCAGTTGACGCGCCCGGGAACACGAACAAATCAATCAATTAAACAATAAAACATACATCGATGTTTTGATACATCACTAAACGGTTTTCGGTGTCGACGAAAACATCGATGTTTTAATTATAGACTCATACTGATACTATTTTCCTAGCCATTGTTAATTACCGTACGTAAAAGGGATATATTTTATTGTTTGTTTACCAGCATGTTAGTAGTATGTAAAAATTATTATCGAATGTAAACAATAACATTAACAATAAAGAACAACATGTTTACTATCGAGTTCGTGTTTCATTGTCGATTCAGGCAATGACACGTCTGGCGATAACATACCTTCATAACACGATCAGTTCCCAAACGTCCTCAGATTGCACAGGCGAAATGTGCAGCGTGATAAAGAGGATGACGCAAAACAACGATAATGCTGCTACTCTGCAGAGTGCTTAAACCCCTTTATTAAAAGGAATGAAATTAAAAATTAAAAAGAACATCGATATTTTTTCAACAAAATATTGATGTTGAGAAAGCATCGAAAGCAAAAGGGGTTAATATATCAATGTTTCTGGTGGAAAACGTCAATTGTATTAAAAATATCGATGTTCTTTTGCCATCCCTATGTACGCGTCATTCCCCCTCACCTCTATTGCCACTAACGGGACCTCGCTGTACCAGGGCTTCCTAAGCGAGAAATAAGAATGTGCGAAATTTATTATTCTTTACGTGAGTACAAAGCGCACAGTAAAGGGAGCTTGAGGAAGACGAACACTTGTTGTTCGTCTTCCTCATCATCATCTTCTTCTAACTTTATTCTTTTCCTTCGTCTTCTTCTTCTGCTTTGACTCTTCGTTTTTCTTTTCTTTTATCTCTTTCCTATATTTCTTCTCTCTTGTTCCATCCTTTTCTCCTCCTTTCGTCCTCATACTTGTTCTTCCTTTCTCCCTTCGTCTGGTTATCCCTACTAATTCGAATGTGACAAATAAATACAGAGATTGCTGGATACATGGGAGCGTGATGTAGAGGCCAGACTGCTCGCCTTCCACCGCTGATATCGGAGTTCTAGTCCCGGTCGAGCCTTGTGGAATTTCTGGTGGACTAACCAGGTTCGCGGCCGCTTTTCTCGAACATCTCACGTTTCCCCTGCCTCTTATCACCCCTCTGATCCATCATTATTCACAGCATAATATCAATCGAAGCCATTCAGTCATTTCAAGTACGTCAATAAGGGAATGATATGACAATGGTAATTAAGAATATATCTTTGTCTAGTCCCCGCACGGGTGAAACTTGAATTCAATTCTGGTGGAGGTTTACTGAATTTTTCGACGAAAACCAGGTGAGGGCGCAGTGAAGAGGTGGGCGGGAACCCCAAGTCCCCAACCAGGAGAGGTGGATCAGGGCTTGAGAAGACAAGTGAGCAGGGTTGGGCAGTATTTAAATACTTGCATTTGAAATAATTGTTTTAAATCCATTTTATATTTAAATAACTGTAATTTTGAGTTTTTTGGACATGCATTTTAGAGATGTATTTAAAAGCATTTTTAAAATGCATGTCCTAAGGCTCAAAAATACAGTTGTTCAAATACAAAATGTATTTAAAACATGTATTTCAAATACAAATATTTAAATACAGTCCAACCCGGCAAGCGATAAAACAACTTTCCATTGCTGTAAGTTTTGTAATGTGGTTTCTGAAGTAATTGACATATTCAGCTCGTAAGAATTAATCCTACATTTCTTAATAATATGCACTAAAAGATTATGAAACCATTTAAACCGTACAGTTATGGATATTGCTATGTAATTCAGTTACGATTGAAGCAAAATTTCTTTTCGAAATTAAAAACAACGAAAGATTATAGAAAGATATAGATAAAAAGAAAGATTATAGACATTTGAATGAAAAGTAATCTTCGTAATTTCATGAGATGAAGTACATTATGATCAGTGACACGCTTTAGGGTGTATGTTCTTGTTGGGTGATCTCCCGAGGTTATAGAATATCTTTTTTCAACCGGCTTCATGACATTTTTGGCAATATGGCCTCTTCACATGGCTGAGATTTCTTACAACCTTCCTTATACTTCTTTATTTCATCAAGAACTGATACAACACTAAATTATTTCAGATAGATTTCTTTTTTGGATGTCATATTTAGGCGTTTTAGCGCCTTCACAACTTTCACATTTTATGTTTAGATGCTGCTCATTCATTTACGCTTTAACGCCAAAACTTATTTATTACAGAGCAGTATTGATATTGTATTTTTTTCTTCGTTGAATCACCAGAACTTCAAATTCATTAGAACACTAGACTATCAACCATAAATTCATTTGATAAATACATCACTCCATCACAAACGTTATGCAAGAAACAATTCGTTCATAGGCTAAAAAATCCACACCGCCACGTGCCAAGGATCGGTATCAATGTACGAGGCTCGCGTGATCACATATGATTAATGGCCGATAATTAAAGCGCACTCAATTGATCGAGCGAGTACCCAATTCATGTGTGCAATAGTGTTCGCAAACACGCTGTCACGAAGGTGCCTATATATAAAACGATCTTCTCAGTACAGGCTTACTTCCGCGAATATTGATTCCGAGTTGTTTTTTAGAGTAGGAATAACGCTACTGAAGCCCGTCCGAACTGGAGTGTTGTATGAACACTTTCGTATTCGTATTGACATAAGAAACATAAATCAGAATTAACATACAATGTAGGCTTTCATGGCCGATTTCTACAATATTTGGCGTTTCCAAGTTTGTAGGCCGTGGTCTAACGGACACTTAAGACTAAGTCTCCGTTGAGTCCACGGCCTACAAACCCGGAAACGTCAAATAATAAATCAGAATTGATAGAATACAAGTATGGTGAAAACAAATACAAGAGCACACACCAGTATAATGTAGTGTAGAACTGGGCAAAAATGTACATCTAGTGGTACTAGAACAGCATATATAGATAACGGTGAATAAAAATTAATATAAAACTACTGAAAGATCCAATATCGGAAAAGAGATTAGTTCAAGAAAGAAATTTCTGACTTCAACGTTAACAATGTAGGAAAGTTTCGACAATAAATGTTTCATTTCAAATCTAATTACTCATCTATTAATTCGAAACGTCACTTGTGCAGGTGATCGCGGCTTCGAATGGTTTGGTTTGGTTTTTTCGTGTTTCCGGACGCGTCAACTGCTTTGGTCATTAGTCCCGTTAGTGTAGTGTTTGTTTCTCGGGAGATAGCGGTGATCTTCCCCAGCTGGATGGCGAGATCCGGCGCCGACCTACCGTCGGCTGGTGGGGTTTCCCCCTAACCAGGACTCTCCCATCAGCGAGGCACCGCCCCAGCCGGGACAAGCTCTAAGCTCCCGACCGGTCTTCCGGAATATGTGGTAGTGTTGTGCATGTTAGTGTAAGTGTGTATGTAAGGGGAGAGGATAGGACAAGGAAGAGAAAGGACAGATCGCGCGCGGTCCGTGGTAGGGTACTGCTCCGGCATTCGCCTGGTGTTGATCGGAGAAACCACGGAAAACTACCGATCAGAGCGGCCGGCCGCTAGAATTCTCCTCCGGACAGCGACTGAATTCGACCTAGCTGAAAAGTTAGTGTCGAAGATTCTGCCGCCATCAGAACTCGAACCTAGGACCTCCCGATCACAAGCGCTGCAGTGACATCAGTTGATGCACTGAGCTACCGCTCCCGGTCCGCGGCTTCGAATGGGAGGGTTTGCTTCTCTATCCCGCTCATTGGCACAGTGAATCCAGCGTTGTTCCGGAGGTACAAGAAAGCTGGATTGTACAAGGAATAAATTGATATGAAACTTCTTGTATGCCTTTAAATAACGACATAAATTAGTATATAGGATGGCGTCGAAAAAAGCAGCCCGAGTGAGTTGACACAAACAACAACAGAACAAGTTAATTTAATGGTCTTGACTAACTTGACTTTCACACTGCAATATGTACATACAATTGTCTTTTATAACTAGTGGAGCTAAACGTACTTACTTAGCTTATCAAATAATAAAACAAAAGCAATGTGGAATATAATAAAAAATACTACCAAATCAACTAGAAAACCCGTAGAGAATGTTGTTTTAAAATATAACGATATAAATGTGAACGATCCGGCAACAGTGGCTAATCTCTTTAATCAATACTTTTCGGGAATTGCTGCTGATCTCACTAAGGGTCTTCAGGCACAAAATTCAATAGCTAAACAGCATGTACTTTCTCTCCTATGGTTTAAATAAAATAAAACTTGACTATGTTTCAAACAATTTTCTGATCCCGGAACAAATAATTGGCGGTGTCGCGGAGGAAGCGGGAAGTGGGGGTCATCAAATGTTTCCAAATTTCACTTTATGACGCATCTATTCCTCCGATTTGGACGATTGAAACGGCGTTGGATTCTGGAAGCATATCCCCATCGCGGTATAAGCGCACATTTTTCAATTTCTGCCCAGAATTATAAGGAGCAATTTGAAACAATAATTTTCAATAACGGCATCGAGCGTAAAATCTATATTAAACACGAATCAAATGCCGTTTACCGATTGAAAATTGGACCATTTGCTCAGATGTTATTAGTAAAGCAAATTCCCCTATGACAGTGCTGCGATCTATTGAATTTTTCTACAAATATTTTTCGGCAGGTTTAGCCTTAAATGTCGTTCACACTATCCAACAACACAATTTAATGAAAAAAGACGGAGCCATTTCTTTTTTAAATTTTGAAAATGTTCCAGGAGCTTCATGTAAAGTACCCCCAAAATTAAAAATACCGGTTTCAAATTCCAGAGGACTCGACATCAGCCAGATCATTTGGGGTACATCAATTTTGGAAAAAATCGTCCGAACGGTTTAGTCGCTAGCAATGTTCATAGACAAGCGTAGCTGACTGACGGACGTTTTGCCACCAATCGATTTTTCGCTATCAAGGACCCACAAAACATGGATTCTGGCTACACCACTTGTTAGAGGATTTCTTCTAAATTAGCAACTGGATTTATCCACTATTTCGGTACCAAGGGTCCGGCAATAAGAGTTTTTCCGCGGAAAATTCGCCTCTTTTACCCGGAGCATTACATAACATTCTCTTCTTATTGTTAGAAGTACCTTCTTGAGGCAAGAAATTAAAAGGTGCTGAAATTGAACTTCTTGTGCTTGAATGTACTTGAATGCATTGCTGTGTGTGCATTAACATGTGATCACACACTTTGCGCAATTCTGTAATGCCATTTCTTACTCTCTGTGTTCTGCCGCATCCGTTCATGGCGGGTAGGTTTTTATGAGATGTTTATATGTTTGTTGCTACGTAGTTTACATTGTTTATATGTTGTTTTCTTTGACGATATCCACTGAAAAAGTTTAATTAATTACAAAATACTTATTACTTGTGGATTATGTATTTAAATACTGTAATTAATTACATAGTTAAATACATATTTTTTGAAAATATACATTCTTTCCCAAAGAAATGTAAAATAATTATGCAAACTCTAATACAATGTCATTTAAATATTTATTATTGTTTAAATAATTGTTATCACCTGTACTTTCGTTCTGCCAAGATTCACATTGTTCAGGATCTCAGAATCCGGTGCAGCTGATTTTAATGTCTTTGACAACTTATCTGTTAAGTTCAGCGATAGATTTTCTGAGGCAAGTAGACCGCACAATTTCACTTCTGCCGATAGCACCTTCAGTTTCAGTTGTTCTTTAGATTCTACCTGTTTAAAAGTGTTCTAAATATTGGCACTTGCCAAATTGCCAATTCTTCTCACAGCGTCCAAATGTTTCTTACCACTGCTGTGCATTTTAATTACCGAAATGTCAGCTGTCATTTCAGAGTTGCAAACGACACATTTTGCCTTATTTGGTTTTTCAGGAATAGGTTTTAGCCAATTTTTCAGTTCTTCAATTGCTTCCCATTCAGGTCGATATTTTTGGAATCGTTTTTCATTTTTTTGATTTGACTCGCCACGTAGTTTTTTTCTTCTTTTCAGGAGTTTCACTTCTACGTTTCATCTTAATCACTCGCTTTTCAACACACCAGTAAAAGATTTTAAAACGCTTTGCTATATCAAAGCACTTTTAAGAACACGCAATAACTGATTATGCTTTGAACACAATACAGGGAATAATTAAGAGCTATTTTTCATCTAATAATATATTTGATTAGTTAAAATATTATTATAGTGTAGAATCATATAAAAGCATATAAATCTACAAAATGTACCATAATTATACCATAATTTTATACACTTCCGTTGTACCATAATTGTATGCCCCCCCCCCCCACTCCATAATTCACGTTATTGCATTTGGCAACCCTGGCTGTTTGTGCTTCAGGACCCGCCGTTCGAGGAGGTGTTGCATCACGACGATGGCACCGTCTCCGCGAAGGGTTTCTTCTCTTCCATTTGGTTGCATCTCCAGCGCCGCCTTAATTTCACGTGAGTTGCATCACTGTCTCTCCTTCCACGTTGACATTGTCATCGTAGTTATTTCTATGTTGGCACAGAGAAGTTTCCGTTAAAAAGGTAGACTTCCTACTGCGAGGAAAGTTACCAATTGAATGACCTCTTGAATAAATTACATTGTTGAGAGGTGCCAAAATAATTACGTTTCCCTGTGTGTTCAAAAGAACTACATCGCGAAACTATTAAAATCACCCCCTTCCAAAGCAAGAGTCAATATCCCGAAAATAGTATCTCTCTTACATGCAACACTCACCCTGTATGACACTCGGATTTTAATAAGACTTCACAAGCTTCGCCTATTTTAGAGTACGTATATTTTTACATTCTAAATAATAATCTGAAATAATAAAAATACAATAATTTTGAGTCACAGACGGACACTTCAATTTTATAAATATAGTTGCACATTCGAATTAGATAGCAGCCTTTCTTAGTGCATTGCTACTACCAGAGATCTTTCAGGCCCCAGGGACCAACTTCTGATTCCAAGCCACAATTCTCACTCCCTCTTCGGCTGAGCAAAGACGAACCGTCAAGGCTGGCATCTAGATACACCACAAAGGGCGCTGTGATATGAGAGATCACCTACACACAACCCTTTCCCCAGACGGAAAGCAACGCCCGTTCCCTCCCGACTAGTAATGGCAAATTTTACCAAAACATCGATACATCGATGTTTCAACACATCGTCACTTTTTCGATGACGATGGAATCATTGACGAGAAAACATCGATGTTTAGACTAATAAACATGCTATTTTCCTATCGATTTTTTAAGTACAGTACGTAAAATGGTTATATTTTATTGTTTGGTGACCAGCATGTTAATAGTATGAAAAAATTATTATCGAATGTAAAGAATAAAATTAACAATAAGGAACATCATGTTTTGCTGTCGATTTCATGTTTCACTGTCGATGCAGGCAATGACACGCCTGGCGATAACATACATTCTTAACACGAGAAGCTCCCAAACTTCCTCAGATTGCACGGGTGAAATGTGTAGTGTGATAAAGAGAACGACGCAAAACAACGATATTGATGTGGATTGACTACTCTACAACTTGCTTTAACCCTTTTATTCTAAAAAAATAATCAAAATATTAAAAATAATCTCGAAAGCAAAATATCGATGTTAATATATCGATGTTTCTGGTGAAAAATACCCATGTTTTAATTACATCGATGTTTTTTGCCCTTCGTACTCCCGACACAACGGATCCCTCGGGCAAACTTCCGACCGGTCTTCCCATTCACCGAGGATTCGAGTTTAACACGCCTGATTTTATGATGGCACTATGGTGTAAGAATGCTTACACCATGGGTTTCAACGCAAAATTTAGAGGGGCTACAAGAGTACAAGCTTTCTCGCATTATTTGGATCAGTTACTTAATATTATAATAACACAAAACAGGTTTCAACCTACAAAGATTTTACTTATGCTGGGCTTTAAACTCAGGAAAATGTTTACGTAAGCTCCAAAGCATTCCACTGACATGGCAAGTTAACGTTAGAGACGGTTAAAAAAGAAGGTTGAACCTTTGCAATTTTAGGACATTCAGATGTTTTAATGAAACAGGCCTACCATTTTATATAAAAAAAATTCCTTCTTAAAGCGAACAAAATGAGAATAGTTGTTTATGTAATGTTTAAAATTGGTCACGGTTTCACTCCAAATTACGTGAAATTACCACTTATATCTTCAAACAATTATAAGATATTATTTGCACATCTAACTTTGAAGAATTGATTTCAATAAAGTCTATCTTCAATATGCAGTTCAAGGATGTCGAATAAAATAAGTTTTATAGTTTTCAAAACTTTAGAGATCTCAACGATAATTATCGTTAAAATATTATATAATAATCCATTCTGCACCGTTTTATAAGCGTACTTTGCTCTGAAGATAAAATTAAAGACAAATTTGGGTTTTTTTCTGAGAGAATTTTTAAAATGTTGGCATTTTATGAAAAGAACCCTCAAAATATCCGTTTCATATTCAAACAGCCGTGAAAAGCCAGATCGATCGAGATATTTAAATTTTGGTGAAAATGCTACCAACAGTTTAGCCGTTAGCGATGTTCACAGACAGGTGGGCGAACGGACGGTCGGATGGATGGAAGAACAGACGTTTTGCCGCAAGCCACTTTTTCGGTATCAAGGGCCCATAAAACTTGGGTTCTGACTACACTAGCTATTGGCGAAAGCAATACTACATAAAGGGACAAGAATTAACCAAAATTTTTTGTGAGGATCCTACAATAAGAGTTTTTCTGCCGAGAAATCACCGTTTTCGTCGCCGCATTACGTAACTTTACGTGTACTACGTAAGTAGTGAGCGAGAAAGCAAATTAGTGGAGCTACAAGAACACGTACTTTCTCGCGACATTGCTAATGGCTAAGGAATATTATGCGAAATTACGCGAAGAGTACACAAATTTTCTGAACACTGTACACGACCTTATTTCAGAATCTATCGTCAACGAACAGTTTTTATTAAAGGAAAAAAATATCTCTAATATTTCAGTAGAAGGAATACTCCTAAAAAATTTTGAACTTTTGCAATTTCCGAAATATCAGAGTTTTTAACGAACATGAGACCTTCAAGCGAATAGTGATTCAACAACAAACAGTATTCGAAAACGTTGGAGCCATTTTCTTGAAATTTTTGAAAATGTCTCAGGCACTTCATGTAAAGTACCCCCAAAATTAAAATATGTTTCAACTTCAAGGGGCCGCGACATCAGCCAGATCAATCAGTGAATATCAATTTTGAAGAAAATCGGCTGAACGGTTTAGCCACTAGCGCTGACAGACAGGCAGACAGACGTTTTGCTGTCAATGGACTTTTCGCTATTAAGGACCCACAAAATATGGATTCTGGCGACAGCACGTGTTAGGGGATTTTTTTCTGAATTTAGCAACTGGATTGATCGACTTTTCCATTACCAGTGCTCTGTAATAAAAGTTTCTCTGCCGAAATTTCGCCTCTTTTTCCGCAGCATTGCAGCATTTGTAAATTTAAAGTCGCATCAACATCTAGGTCATTAGCGACCACTACTGGACGTAATCGTAATCGTAATTGTACTTAACGTAATCGTAATTGTGAAGATGACACGAAATTGTGATGATAAGGGGTGAAAGGACGAACACAAATATAACCATACCCGAGGTGGAACTCGAACCCACGACCATTCGGTCCGAGATCACTACGACACTACTGCCTTAGTGATCTCGGCCACAGTGCCGACAAGATGTACATTCTAAAGGACCAGGAAGTTGATTGATTAATTTTTTCGTGTTTCCGGGCACGTCAACTGCTTTGGTCATTAGTCCCATTAGTGTAGTGCATGTTTTTTTCGCGGGAGATGGCGGTGATCTTCCCCCGCTGGATCGCGAGATCCGGCTCCGACCTACCGTCGGCTAGTGGGGGTTTCCTCTAACCAAGACTTTCCCACCAGAGGGGCACCGCCCCAGTCGGGACAAGCTCTAAGCTCCCGACCGGTCTCCCGGAATATGTGGTAGTGTAGTGCATGTTAGTATAAGTGTGTTTGTTAGGGCAGAGGATAGGAAGAGGAAGGACAGATCGCGCGCAGTCCGTGGCCAGTTTGGTAGGGTACTGCTCCGGCATTCGCCTGGTGTTGATCGGAGAAACCATGGAAAACTACCGATCAGAGCAGCCGGCCTCTAGAATTCTCCCCCAGACAGCGACCGAATTCGACCTTGCTGAAAAGCTGGTATCAAAAATCTTGCCGCCGTCAGGACTCGAAGCTAGGACCTCCCGGTCAGAGGCGGTGCAGTGACACCAGTTGATGCACTGAGCTACCGCTCAGGCCGGTGCGAGAAAGTAAAAGTGAGCCCATCAACACGGTCGTGTTGGCAGCGTGCGCGTGGGTCTGGAGGCGGGCGTGACGGCGGGCTCCCGGCTGCGCAACGGCTCGTGGACCGGGATGCTGGGGCGCGTGCAGCGCGGGGAGGCGTTGCTGCTCGCCAACCGCGTCACCATGACGGCGCCGCGCGCCGCCGCCGTCGCCTTCTCCATGCCGACGCTGGCGTCGCGCGCCTGCCTGTTCGCGCGCGCCGACGCCGCCGCCGACGCGTCCGCCCGCCGGCGCGCTCGCCGCCCTCGTCGCCGCGCTGCTCGCCGCCATGCCTGGCCTCCGCACCCGCCCCCGCCGGCGACCGCGACCACGCCCACGTCCTCGCCCCGGCGCCCGGCACGCTCCAGCGCGTGCTGCTCGTCTGGGGCGCTCTGTGCTACCAGTGTGAGTTACCCTCGCGACTGGGGCGATTCACTCCTCGCTTCGGATGAGTTGTTTTTTTAGTTTTTTTATCAGGATGGGATGGGTTAGGTTTGGTGTCTTATTGTTTAGTTATTTATTACCAGAATGTAAAATCTTATAATGCTAATATGCTGGTCAATTGCTGTAGTTTATTAGGGTGATGTGATTGATTAGTGATTCCTCGCGCGACTGGTAGTCATTAGTCCCGTAAGTGTAGTGCATGAGTTATCGGAGGTTGGAAGTGGCAGTGATCTTCCCCCACTGAATGGAGAAATTCGGCGCCGAACTACTAGTAGACTTGCGAGTTTTTTGCTACGAGGTATCTTCTATCAGTGGGGCACTGCTCACCCGGGACACGCTCTAAGCTCCTGACCGGTCTCCCGACATGCGTGGTAAGGTAGGGCATGTATATGTAAGTGTGTTTAAGGAGAGGAAAGACAAGGAAAAGATTGCGCGCGGTCCGTGTCCCTTTTTAGGGTATTGCTCCGGCATTCACGTGATGTTGATCGGAGAAACTGCTGAAAACTACTGTGACATACCGATATGTCACGTTAAAATAAACTAACATTTATTTGTAGACAATATGGTGGAACATGCATTACGAAATATCACGAGAGCTAGAGCTTAGCAACGACCGTGAATAAACAATGTAGTTTTTGTTTTTTCTAAATGCATTAAGAGATGGCTTGGTGCCGAAAGTAGAAAATTTAGGACTGGGCGAAGAAGTTTAGACGATCAAAAGGTCAGCTACACCAAAATATAACGAACGTATGGATTGGCTGGGTGAGAGAAGGACGGTCAAATGTTATGAAAAAAATGAAGGTAGTTTAATACGAAGTCATCGAGGGATGAATCATGCAGGAAGATTTCATTCTGCTCGGCATCGCGCTTCTGAACTGATCGTAGGTTGGTGAAGGGAGAATATTGATATATAAATTGGAACTTTGTCGGGAGTGGTTTTTGGAAAATTAATGAGTTCGGGACTTTGTCGGGAGTGGTAATCGAGTTCGGGGGGACTGATAATTTTGATAGTTTGAGACCAGCTTGGATAGGGGCAGAAGAGGATTTCTTGGAACTTTGGACTACGGCAAGCTCGCAAGATATTTCGACTGAGAAGTCTACGAGGACATCAACGAAGAATAGATAAGTTAACCGCGATATAAAATTGTAAATTGAAAGATATCTTGATCAAAGGCCTAACTTAAATTCACTTTATTGTTTGCTAAAAAAGGTAAAAATAAACTTTGTTAAATTTTGTTCTTTAGAAAAGAAAGTGATCTTTCATTTAGTCAATCCAAACAGAAATGAACTAGGAATAGAATCATTCTATTTCAGATTCCCAGCTGCGCTGTATAGTCGGCGGATCCTATAATCCATTATAGAGGTAATAAGGATTATAATATATCGTGACCCATTGACCCAGCAAGCCGGACGCTAAGATCTTTGGCAGATATTAATGTAGAGAGAGGAAAATTTTTGTATATCACACTACCGATCAGAGCGGCCGGCCGCTAAAATTCTCGTAGCGGCTGAATTCGACCTAGCTATGTAAAGATAATAAGATAAATTTATTTAAACTGCAATTGGGTGTAACCCGGTGGCAGTTAATTACATAAAAAAGATAATACATGTCATGCAAATAATATAATAATGGTAATAATAATGCAAAAATAATAATAATAACAATAACAGCAATAATGAAATAAAAACTGATGGTTCTTAAAACATTAAATTTCATGAAAAAGAAAATAAACATCTATAATCTAAAGCTGCACTGAGGGTTTATACAATAAAGAACGCACTGCACTATCCTTCACTTCACATCAATTCTTTTCACTATAACACTAAAAACATTTCCTTCATTATTGTTCTGCTCTACACTGCACATCTCACTTCACTGTGTAACTTAATATTCTTAGTTAACTACCTCATAAACTTAAAAATACCCTAAATTAATATCCTAAATTGTTGAACACTTCGAGGAAAGGGTTTAAAGGTTTTTGCAGGTAATCTATTTCAATCCCTTATCGTTCGATTTGAGAAAGAGAATTTCGCGACATCCGTTCTCTGCGGTCTTAAATTTATTTTGTGCCTGTGATCCCCTCTACTGATGTACATAGGAATATTTAGCCGCCGTTTACTTTCTTTCCAAGCTAGATGACCGCTATAAGCTTTATACAACGCGCAAAATCTTGCCCATGTTCACCTGTTTGCGAATGAATCCCACCCTGCCGTTTTGTTGCCCTGAACGTAAATTTAGCTGCTCTACGCAGAATCCTTTCCAAATTCTTACACTGCTTAATTTTGTGTGGATCCCAACAAATTGCTCCATATTCCATTATCGAACAAGCGATAAATAAGCAAAGTCATGGTTAAAAGTTTTCAAAAAAATGGCGCCATCCATTTTGATTAAATTTTGTTGTTGGATAGTCTGAAAGACATTTAAAATAATTGCGCAGGTCTTATGTCGGTTGAAAATCCTGAGTTTTTAAAAATTGAAAAAAATGTCGACATCGTTCTACAACTACAACTATGAAGATACATTTTTTCCTTAGAGAAATATGTTTATCAAAAACAGATCTTCAAATAGTCATGTTGAATTTTTCGAAAATATGAGTATTTTTTTTAGTAATTTGGCGTCAAACTCAGTCGCCTGCTCTGAAAATCCTAAGCTTAGAGATGTTTTGAGGCAGTTGGATGCTATGTAAGTTAGAATGTGTATATTATTTAACATTTTTTGTTCGTTTTTTAGATAAGAACTTTTGTTACACGTTTACAAATTAATATTTTAGAAATTATTTAAAAGCTATTTGAAATAAATTTGAAAGTACCTAATTTTTTTTTATTCTCTGATGGAATACACAAAGAGTAAACCATGGATAAGCTCAGTCAACAGAATACCCAGGAGATGTACCAGGAATGCGCCAGATCACCAGTGTCCTCAAGAAGATTTCGTTGTAATGTATCGTCGTCGTCCCTTAGAATCACAAGCCACTTTTGCACCAATTGTTCGATCCTCACCGGAACTGCCCGTTGCCGTGTGAGTATACTTGTGCAGTTTTGTGAACGCACGTAAGGTGCAATGTACGTTCACGCCACCGCGGTGCAGCCATTCCTACCCTTACGGGCATCTATGGCCAATCCTGCAACATGAAAAGAAAAAAACAGATCAGTTAGATTTTAGCCAACTGGCGCGCGCATTGCGTGTGCTGAAATCAAAGCTTATATTTCAAGTCTCATTTCGCTGTTTCAGATTTCTCTTACTCCAGGAATTGTTTCGGTCGCTTATACTTCGCCCGTTGATCGGGTTCGTATGAAGCGACCTCGGAAATGAGAGTGTTTTCCGAGTCAGAACTGCCCGTCGCTCCCTGAGGGGGCCGTTTTATACCCCTTCCGGGCTAAAGGTCTGCAGACTAGCCCGGCCGTAGGGGCGGTGGCGCGCCAGGGTGCGCCGACTGGAGCGTGACGGCTGTCCCAGCTACGACTGTGTCGACCTCTCCCGGGCACCGTTCGCATATTTCGGGGACGCCGGCGTCTCGCCGCAGCAGGCTGCTGCCTGCAGAAGTTACATTTATGTCCAGAAGCAAAACAAGGGGCCATCACAGCATTTGCTCAATGGATCAGGGAAACTGGACGAAAAACCTGATCGAGATGGGGGTCATTGACCCGGAAGCTGTAGTACAATAGTTGTTACAGGTTGTTTATACTCATTTATACAGTCCAAATGGTAAATATTGCATTATGTATCATTGTTAAAATTAATGTTCCTTTTCTTGTGATGTTCAGTATAGTCTCTAATTGTATAGAAACAGTTATGCAGCAGAAACGATTTCACTTGGGATTTAAACTTTTCTATTGAATTTAATCGTTTCATGTCATCTGGCAAAGTGTTGTAAAATCATGTACATGTATTGTATGTGCTTTTTTTGTAATGAGCTGTTGATACTGTCACCTGATGAATATGATTTCTACGTCGAGTGTTATAGTAATAGACTTCGGCATTTTCTGAAAATATATTCCCGCCCTTGAGCAAGTCATTTTTTACAAAAACCACTGATTCGTAAATAAAAAGACACGGTAATGGTAGAATTCCTAGATTAATGAAGAGAGGCATACATGAATCACATGGGTGGGATTTGGTTATTATTCGTACAATTCGTTTTTGTAATCTAAAAGTCTGGGAGCTATAAGATGTATTTCCCCAGAATATTATGCCATATCTCAGGCGGGAATGAACATTCGCGAAGTATACACAACGAGCAGTATGAAGGCTGACTGAATTTGCAAGAATTCTGAACGCGTAGCATAATGAACTTAATTTTGTGTTCAATTCATTTAAATGGACGTTCCATTTAAGGTTTGACTGAATTGAGAGACCTAAAAATTTTGTTGCCTTAACATCAGTCAATGGTACACTGTTCATTTTCAATGGAGCACAGAATTGTTTATTTGAAATGGAAAACTGCATTAAAACCGTTTTCTTTTCGTTTACTATTAATTTGTTATTTCGGAACCAATTTGAAACATCTGATATTGTACTATTTACGGTAAGAACGAGCGAATTTGCAGAAGAAAACTCATCGATGCCGTTGCCACCATTAAATGGTAGAATTGCCAGGTTTTTGTTAGAAAAAAGCATTTTTCCATTGATTGTGAAACTTGTATGCATAGTAATATGGTTAATATACCTGAGAAAGATGAGTATTACGTTTCAACGATATTCTCAAGTTGAAAAGTTTTTTTTTATTCCATTCTCCACCGCTTGTAATGTTCCACACGTATGTTTTTAAAACAATAAATAGAAAAATACGTAAAGTATGTGCATAATATTTTGTAGAAATTGTATATTTAGGGAATCGATCCTTTTCAATAATTATTTAAGAAAGGTTCTCAGGGAAGGCGAGTCAACCACGCGACCGGTTAAGTTTCGCAAAGAGACGCGATTGCTCGAGGGTAAAGCAATGTGTAGTATTGTAACACAAGAAAGAACAAAGAAGGGTTCATAGGATTCTTTAAACTCTGGATATCTGGAACACTGAAATTAGGAATCCTGTTGAGTATTTAATTATAGTCCGAATTAAATAATGTATGTCCCCAAGATCATGAGCTGGAAGGCGAGGTGAACAGTCATCCAATCAGCAGCTTCGTTACAAATTTTTTGTATTGAAGCCTCCGATTGGCAGTGTCTCCCTCTCCTTCCACCTCGTGACCTTGAGGCGACACTACATTTAAATCAGACTAAAGAACATGGCTCTAAACGCCCTGTGTAGGCACCAGGACAGCATACCGCCAGAAGGTGCTATAAATAGCCATAGGTCTCTAGGGAACAACAGACACACCAGGGGACACTACATGAAGACGTCTATTTGTCACGCTGGCGTCATTGATTTCTATTGGATCTGCTGCTTCCTCCCGGACCTCACTTCCGCCGAAAGGAGTCACACCAATGGCAACAGAGCCCTCGGGAGAGCGCGTCGAGGCGCGAGGCAGTGTAAACGCGAGGGCGGAGGCGGAGGCAGGAACCTAATTGGGGCGCAAACGTTGCCAGCGGAGGCGGGAGCAATCGATGGAGTCAGCGGGCGACGACTGTTTGGTCACCTGCTTCGCACTCCCACAAGCCGGGCCGCTACAGCCAATACTTCTGCCCGAGATCCCCGGTTGCAGATGTTCCAAAGAAGATAACGTCAAAAAAAAACAAGAAAAAGAGACGTTATAGACATGGGAATGAAACAAATCATATTTTCTAGAGCAAAGAAAATTCAGAGGAGACCTACACAACCCGCCAAAGATGTGATGTATCTCAGGTTTTTTGTTTTGTTTTTACCTTTTCCTACTTAATAAAATTTGTGAGGTACATTACCGAGAGAGATGGGTCGGTGATGTCAATACAGTGCCTCGGACCGGGAGGTCGGAGGAGGTTCGACACTCGCTTGTCAGCTAGGTCAAACTCAGTCGCCGTCTGGAGGAGAATTCTAGCGGCCGCTATCGTCTTAGATATCTAATTAATTTATTAATGAATTACTCTGTTGTCGGATGCGTCAACTACTATGATCCCATAGTTGTAGCGAGAGGTGGCAGTGTTTCTCACCTACCTGAGCGTCAGAGTCGGAGTCGATCTACACAACGTTGGGTTGTGGTGATTTCCCCAGCTCTTATTAGTTTTTGCAAGACAGGAAATCCATTGTCATAGTACGCAAACATTATCGTCAATAGGCTTTAACGTACCTTCAGAAAAATGAGTTTTTGCATGTCGTACAATCGAAAATATACGGTACGTTAAAACTAGGAACTAAATGGAACTGAATACTTCTAACAGGATCTGAAAGCTTTTATTGAACATCTGAGTATCTCTGAGTCCATTTTTGCTTTTATAAGCCTATTAATTAGCATTTTATAAACCTTTCATATCTCACACAAGATAGTAAAACCTATGATAGACCCCTATATGAAATGACGTATTTGAATTCACTTAAAAAAATAGCCATTAAGTTCCTGACTTATTATATTGGTGATATAGATATTGTATCTTTCATCTCTTCCATGCTTATTGTGTGTTAGTGTGTTTAGAGGTGGCGGCGAAAACTACGTCAAGTGTTAGTTACGAACACATTTATCGTAGACGACAAAACAGGGAGAATGTCGGGACCCGTCAATCGAAATCCCGTCATTTGAAGCCAGCGCAAGCGCAGTACAATTCTCCACAGAATTGTCGTGCTACGTCTTTCAAATGCACGACTTGCAAAACCTCTCTATTGTCATCAGTGCGGCGCTGCGGCGCCCCAGCCGGGAGAAGCTCCCGATTGACCTCCCGCCATGGGACCGGGAGCGGTAGCTCAGTGCATCAACTGATGCCACTGAAGCGCCTCTGACCGGGAGGTCCTTGGTTCCCACTTCCCACGGCGGCCGGATTTTCGACACTAGCTTTTCGGCTAGGTCGAATCCAGTCGCTGACTGGAGGAGAATTCTAGCGGCCGGCTGCTCTGAGCGGAATTTTTCCATGGTTTCTCCGATCAACACCAGGCGAATGCCAGAGCAGTACCCTACCGAATGGGCCACGGACCGCTAGCGATCTGTCCTTCCTCATCCTTGTCCTATCCTCTCCCCTTACATACACACTTACACTAACATACAATGCACTAGCACATATTCTGAGAGACCGGTCAGGAGCTTAGAGCGTGTCCCGGCTGGGGCGGTGCCCCGCTGGTGGGAAAGTCCTGGTTAGGGGGAAACCCCACTAGCTGACGGTAGGTCGGCCCTGGATCTCGCCATCCAGCGAGGAAGATCACCGCCATCTCCCGAGGAAAAAGCATGCACTACACTAACGGGACTAATGACCAAAGCAGTTGACGTGCCCGGAAACATGAAAAAGCAATCAATCACTCCCGTCATGGCAGGCTTTGTAATAATTAATTTAAGATGAATTATGTGTATAGAGGGGTGTGCAGTGGACAAAGATAAGTAAGAAATGATCGTGTCGGGCCTTGGCACGCCTCTACATGCACTTAGTAACCACAGCGAGCAGATCTGCCGACCGCAAGAGTTATCCCTAGCCACTAGTTAAATTCTTTATTTATTCCAAATTAAGTAAATATTTTGTAATTTTATTGCCATCCACCTCGTAAATGAAACAAATACAAGAAATTTTAGGAGAAAGCATGCCATTCAGAGGTCATACATTGGTCAGAACTTGAGCACAGGTATATTAACGATGAGCCCTTTCGCAGTCGTGTACGATCTACATATTTGTAGATATAGATCATATAGATCTGTTGTATCTATATTCAGATACAATCCGGAAATTTTCTAAATTTGGGAAAAGCTAGCAGGTTCTGCTGTCAGCGCGATGTGAAAATTGTTGGATTCTAGAGCTTTCCCATCTCCAGGAGCTCTGAGCCTTCAGTTACAGACGAGCCTTCGGTTATGGAATTGACTACGATCACATTCTTAAAAGTGGAATATTGAGTGACAACAAGCGTATTTCCACTGTAAGTACTATAGTATCCTTTTTTACTGAATGTTATATTGACCAGAACGCAATCTCATGAACCTTGAACCTCCCATGATAAGAAAAATCTTTTAACAGATCATTCATAAAAACTCTATAAGCCGTTCACACATTACGTGGGTATCGAAGACTGCTGTCATAACATTCTGAATTTACTCTCTTGGGTTTTGACGTCTTGTTTATTTACTTCCTATATTCACATACGATAAGATCACTCAATACGTAAAGATGTTCTTTGCCAATACTCTGTGTAAATTTAGTTCATGTATAAACACGGTTCACAAATATTGAGAAAATGTGAAAAATATTTTAAGAAATGGAAATGTGTCGCACTGAAGAGTTTTCTATTAGTATGCAAATATGGCACAGACATATCGAACTGTTTGCTAAAGTGTTTGGTCACGTGTTTCAATCACTGAAACATCTTTCGCGTTGATCTCATTTGTGTTTAGCTATTGTCACAGGAACATTGATACTACTACAAAAACCTTTTAAAAAGAAGTCACAATCTCGATTTTTCGATATCAACTAGCATAATTGTAAATGCTGTTCTTCACATCGTTTGTGGCAAAATCGACACTTTTACTTGGGAAGAAATGGATCCAAGCCAGAAGCACAAAGGATTTAACCCCACCTCTCGAAGCCAACATTTTTAGCCATTCGTCATATTATTCAAAACAATTATTATAACTTGATCGCATTAGATACAAAGAAGTATTTATATAATGAATGCACATTTTTATTTAAATAAGAGCAGAATCTGGCAAATGTCCATCTCTCTCATTCTCTCTCTCCCTCCCTAAACTTTCACAGTAGAGAGGGTTTTTAAGTAGGTAGGCCACCAGGTTCTGAAAAGTTGTCTTACATTAACACTCATTTTGTTACTGTTACACCATTTTTTTTAGAATCATAAGATTGTTTTCAATATCATTCCAAAGTTGTTGTTCGTCATTGCGAGAAAAAGTAAAAGAAATGTCGTCAGCAAAAGCTGTTATTTTTCCTGGGAACTGAATTTTTAAGATGTCATTAATGAATATGAGAAAAAGGATCGCTGATAATACAGATCCTTGCGTCACGCCGTTTTCGACTATGCCTGATTTACTGTAACAGTTACCTATTTTGACTATGTGTTTCCGTTCAGAGAGGAACTGATTAAACCATTCTAAAGCTACACCTCTTTTTCCTACATTCTCCATTTTTGAGAGAAGAATTTTGTGAACTACCATGTCAAATGCTTTTCTAAAATCTATATACACGTTTGTACACTTGCTCCCATTATTAATGTGATTATATATATTTTCTAGAAAAGTGTTAAGTGTATCTTCTGTGAATGTATATCCAAAGTGTTGTTTGCTGAAGAAATTAATTTTGTTTAAGTAATGTAAAAGTCTCTTTTTCATACATTTTTCTATGATTTTTGAAAATACTAGTAATAGGCTTATTGGTCTAAGGTTATCCAGATTTATTTTACTAGATTTCTTGAGAATTGGAATTACTACGCTCTTTTTGAATTGATTAGGAAAAATTCCGCAACAGAAACTTAGATTATACTTATTATATGTGTTAATAATGGAGCAAGAATCGATGTGCATTATTTTATTAGTTTCCTAGTTATTTCATCATAACCGCTTGACGCATTGGCTTTTTAAACTGTTGATCATTTGAATTACTTCCTGTTCGTTGGTCACGTCGAGAAAGAAGGATTGATAAGATGTTATATCTCGGTTTCTGGGTAGAGTTACATTACACGAATTGTTAATAATCAACTGCTTATGGATACCGACTACCGAGAAAATATTCGTTTATCTTACAGGAGATTTTTTGTGTATCGTCAGTGTATCGCTACCATCTTCTAAGAAGACATGATCGATTTCACTAGTCTTGTTATCTCCTACCAGTTCGTTAATTATTTTCCATTGCTGTTTCGTGTCGCCATTATATTTAATTTTCAAGTTCCTATAATAATCATGTTTTGTATAATCAATTTAGTTTGTAAGCTTCTCCGAGAAATTACAGTAATATTTTTGAAATGCTTCGTCGTACAGTCTTCTAACTTTAATTTTATATAGTTTTGATCTTAATTTAATGTTATTTAATATGCAATCAGTTATTCACGGACCTTTTATTTTAGCTTTCGTATTTTTATACGGTATTTTGTTTTGAGTACTTTTTTGCATGGCATTATTAATTATTGAGAAAAGTTCATCCACACACCTATTTACATTTTCACATTGTGAAATATTGTTCCAATTCGTTTCAACAAGATATTTTTTGATTAGGTTATAATTTATAAATGTTTCATTTGTTTTTTTTAGCAACATTTATATTCTGAGTATGAAAATCATATTTTACTCCTATCAAAAAATTAAAATTTTTGAAAAACAAAATTATACAGCGAAATCACTTAACGTCCTATTAACGAAACGTGCAATTAGCACTATTCGTTGGAAGGGTTTGAAAAAAACTTGGAACTATTGTTGAGAAAATGGCGTTTGAGCGGTTCTCAAAATGCGAAAATTTGGGCTCATTTTCACAGAAAGCTGTACAGTTTTCGACAAACTTTAAATGATATTATTTAAAGACAACGTACTCATAAATACAATATTGTGAACAAAATGTCTCTAATGTAAATATTCACGACGTGAGAGACACGCCAAAAAATATAATTTTGTATTTTTCGAAAAAACAAAAGAATAGGGCAATATGGCGTTTATGTCATCTGATATGATACATTTAGCACTACCTCTTTTTTTAATTTATTTCTTCTTGTTCGACAATACAAGGGTTTTAAAAATGCATAAGATTATTATATGACAGTTTTGGATTGGCCATCCATGAAGTAAGTGAGGTTTAAACTCTGACACAATTATTGATTTAATGTTATTGTTAATTAAGAATAGAAAGGAATATGATTATGTTAAGGAGCTGAGGGTATAGTGGTTTACGGGGGTTTGAATTTGTGTTTGGAAAATATTGTATTTATGCGTGGGTGGACCGCATTTTCCCCATGTTAAAAATGATGATACTTGATGAGGTATGCAGATTGTTGTAAAAATTGTTAGCTAATTTAGCTATGGTTTCTTCTAAATTTGTAATTTTTAATTTTCGATGAATTTGTTCATTTGTAATGAACCAGGGGGCATTTAGAGTATTTCTTAGAAATATTAGATAATCGCAATGCTCATATGAAAGAATACAAAATGATGTTGATTCACAAAAAATCAGTTTCCTAGGGCAATCTATAGTAGAGAAACGTGTTTTGTATGTTTTATTTTTTCTCAGCACCTATCATGCTGAAAAAAATTGCAGAGACGGGAAACAGCTCATTTTTGAAGGTATTTTTGTCAACGAAGTTTGACGCCAAATATATATAAAAAAATATATACATTTTTGAAATTCATTTTCGTCGTGATCACGTTGGAGTACTGTCTCAATTTTCCCCCTTAAAATGGGTCTTACAACATTCTATAACATATATTTTTTCAGATTTTTAAACAATGTGGACGGTATGGAAAAAAATTAAACATTTTTTCAGTTTAAACATTTGAAATTCGCGCCAAAATGTGATTGAAAAATTATTGAAAGGTCTTGCTTATCAGGATGATTTGGAACTTTTTGCTAACAAATGTTTATTTCATGAGGAAAGTATTTATATTATCTAAATAAAATTCGGTAAAACTGACCGAACTCAATTCGTTAGTGCATGGACATGCAGAACGCGACCTCATACTTACAATTAATTTTTTAGAACTGTATGTGAGGAGTGCCACTTTTTTCTTAACGTATTTTTATAGAAAATTGGACCAGGGATACGCCTATATTGTTTAATTTTTTTATCTCATCGAGTCTATAAAGAAATTTTCATTTTCTGAAAAAAATCATTTTTTAACAGAAAATATTTATTTTTTGGACAATGTATTTACAAAGGAATGAAATATTTTGTGAAGTATGAGTAAATTCCAAAATTTAATATAGGCATAACTACACAAATAATACATTTCCAGGCAAATAAAAAAACACGCGTGTCTTTTTTGATGTCCACATTTAAGAAAAAAATTATGGTACATTGTAAAAAAAGTCGTGTTAACTATCGTGCGATTTGACGTGGAATAGCTCATAAGTGTATTCTTACAAGAAATTCTCTGTTCTTATACGAAATGTAAAAAACAATTTGGAGCCACCTTTGAGAAAATTTTGAAAATGTCCGGGGGGCTTCATGTCATGTACCCCCAAATTTTAAAGAATGGTTTACAAAATTGCTATTAGAGCCAGTTGGACAGGGGTTTCTTCAATTTCGAAACGATTATACGCATGGTTTAGGTGCTGGTGGTGTTCACAGACGGAGAGACGTTTTGAAAAAAAGAACACTTTTTCGGTATCAGTGGTCCCCAAAACGTGTTTTCCGTTGAAATCTCGTAATTGATTTTCTGCAGCATTACATAACTTTCTCTATACTACGTATATTACTCCGTATATGAGAAACTAACAAACAAATAATATCGTGTAACAATGCAATAAACTGAATATTTTAAACAAAACCAAGCCTTAACTATACTGCAATAACGTAGTACATTATAGATACCTTACAACAGTTTTTTACACTTCAAGAATATCAAAAAAATGCTGTTTCATAACGCTGCATTTGAATTGCAAATATTTAAATGGCAAGAGCCCCAATTCCCGGAGCCTTACTGTCACTTGTGTTGTAAGCACTATTTATTTATCGTATGGAGTTATTTACTGAGCCACGCATCGTGGAGACGTAATCCCGCGTCTCCGTTGATGTTCTGGGGATGTTTTGATATTTCTGAAGCTTCCTTTATCCGCCTTGGCCACCACCTATCCTCTGTCGCGAGCACCTCGGTCTTGTCGAACAGGAAGTCATGGCCGGTTTCCCATGCGTGGAGAGCTACCGAGGAGCGGTGCTGACCGCGATGTCCATTACGAGAGCGGTGTATATTTCCATTCATTTATAATGGCACCTCAAGATCAAGCCACGCTGTGTTCACACACGCTCGCGCGGCTAGCACGTGCTAAGCACAAGGCTGCGGCCGCCAGCTCCGTCGAGAACGACGTCCGCGAACGTTCAACACTGTAGTTTTGTTGAGGCTCCCTATTGGAGACTGCTTTCCCTAGAGCTTGAGGTGCAGTTATAAATAAATCGAAGAATAAAGTGAGCGCCTGGCTGCGTTGGCGGCGCAGCATTCCCGCAGGCACCGTCCCCGTGGAGCACGCGGCTGGTGTTCTGGCTGGCGTTCCTGCTGGCGTTTTCGCTGGTGACGGCGTACTCGGCGACGCTGGTGGCGCACCTGGCGGTGCAGGTGTTGACGCCGCCCTGCTGACCTTGCCCCCCCTGCTAACCCCTGGCATGCCCTGTACATGCGTAAACCACATTTCCTTTCCCTAACCCCGGCATGCGTGAACCACATCACCTTCCTCCTAACCCCGGGCATGCGTACATGCGTGAACTACATCTTTCTCCTAACCCCGGGCATGCGTGAACCACATCCCTTCTCCTAACCCCGGGCATGCGTACATGCGTGAACCACATCTTTCTCCTAACCCCGGGCATGCGTGAACCACATCACCTTTACCACATCTTTCTCCTAACTCCGGGCAAGCGTACATGCGTGAACCACATCTTTCTCCTAACCCCGGGCATGCGTGAACCACATCACCTATCTCCTAACCCCGGGCATGCGTACATGCGTGAACCACATCTCCCTTCTCCAAACCCCGTGCATGCATACATACGTTACTGCACATCTCCTTTCACACGCATAGGTTTGCACGTACTGCTATCCTTTCTTGCACTAGCTGAGGTGTCTCCGGGCAGCAGTTGTTGCCACTGCAGAGAATCTGACCGGGCAGCCCAGGGATTCGAATCCCAACGGAGGCGGATTTTCATCACATCTAGCTCACTGGGTCGAACTGTGCCGCGACTTGATAAAAATACTAGCGGGTGGCTGCTCCGATCAGGACTTTTCTGTGGCACCACCCCAGTCGGGACAAGCTCTAAGCTCCCGAACGGTCTCCCGGAATATGTGCGTGTTAGTGTAAGTGTGCGTGTGTGTGTGTGTGTGTGTAAGGGGAGAGGATAGGACAAGGAAGAGGAAGGACAGATCGCGCGCGCTCTGTGGCCCGTTTGGTAGGGTACTGGATCAGCATTCGCCTGGTGTTGATCGGAGAAATTACGGAAAACTACCAGAGCAGCCGGCCGCTAGAATTCTCCTCCAGACAGTGACTGAATTCGACCTAGCTTAAAATCTAGTGTCTAAAATCCTTCCTAGAACCTAGGACCTCCCGGTCAGTGGCGCTGCAGTGACATCAGTTGATGCACTGAGCTACCGCTCCCGGTTATTATTGGGATTGAGGTGTTATTGTGAATGAGGTGTTTTTTCTGGATGTACACAAAAGTGAAGGCCTTTTCATTCGTTGTATTGAATTTGAGGTTGCTGATTATCATTATTTGCATACATTGAGAACACTGTTGTTGCTGACTTTATAATGCAATTTTAGAAGCTTGCTTTCTGTAACACTATTTTTGAATATTTTAAAACATGTTTACAAAATTTAAAATAGTGCAAAAGTATTGTTCCAGGAAATGCATATCTATGAATCATGTTTTTCGAAGTACATTCAATAACATGTGGTCGCCGGTTGCTTTGGAGCTTGACTGCTACTTCCTATTCAACGCCGTCAGTAGATTGTGCGTAAAATGTGCATCGAGTGTAAAATGCACTTTACTAGAGAAAGATCTGAAAGTTAATGGACCCAGACACCGCATAGCCTTTGTTTTAGCATGAGGCATTACAAGCTTGCTCCAAACGCTTAATATTTTATATCTATTGATGCATTAGCAGATAACGTGAGATAATTTTCCCCGTGTTCCCAGATTCGAATGAGGCACCAGCTGGCCAATTCTGTCACATTATCATAAATTGCATCTCCAGTTTCATCATTGTGAACAAATCGCATGATTTTGTTGTTGTTTTTAAGTTTCCTTTAACAACACCTACGAGTGCGATTTAAACTCACTCGCTATTTGACGATCATATTTAAAGAACTGTTTCAATTGATATTTCTTCATTTTTCAGGGAGCCAGTGACCCCCTTATGAAACAAGTATACCGAAAGATGTTGGAACCACATCTCAGTACGCTTCCAAAAACCCGAATTGAAGGGTTGAATCGGGTTTGCGACAACTCGCTGTATACGTTTATGGTTACTCAAGACTTTCCTTGGGGTCTGCAGAACGAGTATCACTGCCAGCTACTGCCCGTTCCGAATACTTGCTTCCCCATTAATATGGGATTGGCAGTGGCCCCACGTTCTGGTCTCAGAGAAATCATAAACTTCCAGTAAGTAACACGAACTAGTAACATGAATATTTAACGTAAAGAAACTACAATTCAAAGAAACACTATATTATAGCGAACTCTCCATAACGGATATAGTGAACATAGAAAATAGAACAACTCCCAGAAAAAAATATTAAACTTCAGGACCGCGAATTTCAATAACTTACAACTTTGCATATCTCCTGAGTTGGTTTTGTAACATTTACGGCGAATGAAAGGGATTCAGGAAACGTAGTATAGGGGAAAATGTTTCAGCTCCTCTAGGGCAATTCTATGACGAGTTTCTAGATGAAAACATCCAGAAAAAACAAAATGAAATCGCTTCTGTCTAGGGTAAAATAAGTGTTGTCAAAAGTCCTCCCGAAAAGAAAACGAATATGATGTTAACGGGGACGTAAATGGAGAAAGTCTTCCAACTGTGCGGGAATCACTCAAGGGTCAAAAGACTGCACTAAGATTGTTCGAGAATGAACAATACAGAAACAAATGAAAAAACATGAATTCTGCAAAATTATCACTAACAATCTATACACAGCAAACAGTAATAAAAATATTATTTTAAGGGTAAATGCAAATATTTTGGTTTGGAATACGGGGTATTTCAATGGAACCTCTGAAATAACAAGAGCAATCATCGCGGAGAAACTATTTTATTTTGCATATACGAGGATGTAGTGAGCCTCTGATACAGTGTACCAAAAATGTTGACTTCGAGGTTCATTATAACCAGAGTACAGTCAGCAGCATTGTGCAATGTATTATTTAAGAAAAACGTTTTGTTGTTCCCTGCAGTTCTAGTCTTTACAATACTTGAAGTGCAATACAATACGTGCTTTTCGAGTGTAAAGAAATATTTATTCAGAATCATTTGTTTCTGATAGACAATATTCTTGATGGCGAGCAATAGTTTCCCAAGAATTATTGATAAACGTTTTCGGATCAATATTTCTCTCTCTCTCCCTCTATCTCTATCTCTATCTCTCTCTATCTCTCTCTGTCTTCTCTCTCTCTCTCTCTCTCTTTTCCCTCCCTCTCTCTCTCTCTCTCACTCTCTCTCTCTCTCGCTCTCCAAAATTCAACAACCAGACGTTCATCGGGACATGTTATTGGCGTCGACGATTCGAACAATACGTACGGAAGATGGAGAGTGGAAGATGACGGGGAGAGGAGTGGAGGGTGGATTTTGAAGTGTGCAAAGAGGCGAAGATAGGGTGCAGAGGGAGTGTGGAGGGTGAAGAGTGGAGTATAGAGTGGAGGCTAGAAAGTGGAGAGTGGAGAATGGAGGGAGGATGGAAGGTTGTTTTTGGAGAGAGCAAAGAGGAATGTGGAAGGATGGAGAGTCCAGAGTGAAGGGTGGAGTGTGGAGGGTGAAGAGTGGAGTATATAGTGGAGGGTAGAGGCTAGAAAGTGGAGAGTGCTGTGGAGGGGGGATGGAGGTGGGGGCTGGAGAATGGAAAGGGTTTTTAGCGAGTGCAAAGAGGGGAAGGGGGAGAGCGCAGAGTGCAGGATGGAGGGTGAAGAGTAGAGTATAGAGTGGAGGGTGGAAGCTAGAAAGTGGAAGTGCAGAGTGGAGGGTGGAGAGTGGTTTTTGGCGAGTGCAAAGAAGAGTGTGGAAGGGTGGAGAGTGCAGAGTGAAGGGTGGAATGTGTAGGATCGAGTGCGCCTCGTGCAAAGTGGAGGCTGGCGGTTAGAGCGTTGAGCGTACGGAGCGCGCGGGCGCAGTCTGTTGCAGATGCGCGAGTCGGGGCTGCTGCGCTCGCTGCGCCTGCAGCTGTGGCCGCGCGCGCCGTCGGTGGGCGCGGGGCGGCCGCCGGCGCAGGCGCTGCGCGGGGTGGCGCCGCTGCTGGCCGCGCTGGGCGCCGGAGTGGGCGTGGCCGCCGCGCTGCTGGCGCTCGAGCGCTTGCTGCACCGCCTGCGCGCGCGCGCTCCGCCCGCGCCGCACCGCGCTCCGCCCGCGGGCACTCGTCATCGAGTACCTGTGAGCAACCGCTCGTCGAATCCCGAGTAGTGTGGATGAGTTGCTTGCCATTTATTGATTCAGTAGTCGTTTTTGTGGCTCCCAGACAGCAGAAAACTGATGATGATGGCTAAGCCATCGAAAGCTGCTTTTTGTGAAATAAATACTATTGTTGACAATGACAACGCCTTCAATCATTTCAATTAATGCTTGCTATTTGCCGAGTAACGAACGTTCGGTGCTCGCCCGACCCACCACATCTCGGATTTTGGACACATCAAATGAAACCAACATTCGCCAAACACACCAGCTGTTCGTGATTGGGCGAGCAGTTGCTCGTGGCTCGGCGAATGCCGAATGTGTGGAGTTGCCTTGAGAAGACACCCAACTCACACCGCACGCACGGGTTGCGGATCTGCTGCCGTCAACCTCCCTCCCGCGAACCTACGATCACTGGCCATCGATTGATTAATTGATTAGTGAATCCGGGCGCGTCAACTGTTGAGTTCAGGGAGGAGTATCGCCAGAGCTGACGGCGATCTTCCCCCGCTGGATGACGAGACCCGACGACGACCTATCCGTCGCCTTGTGGGGTTCTCCAAACCAGGGATCTCCCATCAGCTGGGCACTGTCCCATTCAAGGCTACTTCCATGCTCCCGACTGGTCTCTCGGCATGTTTGGTAGTGTAGTAGATGTAAGTGTGAGTTTAAGAGAACAAGGAACAGGATGGAAAAATCGCACGCAGTTCGTGGCCCGTTGTGAGGATACTGCTCCGGCATTCGCCTGGTGTTGATCGGAGAAACCACGGAAAACTACCGATCAGAGCGGCCGGCCGCTAGAATTCCCCTCCAGACAGCGACTGAATTCGACATGGTTACGTAGTTAGTGTCGAAAATCCAGCAATTGTCGGGAAGTAGTAATTCAGTAGCAGTCAGGGAGACCCACCCTGGACACTGCTTGGGCTGCTCCAACGGTTCCCGCCACATCTGCTGGCAAGCCGACGCGCCCACCCTGTGCGCGTGCTGAAGCCTTATGATCGTACTTGGAACTGTATGAATGGTTTGACGTATAGGTGATTAGGAAGAAATTATATGAATAATGACGGAGCAATGATAAAATGAAAGACGATGGAAAATGGGAAAATAGCAACGAACTCACTTTCTCTACCCCAATTCTACATAGATCGACCTGAAATATTCTACATAGAATAAACAATTTTACATAGACCGACTACTACAAAAGCTACTGTTAAATTGCTTAAGCAGAATCAGTGGCCTCTCACTGAGAGACTCTGGCTAACTGACCCACTACCGCTGCTGATACTACTACAAAAAGTTACTACTAAACACAGCTCCGACACAAGTAGTGGAATGCCAGCGGTCTAACTGTTAGTGATGCAACATGCCGTTAGTGCCCAAACCTTATCGATGTTTTAAATCTGATTTTGTGACCTCTAACATTGAATTCGTGCGCAATAAAAATTAATTTGTCAGTGGATGTGTATATTAATTTATAATTAAAATTTAAATGAAAACCATATTAAAAAACGACTCGCCATGTGTGAAATACGAGGAAAGATGAAGGAAATACTAGGGTCACAGAATCATCTCCGGCAAGGACTAGTATTCTCGACGAAGGGCAAACCGCGTTTTGGGTAGTTTGAAAACAGACAGTGGTAACATCAGTTATTTAATATTTATATTTTACAAAATTGTGATTACAGGAATTTTTCATCCACGAGCAAAATCGAACATCGATGTTTTGTGCTCGGTGTTATACGTTTTAGTTCGAAACGTAAAAAGATTGAACACAAAACATCAATGTTCAAAAATCATCGACTTTAATAATGGATGTTTAAAACATTACATTTTTATTGAAACATGGATGTTTAGAAACCATCGACTTCGATGTCGCTTCCCTATTCACTGGTAAACCAAGGGTTGCTTCAGTACGTGTAGCGCGGTTTCTGAGCCCGGCACCATCCTGCGCGCTTTCCGTTCATCTCAGCCACCGCTCCCCTGGTGCGGTTCTCTCGCGGGCCAAACTTCGCCAACCACACACTGGTCCAATGGGGCCTAAAATCTGGTCATAATTGCAAATGCCAGTAGATTTGCGTAAAAATAGGTATGAATGGGTTTTTGAGGTCGCTGAATTTAAATATCATAATGAAATTTCAAAATTCAAAATGGAAGCTTCAAAATGGTGGATATGCTCATTTAAAAACAATCAAAAATGAAAAATCTAAGATGGGGTTCTGGAGATCACTGATTTCGAATATCATAATGAAACTTCAACATTGAAAATGACGATTTCGAAAAGGCTAACTTACTGATAAAAATGAACCTCATATATGTAGAAATATGGATACAATGGTATTCGCGGTCGCGTGTTAATATTGTTATCATTCCAAAAATTTATAGCAGTAATTTTCATATTAAAAGTAATTATCCAAAGGAGAAATAGAAAAAATATACAGAGAAAATAATTTCTTGATTCGTCGAAGACACTTCTGGGATATCTAGTGTTAAATCTTACTATGCAGCATTGCAGTAAAGTGACTATAAAACAAAAAAGTGCAGGTATGTGCAGCTAAACGTGTGTTATTCTGATTAAGGGAATTCTACTTGATAAATAAAAAAAGTTAATTGAGGCAGGTATACGCAGGACAAAAAATATAACCCATAATTTACATGACTAACATTGTACGCTCCATCGGTTAGAATTCAGCCGTGTCACATATAGAATTATTACACACTTTTTCTTAAGAATATACTTAACACATAATCAAAAGAGTCTTCTGTTCGGAAATACGAAAAGAATTCACAAAAATTATTTAAATATAATTTTTTTAAATTTCGTAAATATAATCGACGAGAATCGATTATTTCGAGCAACTTTACGAGACCGTGAGGAAGACAAAAACGATTGAAATAACGTTGGAGCTGAAATAACTGATCCAATGTCTTCCGAACGAGATTTCTTAAGTCAGAATTCTGAACGCGAACTTTGAATTTTGCCGTTATGGCCAAGTTTTTGGTCCGATTCAACCAGTGTGCGCCGCCATCTTGTGGCTACCCCGCCGTTCGTTCGTTCGCTCCCCGTTCAGCCGCCTGGCCTGTATTGACTCCGTGGGGTCATGTCCATGGAACGCCTGCAAATTATGTTCACTAGAGATGCAACGTCGATGTCCATGCTTTCAATACATCGGTGTTTTTATAAAATCATCGATATATTTAACGTCAATTTTGGAAGCTGATGTTATTTAACATCGATGTTTTGTGTTCGACGGTTTTTAAGTGGTTGATATTTTATTTTTGAATTAAAAAAGAACCATTTTCATAAAGACTTGTAATGATTTTGCGATCCATAGATTGGACATTATTCATATTAAAGTGACCAGGAGTGGGAAAAAATTAAAATAGAGCTTTCACCGATAAATTAAATGTACATTATTTTTAATTATCCAATCAAATAATTGATCTGATCACTGTTTTGACTTTATTTTGTCAGTTAAATCTCAATTAAAAATTAATAAATCTAAATTATACATCTCCGTGTATATTAATAGTTACTAAGTGCAGTTATAAAAACAACTATATTTAAAAATATCGATTATTTTGTGGCGATGTTTATTTTTTTATTTATTTATTTTACGTCAAAAAACAGTTGAAACTGCGTATGACGTGCACATTTTCAAAATTCTGTGATCCCTACATCGAGTCATATACTACATAAATTTTGAAAATAAAAAAAGGTATATAATAAGGTATAAAATCTATTTTCAAGGATAAATAAGCAATAAATTTTGGGCTCTTATCCATGATGTCCTTCGTCAAGGAATAATACTTCCTGCCGCAATACATGGAAACGATAATTTGAATAACTATATTTCCCAATGAATTCTAAAAGACGTGCACAGATAATGAAGTTACATTTCTGACCAGAAGCAAAACAAGGGGCCATCTCAGCATTTGCTCAATGGATCAGCGAAACTGGACGAAAAATCTGATCGAGATGGGGGTCATTGACCCGGAGGCTGCAGTACAATACTTGTTACAGGTTGTTTATACACATTTATTAACATCGATGCTTCAATTTTGAACATCGGTGTTTACAAACATTGACAAGGCATGTTGCACGGTTTGGAGCCTGCAGCACCGCCACCGACAAGCTCCGCTCTGCCTCCCTCTCTGATCATCGATTTCAGAGATAAGATCCATTCCGGTGCCGTAACCAGAATTCTCACACGGGGTAGGGGAACTTCAAAACTGAACATTCATCAATAACTGACGCATATCTTTACATATATTTTACAAAACCACTTTTTTTAAATTGGTTATCAAAGAGCTGGAAGTAATTTTAAGGGTTTCTTACAAAAACCAAACTACAGTAAGTTCGAGATTTTTCAGGAAGCACTAAAAACTTCGTCGTGTAGTCGTGCGTAGTAATGAATTTATGATTTTTTCCCGACTTACATTTTTCAATGAGTTTGGCTCTTGCCGAAAAGAAATGTCCTTGCAGATATCGTCAGTTGTAGAATATTACTTAGTGAAATATCTCAAAATATGAAATTTTGGACTTATTTCGTCTTTGTAAGAAACCCTTCAATTTACGTTCGATATTTAGATAGATAGTTTGACGTGGAATACATGAAACCGATGAGACAAATAGGGAAATGTTCGTCCGGTGGGGCAAGGACGTACGGAGAATTGCTGCCTTAGCAGATAAATGCGCAAGACAGTTTTTCATGGACAGTATTAGTGCAGTTATTAACAAATAAACAGCAAATAACAGACGTGGTTGAAGACTACCAAGCCGATATTTGTAACCGAATCTGTTATTTGTGTTATCGTTTGAGATTCGTTCAATACTCTTCGTAATACCATCTGCATACAAAAGTAACTTATAAACTAGAAATATAAATTTAAATTATTGTTCATAATTCCGTTGAATTTATCGACGGTCATTGAATAACAGACAAATTCAAAATTTAAAATAGAAAAGTAAATCATATTCAAACAAGAAATACTATTTATTGGAATAAGTGTACTCATACGCCGTGTTGAGCTGCAACGTATTTGTTTCCATGGTAATTAACGAACTGCGCTCTGTTAAATTTTCAACGGACGCTCTCTATTAAGAGTGAATTTTCGTTCCTGTTTCAACCATCTTTTCATAACTGAACTGTATTATGAAAAGTTTATTTAGAGACGCTCGTTAGCTCATAAGTCGTTAACAAGTACAAAGCGTTCTAATGATCGCACCTTTTAGGGAAAATTATTTTATTTAGCAGAGTGCCTACACCTAGTGCAGTTGATCGCTGTAGATTTGGGTCACTCTCTCAAGATTCAGACACGTTCACGATTAGTTCCACATTCACCCGTTCAGTGTTATTTGTAAGAAATAATAAATGTATGTTACGCAGTTGAGTACTTACGTATGGAAATTATGAAAAGTGTTACACTAGCAACATTCGTAAAAATTTGAAGAAATATGCTTATTTTTAATTGGGGATTAATTTTTAATAAATAACGTCTAAATATGTTATCCCAAAGACAGAATTTCAAGGAACTTTTCAAACATTTTAAGATAATTTTATCCAAAGAAAATTTTCTCGCTGACAATTTCGTGTCAATATTCGTATCAACGTACTAATTACAAGATCATTTACTTAAACCAAGACAGAGAACTTACATCAAATGAACAGTGTCCGATCGTAATCTGGAATGGGTATAATACTAAAACACATCTAGATTCACAACTCTTAGTAAAGAAGAGCTCACGATGGAGTAAGTGATTTGTGGCAGCGATTGCAGTGCATAGAAAAGGACGCAGTTTTAACTATCCCCAGTTTTCTTTATCTAAGATTCAGTTAAATATTGCGTTTGTATTATCATTTACAAAAATTATGTTGAATTATCATTTGTAAAAATTACATTTGATCAATTGTTGAACTTTATGATTTCAACACAATGTGAGATCTCGGCAAAAAAAAATCCACCTGTATTTTATGGTTACTTTTTCATGATTACTTGTTATGACATGTTATTACATCTAGATTCACAACTCTTAGTAAAGAAGAGCTCACGATAGATAGATTTGTGGCAGCGATTGCAGTGCCATAAAAAAGGACGCAGTTTTAACTATCCCCAGTTTTCTTTATCTAAGATTCATTTAAATATTGCGTTTGTATTATCATTTACAAAAATTATGTTGAATTATCATTTGTAAAAATTACATTTGATCAATTGTGTAACTTTATGATTTCAACACAATGTGAGATCTCGGGAAAAAAAATCCACCTGTATTTTATAGTTACTTTTTCATGATTATTTGTTATGAACCTTAGAAAAAATGTTCGTAATCTTCATTTCTATTGTTATTTCGAATTATTAAAAAGAAAACCTGAAAAAAATAAAACTGAACATAAGCGTTACTGTCATCTTGTTTCTCTCCCATTCTAGCCAGCGTTCCAATAGTAGGATATTGCTGGTGCTCCATACACTCTTCCACTTACAAAGTCTAAAACGTTTGCTAACGCATTGGACGAAATTCGCCTGATCGCGCAGAAGCACCAATATGTTATCAGGTACACGGTATCAGTTATTTATTTACTGACTCCTCAAGATACAGACCTGTCAGACGCAGTGCACAACATTTCTAAAAATAAGCAGTTTGATGATACATTTTGAATGATGAGACAATCAATTCTTTTTTTTTTTTTTTTTGTTTATTATAGTCGCATCAACCAAAGGTTCTTAGCGACTTTTCAGTATTTTACATATTACATTTACATTACATTACATTTCATTACATTACTTACATTACATTACACTTATATTTTATTAAATATATTAATCTTCTGGCAGAATCTTATTATTTCCTGTTGATATGACTTAGAATATATAACTGCTTCTAATTGTTGCTCCGGTGATAGGCCATCTCTTTCTTCCTGGAACTTAGGGCAAACGTTCAAAATATGAGATACCGTTAGTTCAACTTTACAAAAGTCACAGAGGGGCGGGGGTAGTTTGTGAAACAGGTGTGCGTGTGTTAAATTAGTATGTCCGGAGCGAAGTCTGGATAGCACTACTTGTTCAATCAATTCTTATATAAAAACATATTTACAGTAATTTTCTTCCGTTTCTACTTTAATACTTCATTTATAGAATCATTTTCTGCAAACTCTCCAGTTTTAAAATTTACTTGCACACGTAACTCATACGCATCTTGTAACCCGTAATTGCAGATAATAGTCTACACTGCTCCGGAGATGGACAATCATACGTTCATCTCCTTGTACCATAGTTCACTTACGCGTATTCGGATAAATGAGCAATTTGGGCGACGATTCTGAATAACGCTCAACACGAGGCAGACACTGTTACAATAAGGCTGATTTCTAAGTTATGTGTACCACGCCTCTCCACTTTTCTTTCCACTACAGACTAAATGCATTTATCAGGCTGCTGTTGTATTTGGGTCCAGCACTCAAGACAGGGATTCGTGATATCTTTTTTTGAAGTATACTTGGTTTACAGACCATCGTGCAAAAATCGTGCACGATCTCAAATATCATGCACTCACAGCACCTGCCTTCCAACCAGGATAGAGAGTCTGGGAAGGAGATATCCTCATCGAAAATAGGTGTAAAACCAATTTCAAATGTATCTTTTATTCTTCAATTCAACGAAACAAAAACACCGACCACACTTCTTTGACGATAGCACCTTTTAGTTACTTCCAATAATTTATAGTCCTGCTTGACAACACGCCTTGATCGCCGGCTCTCTGCCCAGATGGTAAACGCGATTAATTTCATTATCTCGTTTAATAGCAGTCACGACAGGATTACTGATTTATAATTCTATTTTACGTCTGTCACCGTGACACTTTTATTCATTTTGGTAACAATATATTATATAAAATATATTGCTATAATCGTGCCAAACGCAAAAAAGTTTGCTGAAATCCTATCCTTGCATTATAAAATAAAAGGATTGAGAAGAGAGTCGTTTCAGTGAAATCTATATTGAGATACTTTAGTTAACATATCTATATGAAGGTACATTCACGTTTTGCTTCTTCTGACCAGTTCTACTTGAAATTGTATGAAAAATATATTGCAGCATTCGGCATTAAAAGAAATATGTACGTTTTTACTTTCTCGTACACAAATATATACAGAGTGTAATATATAGAAAGCTATATAAAGCTTGCAAAAATTGATGTAGATATTTCAAAGCAAAAATACACGTTTTGAGGAATCCTAATACCAAAAAAAGCGTTGTTTTCCTTCCCCAAACCATCTGCTCACATAGCGTTTGAACCGTACACAGGATTTTCATCAAAAATGAACTACCCTCGCCGATCTGGCTGGGGTTGCGGTCCCCGCATTTGAAACGGATAATTTAATTTTTGTGAGTGCAGTCGACTCCTGTTGTAGTGAACTTCTGAGGACTCACATTCTTGATTCACTATATCCGATGTCAAAATTACATAGACTTTCTCCACAATGATTTTATTAAAATAAGTACGGCGAAATACATTAACACGAACTGAAAATTCCAATATTTTTATTTGTCCTTAAAAAAATTAATTGTTGATTTTTTACATTTTTCATTGTAACTAGTGAGAGCCCGTTAAAATTTGACGGTGAGATCTGAGATAATGTAAAATACTGCGCGCGGACTAATGTTCACAATGTGTTGCATTGTTTGGATCTTTAAGGTATAACGAAGATATTCTGTGATGTGGAGTTCCATAAATTTTGAACACGTATGGTCCACGACAAGGTGGCAATGCAATGACCACATATTGCAATAATACACCAAATGACACAAAAGAAAGAGCACTATTATACTGACGGATATTATTTCTAAAGTTTTTTGATGTGTCATCATCTCCTATAAACAAATTTGATTACTTCTGGCATATTGCTCGAAGGTAAACTTATTTTCCCTTTTAAGCAACAGAATAAACTCGTTTGCAGAGTTTCTCGCATGGGAAGTACAAAGCAGAACAAAACTGGCATTTCATAGACGACGACTCAACAGAAAACGGAATGACCTCACTATCACGCTTTCTCTTTCCCTGCTCCCAGTCAATGTGCTACGTTTGCGTCTTTTGGGGCGCATGGGCAACGATTCGAAATTCGACATAACCTGTGAACAACTTCACTACTTCAGTACAACCGAGCAAACCCCACTGTCCGAATGTCCTCTCCAAAATACACCACAAAAGCAAATACATGCAAACTGTCAACGCCACAATGCAATTATCACACTGAAACATAACTTTTACGAATTGTAAACAAATCTTAACAATGAAAACAAAACATCAAGCAGCGCCACCATGAACCAGCGTGGACCGGGAGCGGTAGCTCAGTGCATCAACTGATGTCACTGCAGCGCCTCTGACCAGGAGGTCCTAGGTTCGAGTCCTGACGGCGGCAGGATTTTCGACACTAGCTTTTCAGCAAGGTCGAATTCAGTCGCTGCCTGTAGGTGAGTTCTAGTTCCAGGCGAATGCCGGAGCAGTACCCTAACAAACGGGCCACGGACCGCGCGATCTGTCCTTCCTCTTCCTTGTCCTATCCTCTCCCCTTAAACACATACACACTTACACTAACATGCACTACACTACCACATATTCCGGGAGGCCGGTCGGGAGCTTAGAACCTGTCCCGGCTGGGGCGGTGCCCCGCTGATGGGAGAGTCTTGGTTAGGGGGAAACCCCACTAGCCGGCGGTATGTCGGCGCCGGATCTCGCCATCCAGCGGGGGAATATCACTGCCATCACTCGAGAAAAAACATGCACTACACTAATGGGACTAATGACCAAAGCCGTTGACGTGCCCGGAAACACGAAAAAATCAAATCAAATCCAAGAGTGGAAAATACGAGCAAGAAATGGTCCAAACGAGAGACCTAATGTCTCCAAACCCCAATCGTTTTATTTTAGTCTAAATATTTTAAGTCAAAAAATGTAAATATGTGGAATTATCCGCAGCTTTCTATAAACACAAGTACTTGTTAAGCCAATAGAAAAATATTTCCCCCATTAAGTGGCTCACACACGCCTCGTTCATCTTTTTTACATTTACTACCAACACAACAGAAGAATTAGAGAATTATATAAACATTTCTTCGAACAAAAACATACAAAATAGAAAAAGGTCTAGCCGAGTAAAAAAGCGAAATATAGTATTCAGTTGGTGTCTACCCACAACGACAAGCATGGTTTTTGCATTTTATTTTTAAGCCATTTATATTTCATACTTTTTAGATAGAAATCATTCATAATATCTTTGACAAATTTTAATTCCAAATTCTAATAAAATAACCACGGAAAACTACTGATCAGAGCAGTCGGCCGCTAGACTTCTCCTCAAGACAGCGACTGAATTCGACCTAGCTGAAAAGCTAGTGTCGAAAATCCTGCCGCCATCAGGACTCGAACCTAGGACCTCCCGGTCAGAAGCGCTGCAGTGACATCAGTTGTTGCAGTGAGCTACCGCTCCCGGTTACATCGTGATTTTACTTCAGATTTTCGGCCCAAAGAGATAATGTACAAACAATGGCGAAGGTTCACGCGTGACATTCGGAGAAAGAAAAATGTCAACGGCACCTCCTCAACTAGTGCGTGTGGTTTCTGGTGAAGTGTATCAAGGTCAAGGGAGACCCCTCAAAGATGCGAAGGGGGTGTGCGATATCGCCAGCTAAACAAATATTTTCACAAACCAAACTTCCTTTCTGTTCTCTGCCTCACTCGCATTGAAACTTTACGTACCAGAAGCAATGGGTTGCATCGTCGCCTTGCCCTTTTATATGCAATACCGTCGTTATTTATGGACAGACTCATTTCAACGCGATGCAATAGCGCCATTTAGAGAGGACGCTACAGATAAAAATGTTTCACAATGCTGAATTGGTTGTCTGGGTGATTCCTTATCAAAAACATACAGGAAATAGGAAGAATTAAATAAAAAGCTCTAGGAAAACGAAAAAAACAGTTATATGTAAAAATATGTTCTTTTGGGTAAAGCGGTTTTTGGCACTAACCGATATGAAACGTGAATATATCTTTGATTCGACTTGATAGAGTTACGTTAGGAAATTATGTTATTACATAATTATCGGAGCCCTAATCATAACTTAACAAAACAAAATTTATATAACATATTTATATAAGATCATAAACGCGTTTATTTCTTTTAAAATTACATTCCTTTAAAAAAGTTCAATCTTTCATTCAGTGTCTCTTCAATATAATTAGACATAACATACTTTGATCGCAGCCTTGACGTTCCTCAGAGCACTCCATGACGTGTGTTAAATGAATAGATATACAATCAAGATATCAGTCAACATCTTGATTTCCACATAATGTCAAGCTGTGATAAAATAAGCAGGTCTCAGTTAGAATGAGTATTATTGAATTATGGATAAAAGCCAATTTGCAAGCGCACACAAAACTACCAAACAATATATCCAACACACAAACCATTAAATTTGTAAAGAGAATGGCATTTCAATAGTACATAAAGGACATGACAGCGAATATGCAGACATTTTGAGTCATTTTTATATTAATTAAATGAAATGTAAAGAATTTAAATGAAATACTGCGCCTATATCCAATATGCTACGCGCGTTCGTCACTCAAAATACTACTGACATTTGAACCAGCCCCGCAGAAAACGCGAAATGAATAACCATTGCCGTTCTGCACGCAGTTTTACGTGGATGGTGCGGTGTTCAGGTCAAATCGCGCGTCCAGATGGTACATAAAAGTCAAGTTTTCTCAAAAATGAGAATTTATGAACGAAAACGAAATCCACCATTCGTCAGAAATTCAAATAAGAATTCGTGGCATTTTCTACCCAATGGTTTTGTTTCGATCACATGTGCTTTAAATAATGTGATATAAAGTTTCTCGAAAACTCAGCAGTTTTTTGTTAAAATGAGCTAAAAATTCCGCATTTTCAGAAACGCTCAAACTGCATTTTCTCTAAAATGGCTTCAAATTTTTTCTTCAAACTTTTCCAACGGATAGTGGTAATGGCACTGTTTAATATGACGTTAAGTTCACTTTGGTGTATTCTTTGTTTTCTTTTTAATTGCACAAATATTTTTTTTCAATATCTCTCACGCCGTTAATAAGCACATTTCAATGGATTTGTATACATTATTGAATTTTTGAGTGGAAGGTCTTCAAATTACGTTAAATGAAGTTTTTCGAAAACTTAATAGATTCCTTTAAAAAAGAGCTTCAAATTTCGCATTTACACTAACGTTTAATGCCATTTTCTTAAAAACGGCTGCAAATTTTTCAATGAAATTGCAATTTAGGACGACATTTTAGCTTTCTTTAATATTCCTAAATTAATATTTGGGTTCTACTATTTGGAAACCGAAAAGTTGAGAAAATTTCAAAAAAATGTAATTTGGGCGATGATAGATGCCAGCAGGCGAGGCAAGACTGACTGTACAGTACCAGTCCACAAAAAAAAAAAAAATTATAAAACTACAACGAGAATGTCTGTGCCATTCTGTAACACCGCTAGTAACACGGATGCCGATAGGCCGAGTGGCGCAATCCTACTAAATCCTACAATATCCCACAAAGATAAAACGAAAATCAGTATGGCTGTCTAAAAAAATAGTGTATGACACACGTGGTGAAAGGAATTTTATTTTCTCATAGGATAGGGCCACTCGGCCTGTCGGCCTCTTGTCGCAACCTTTCTTACTCGCAAAATAAAATGTCACTTTCACGTCTTGTATCATAAATAATTATTTTTGAGGAGGGGCGTTTCATGAGTCCAACAGCGGTGAAACGCCCTCAATTGCCCTTCTAGCATTTTATTTCAGGCAAAACATGTCCCATTTCGATTATATTCAGCAAATTAACAATAAGTAAACCTAATTTGTAATTGTAGTCAGGGTTGGGCGGTATTTAAATACTTCTTTTAAAACTATTTTACATGTGAACAACTGTATTTTAGTTTTTTGGACATGTATTTTAGAGATGTATTTAAAAACATTTTTAAAATGCATGTCCAAAAACCTCAACAATACAGTTGTTCAAATATAAAATGGATTTAAAACAAGTGTTTCAAATACAAGTATTTAAATAATGCCCAACCCTGATTGTAGTGTCACATCTCCCACGGTAGATGATGCTCAGACCAGCTAGCTTCGCGACCTGCGCAATTGCTGGAGAGAAGAGGAACACAGCCAGATATGCCATGAGGAAGGGCATAGAAGAGCAAAAATACCTCACACCTCAGGGAAATAGGCTTGTCTGTTGCCAACTTCTAGCCCGCACTCAGGACTAGGACTGAAGGCCTGCAGCAGCGATAATGCAGCTGTCGAGTGTGAGTAAAAAGGGGGCCTGGAGCAGATAAAATTGGCTGTTCTGAAATGGCACTCGTGAATACAACCATCTTTCTTCCTTGTCACATGATGTTAGCTGCATCGTAAGCAAGGACAAACTTTGAGTTAAGAATATAATCGAAACATCGGGTATGAGGAATTGATTAACATAATTTTTAATATTTTCACTCTCTGTCAAAATCGAAAATGTTTCATTGTTTTTGTAATTTGCCAGTCTCCATGGGTATCTAACCTGACACATGGCGTTTTCATTTACCACCTCTCACATGCACAAAAGCTGCTTGTTTCTTTCTCGTATTCATACGTATTTATATAATAAGTACTTGTTACTTTATATTATATTTATTACTTCATATGGAGGAATATAAGTAGAATAGATAAAGTTACGGAATGCTGTGGAAAATCGATTTCGAAATTTCAAAAGAAAACATGTCTTTAGGTCTCGGATATCAAAAAGTGTTTTTTACTTTCTCGTATACGTACTATATACGGAATAACATAGTATATGGAAATGAATAAATCTTGTTCCAATATGTACGAGTAATACATTACTTCCTTTCACTTTTTTCTTCACGAAGCAGTCTGTGACATGAAAAAAGCGGAGGGTAGTGTTGGCGCTGTGCTAGACATATCCAAAGTATTTGACACTGTTCCTCACGCGGCGATACGGTGGGCTCCGTCCAGGAAAGGGATCCCCGACGCCTTTACCAATTTGGTAATGGAGTCTTGCGCCGACGTTGCCACAGTCATTCAGCACCCCTCGAAAGGTATTGAGGTGCCAATTCGTAGAGGAGTAATACAGGGGGACGCCTTGTCACTCACTTTTTAACCTCATTATAGAGTCCTTGCTTGAGAAATTGGATAACATGTCAGGATACCCGCTATTGGAAAGGAGTGTGTCCGTAATAGCATTTGCTGACGATCTGGTGCTGTTAGCAAAAGATGCCCCAGAAGGTCAAGAATTGGTTGATATTGTTGTGGAATATCTTGGGGAACATCTTTCCAAAGTACAACCTTTGAACGATCCTGGTCCATTGAAGACCCTTGTCTGGAAAGGTTGAGCGAGAGAATTCCTCTGGTCAGTGATGATCATACCCTAACATACTTGGGAGTGAACTACTCTATCTGGAACGGCTTCCCATGTAAAGCATCGATATCGAATTTGATGGAAGCAGTGATGAGGCTACAGAAAGCGCATTTAAAGACCACTAAGAAATTGGCATTACTTCACACCTGCATAATGACACATTACCTCTACCAATTAGTTTTACCGATGCCATCTATGTCGATGCTCAGGGAAGCGGACTGTCAAATCAGAGTGTCAGTCAAACAGTTCCTACACCTGCATACGAGTACTGCAGATGGCTTATTTTACCTGTCCAAGAGAGATGGAGAACTGGGATTGCTGCCGCTCGCCCAACACGTTCCTAGGGTAGCGCTGAACCTAGGGGACGACTTCAATCAAATGGAATGTACATATAACAGAATTAAACACTAAATTAAGCTCATTATGTTATGCATTCAGAATTCTTTTTAATTCTGTCAGTCTTCATGCAGCTCGTTGCGTCTATTTTCCAAATGTATATTCCCGCCTGAGATATGGCATAATATTCTGGGGAAGCTCATCCTTTGGTGCCCAGACATTGAGATTACAAAAGAAAATTATCCGAATAATGAAAAAATGTCATCCACGTGATTTCTGCAAGCCTCTTTTCATTGAGCTTGGAATTTTACCATTGCCTTGCCTATTTATTTATTATACGAGTCTGTAATATTTATCAAAACTGACTGACTTAACGGTGGGAACATATTTTCATGTAAGACTGATATTTATAGTTACAACAATCGACGTAGAAATCATGTCCATCGTTACTATCAACAGCTCACTACAAGAAATCCACATACAATACATGTACGTTGCTTTACAACGCATTGCCAGATGAAATTAAACAATTAAAATTTGTACACAAATTTAAGTTAAAAGTACAATCTTTTCTGCTGCAAAACTGTTTCTATACAATTAGAGACTATACTGATCGTCAAAAAGAAAAATCATGTTTACTTTAACGAAACCAAGATATAGAATAATCAATTAGTTTACATTTGCATTGTATAATTTTCAAAAAAGACTTAACTACCTGTAACAAGTAATGTACTTCAGCTTCCGGGTCAATGACCCCCATCTCGATCAGGTTTTTGTCCAGTTTCCCTGATCCATTGTGCAAATGCTGAGATGGCCCATTGATTTGCTTCTGGACGTAAATGTAGCTTCACTATGGTCACGTTTTGAGCTTTCCTTTCAGCTTTCCTTTTGCTTCTAGTGGTACTTTTTTAGGTAAGTTTAGGTGAGAAGCTTGCGGTGAGTTTCTATTTTGTTAGCAATACAGAAAAATCAAATCTGTTCGTTCAATTACCGTTACAAATAAGTTTTCTATAATTCGGCAACGAAAATATCTAGTTTTGGAAATGTTAATCTCTCGCTTTTTTAAATGTATTATTATTAATTAATAATAATAACAATAATAATAATTATTATTAATAATAATAATATTACTACTACTACTATTTTTTCATCTTTCCCCTATTAATAGTTAAATTGTTGGGAAGGGATTCTGAAATTGAAGAAAGCGTGCGCAGATGATTTTCTCCCCCATACGTCACATACAGTTTTTGACTAAATAAATAAATACATCTAATGCGTTCATATTTACATTACGAACGTTACTTATGCATTATTACATTACTCAGCAGAAGTGCTTTAAATTATTTTAATTGAATTTCTTTTTGAATTTTTAATTGAAGTGCTTTAATTGAATTTCTTGAAATTTCAAAGTTTTTCTGTGAAAATGAGCTGAAAATTATGTATTTTCAGAAAGGCTTTAAATGTTTCATTTAAAATTTGTAAGTAGAACCACCTTTCATTCTTCTCTAATATTCATAAAGTCATATTTTAGTTCTATAATTAAGCGACCGAAGAATTGAGAAAATTTGACAGGAGGTTCTTTAGGCGACGAAAATGGATGCTGGGAAGAGGGTGGGGCAAAACCGAAAAGCTAGCCCATTTTAACGAGTACTAGAACTAGTACAACCCATACTATCTAGTACGAGAAAATCTGTGCCTTCTGTAGCGCCACTATTTTTTTCCCTCAATTGGCATGACGACGTTAGTCACGTAGACAGATCACGGTGTTTCCGTGCTTCTCCTGATAAACTTTTTATTCCTATTAACAATGCGCAACAATTCCCATGCATTACACGTTGTTAAACTGACAATGAAACTTCGTCCCTATATTCGCGATTAGAGCAAGTCCTTGAGTTAGGGAAATCTGCAAAAGAGCACGTAAAGTCAATGCAAGTTCTTATCACATCGACCAGTAAGTAGCAAGTCATTGATGTTATTAGAGTCTGTATCAATGTCTGTTTTTATTGTTCTGGAAAAATACGATCAAAAATGTTATAAAACAAAAAAACGTTTAAAAATTATTTCTATCAATTCATTTATGTACTTTTCAATGCCCGAAGATAGAACAACGCCTAAAATTTATTTTTATTAAAAAAATGCGAGGCACAAATAAAATTGTTTAATATGAAAATGTCGCCGGAGGTGCCGCGATAAGTCGGTCCTACTCCTACGTACGGCCAGTACCTACTAGCCTAGCCGGTACTAGTTCATTCTTCTATTGTGTTCTTGTCACTGAGGCCGTTTACAACCTGTGTAAATTACCTGTGCGAACCTAACTCTTTCAATTTGTAAATAAAGGCTTGGCAACATTAGATAGTTTAACTATGGACTGTACAGAGCCTGTGTGTAATCAAGACCTGCAATTTAGGGCATTCGAAGTTGGATTCCACTATGAAGTCGTTTTCACTTATTAATTGTGGTTTACAATGTGCGAAGTTTTCACATGGGTCCAGCTAAACTTCTGATAAAAATATCAACGGCGTTTGCGATATTTCAGAGGCAAAAGTCGTGGATTTTGAACTGCAATAAATGTGCACAGATAAAAAAGAGATACTAGAAGAAATTAGTTGAAGATGAACAATGCAATTACTGACAGACGAACCACGCAATGCCCAGCCCAGTTTTTATTAACAAATAATGTGACAAAATAATAGATATTAAAAATATGTGATTTCACAAGTTTTCACTTTTTTAAATGAAAACTTATTTCACTTTAAGTAGAAAATAAAAAAATAAATTAAAAACTATTTAAAGAGACAATAAACTGGAAACAAAAAATCCAAACATGCGATTCAAGTTACAAATTAAACTGTTTTAGGTAGTAAAACTGAATACGTGAAATGAATGAACCAAAAACTTCAATTAACTTCAAAATATCTTAATTATAAATTAACACTAAAAACTTCCTAGTACGTCCTCGATTATAAAGCATAATGGGCACTCGAAAACCCGATAACACATGTCCACACATCACGTCATGGATTTTAATTCTTTGGACTTGAGTAGCAGGCTGTAAATAACAAAGATTTTACAACGTTATCACCTAATCAGATGTTTCCTGATAAAGATATGAGGGAAATTTTTCTGCATTGATCATAAGTGCGCAATGAAGAGTTAGTGAGCGATGTCAGAGGAGGAGGAAGAATATTGTTTCATGTACACCATCGTGCTACAAGATACTTCAACTATTTCAGGTAAGTCATAGTTCATTCAGGGCAATCAGCACATCGCGGAAGTGAAATCTGGGCAGACTCCTCTGTTGTAAAAAATTGATTGATTATATGATTGTTTACGGTCATGTCAACTGCTGTGGACATTAGTGCATCCGGATATCTGCACAGCGGGGCATCGCCCTAGCCGGGACAAGCTCTAACCTCGGTTGGACTCCAGACAATTGAAGTGCAAGTGTAAGAGTGCATGTCAGCGAAAGTGTGAATGTAAGGGGAGAGGATAGGACAAACTAGTGGTGCTAAAACAGCACGCCCATATTTTCTCACAAAATTACCCCAAAATTATGAAAATTTTCTAAAAATTGTATACGACCTTATTTCAAAATCGGTCTTTAAAGAACAGATTTCATTAAGATAAAAAAATTATATCTTTAATATTTTAGTTAATGAAAAAATTTGAACTTTTGCAACGAACACGACACCAACTAAAGGATTTAATAAAAAACGATGGAATCTATTTTTTTATTTTGAAAATGTCCCAGAGGATTCATGTAAAGTATTCACTAAAATTAAAATATCTATTTTAAATTCAAGGGGCCCCGACATCAGTCAGATAGATCGGGGAATATCAATTTTGAAGAGCATGGTTTATGGCTATTCTTATCAACTTTTTCGTTACCAGGGCTCTATGATAAGAGATTTTCTGCATAAAATTCGCCGTTTTTTTCGAGCAGCATCAGATAACTTCCTCTCTACTGCGTAAGCGGTAGCGAGAAAGTAAAATGAGAATGGAAGATCACGCGCCGTCTGCGGTCCGTTTGTTATGGAATTGATCCGGTATACTCCAGATACTGAACGAAGAATCCACGGAAAACCATCGACTGGAGTAGTCAGCCGCGAGAATTCTCTGCCAGGCAGCAGTTGAATTTGACCTAGCTATCTAGCTGGTGTCTAAAATCCGCCACTCGGGATTCGAACCCTCAGACCTTCCGGGCAGAGTCGCTGAAGATTCAACGGGAATGCTGGCTCGGAGCTAACTTTTTTTAAATTTGTTGCGTCTACGTATTGACGCAACGCGTCTCCACGCCCCTTAAAGAGCGTTGAGCGCTTTCGCGCTGGGGAGTAATTCTCCATTAACATGCGCGGGAGTAATCCTCCATTATCTTTAAGTCATGTCACATCACGTCGCAGTCAGTTGGCAAGAGCGCCGTCAGGTAGCATCTCCGCGTACGCGCCTCCTGCTACGCGCTTCTGCGTCACTACCCAGCGGCCAGAATTGGGAAGGAATAAGGATAGGGGTAGGGTTTAGGACATTTCACAGGGGTTGGACTAGCCCTTGTGAAGCAGACAACTCGTTTTGTTGAGACAAATTTCACACGAGATTCGACGGGAATCGAACCCGGATCTCACTAGTGAAAGGCTAGCGACTTCGCTATGTGCCACTAGCGAGCCCTGTAACTCATCTGTACACGTTGAATTGACGATGATTACGCAACTCGTGGCCACCAAGGGGAAAATGTGACAAGTCGAAACCTAAACAAGATATTTACTCAAGTTAGGTTACCAAATAATGAATACGAAAATATAACAGTAAGTCAATATCAGTAAGTGCACTTAGGGAGGGGGTAGGGGCCAGATTTCTTAGGATGTGACCACTATAAGGGTAAATCCGTTTGAAAATTTTAATTCAAAAACATGTAATTTGCTTGTATTTATTACAAAATATAAATATTAGTTTTATTCACTGTACTTTTAATATTATTTTTAATTACAATATTTCTATTCGTAATTAAAATTTTGTAATATGTGCAACTAAAATAATTTAAACTAGATGCTACAACAGGACATACCAAAACTAAAGATTTCACCATCAATAATTATATTGCATTTTGAAGAACGTAAAGATGTATGGGTAAGAGATACGAAAGAGAGAGGGAGAGAAACAAAGTTAATGAGGGTGAATAAGGGTGTGAGTGGAATAAATGGCATGAATTATTTTAAAGATTTTTTTTTCATTTATATTTGCCATTTACTCCGGTTTCTTTATTTCACAGGAGTAGTACAATTGAAACCCATGCAGTAACGAAATTAAGAAGCAGAATTTTGGGATCCAGATACAAAGAACATCATCATCTTATGATGTCTGACGAAATTCCTGAGTGAGTGCATTTAAAATTCATAAATTACAAAGTTTAAATTTAAAAATTAAAAAAAAATTATAAAAATTTGATAAGATTACAATCAGCTCTCTACATTATCATTCACAATATATATGTTGAGATATACCAAATCTCAAGGAATATTTTGACATAATATAAATAACACCCATTTATTGACATTCTATCCGGAATGAAAACTACGCCAGAACAGTGTATTTATCACAGACATTCTGGCAGCCATGTTCTCCATTAGCGAAAATAAAACGAATATAACGGAATGCGTATTTCACGACTTGCATGTGATTGAGGCTGCAATTGATGTCAGATTCAGAACGTTGAGCATCAGAATTAATTATTATAAATGGTCGTTATAAGGGATAAACGATATTAGGGAAAACTAAAAATTTAATATTTCATCGGAAGTAATATTTGCCAGAAGGATTCGACAATCAATTATGTCACGTTTTGCTACCTTACATGGTATGGTAAGAAAAACTAGAAAGATGACGGTCAGCAGGGTAATATGTTCAAGGACAAAATTAGTTATAAATTATCATAAGCAAAAAAATCGTTTTACATTTTTGCCGTCTTGATAGAGAGGACTAGTTTAAACTTCATCCTAGCTGCATGTAGAGATAGAATTCAGACTTCGTCATAAACGGATGGGAGGTTGATTTTCATGAGACAGTTGTTAGATTAATTTCGGATTTAGTAAGGAAATAATTTAAAATTATACTAATGCAATAAGAAATGTACTTGTTTAAAAATTAATGTTACATTTCATGATTTGGGAGTAGCATGTGTAGAAAGCGCAGATAATAAGTATCGCCGTAGAATGTTCACCCGTATCATTACCGAGATACCGGATAGTACACGAGAATTAAAGTGTTTAAGAATATTTCTTAAAGAACCCTTTAAAATCCAAAAGATCGGGCCAGGGGTTACAGAAATGAAGGTGTCAAAATTATGTGCCATCTTTAATGGTGTCTCAAGATAAGTCCAACCACAACATTCAATAGCACCCTGCACTTTTCTTTTTAATTTGTTGCGTCTACTTCGACGCAACGCGTCTCCAAGCCCCTTGGGGGGCGTTGAGCGCTTTGCGCTTCTCGGAGTAATCCTCCCATTACTGCGCTTGTTTTATGGAGTAATCCTCCGTTAACATTGTCTGTCGCGTCTCGTCGTAGTCGGTTGTCAAGAGGACCGCCAGGTAGCTTCTCCGCGTACGCGCCTCCTACCGCGCGCTCCTGCGTCACTACCCAGCGGCCAGAATTAGGAAGGAATAAGGATAGGGGTTGGGTTAAGGACACTTCACAGGGGTTGTTCTAGCCCTTGTGAAGCAGCCAAACTCGTTTTGTTGGAACAAATTTCACATGAGATTCGACGGGAATCGAACCCGGATCTCAGTGGTGAAAGGCTTGCGACTTTGCAATGAGCCACGAGTTCAGCTTTGACGTATACGAAGACATAATTATGAATCAAATGTTAAACCGAGTCCGAAATGTTTCACACACTCGTGCTCCTCTACGATCTGCTCTGTTATCTTTGCAATGCGTTTCTATGACACCAAATGCTTAGAGAGACCCAATGTTCAAATTAATTTTTTTTCTACTGAACCTTATTGTGCAATTTACAGTTTTCTAATCTTCAAGTTAAGGATATATTAAAAAGGCTCAATAAAAAGTTCGGATGTAATTTTAAAAAATACGGAACATAATACTTTCTCCTCATATTTGTTAAAAATTAGAAATTGAGATTTAGTTAGATCACCCTTAAGGCCGCTCCACAATAGCCCGCGAACGGGAACGCGAAGGCGAGGACGGGAACGGGAACGCGAAGGCGAGGACGGGAACGGGAACGCGAAGGCGAGGACGGGAACGGGAACGCGAAGGCGAGGACGGGAACGGGAACGCGAAGGCGAGGACGGGAACGGGAACGCGAAGGCGAGGACGGGAACGGGAACGCGAAGGCGAGGAGGGAACGGGAACGCGAAGGCGAGAAGGGAACGGAACGCGAAGGCGAGGACGGAACGGAACGCGAAGGCGAGGACGGAACGGAACGCGAAGGCGAGGACGGGGAACGGGAACGCGAAGGCGAGGACGGAACGGAACGCGAAGGCGAGGACGGAACGCGAACGCGAAGGCGAGGACGGAACGGAACGCGAAGGGAGGACGGAACGGAACGCGAAGGCGAGGACGGAACGGAACGCGAAGGCGAGGACGGAACGGAACGCGAAGGCGAGACGGAACGGAACGCGAAGGCGAGGACGGAACGGAACGCGAAGGCGAGGACGGAACGGAACGAAGGCGAGGACGGAACGGAACGGAAGGCGAGGACGGAACGGAACGCGAAGGCGAGGACGGAACGGAACGCGAAGGCGAGGACGGAACGGGAACGCAAGGCGAGACGGAAGGAACGGAAGGCGAGACGGAACGGAACGCGAAGGCGAGGACGGAACGGAACGCGAAGGCGAGGACGGAACGGAACGCGAAGGCGAGGACGGAACGGAACGCGAAGGCGAGGACGGAACGGAACGCGAAGGCGAGGACGGAACGGCGAACGGAACGGAACGAAGAGACGGAACGGAACGCGAAGGCGAGGACGGAACGGAACGCGAAGGCGAGGACGGAACGGGAACGCGAAGGCGAGGACGGGAACGGAACGCGAAGGCGAGGACGGGAACGGGAACGCGAAGGCGAGGACGGGAACGGGAACGCGAAGGCGAGGACGGAACGGAACGCGAAGGCGAGGACGGAACGGGAACGCGAAGGCGAGGACGGAACGGAACGCGAAGGCGAGGACGGAACGGAACGCGAAGGCGAGGACGGGAACGGAACGCGAAGGCGAGGACGGAACGGAACGCGAAGGCGAGGACGGGAACGGAACGCGAAGGCGAGGACGGGAACGGGAACGCGAAGGCGAGGAACGAGGAACAGGAACGCGAAGGCGAGGACGGAACGGAACGCGAAGGCGAGGACGGGAACGGGAACGCGAAGGCGAGGACGGAACGGAACGCGAAGGCGAGGACGGAACGGAACGCGAAGGCGAGGACGGAACGGAACGCGAAGGCGAGGACGGAACGGAACGCGAAGGCGAGGACGGAACGGAACGCGAAGGCGAGGACGGGAACGGAACGCGAAGGCGAGGACGGAACGGAACGCGAAGGCGAGGACGGAACGGAACGCGAAGGCGAGGACGGAACGGAACGCGAAGGGAGGACGGAACGGAACGCGGAAGGACGCGAGGACGGAACGGAACGCGAAGGGAGGACGGAACGGAACGCGAAGGCGAGGACGGGAACGGGAACGCGAAGGCGAGGACGGAACCGGAACGCGAAAGCGAGGACGGGAACGGAACGCGAAGGCGAGGACGGAACGGAACGCGAAGGCGAGGACGGAACGGAACGCGAAGGCGAGGACGGAACGGAACGCGAAGGCGAGGACGGAACGGAACGCGAAGGCGAGGACGGAACGGAACGCGAAGGCGAGGACGGAACGGAACGCGAAGGCGAGGACGGAACGGAACGCGAAGGCGAGGACGGAACGGAACGCGAAGGCGAGGACGGAACGGAACGCGAAGGCGAGGACGGAACGGAACGCGAAGGCGAGGACGGAACGGGAACGCGAAGGCGAGGAGGGAACGGGAACGCGAAGGCGAGGACGGAACGGAACGCGAAGGCGAGGACGGGAACGGGAACGCGAAGGCGAGGACGGGAACGGAACGCGAAGGCGAGGACGGAACGGAACGCGAAGGCGAGGACGGAACGGAACGCGAAGGCGAGGACGGAACGGAACGCGAAGGCGAGGACGGAACGGGAACGCGAAGGCGAGGACGGGAACGGGAACGCGAAGGCGAGGACGGGAACGGGAACGCGAAGGCGAGGACGGGAACGGAACGCGAAGGCGAGGACGGAACGGAACGCGAAGGCGAGGACGGAACGGAACGCGAAGAGCGAGGACGGAACGGAACGCGGAAGGCGAGGACGGAACGGAACGCGAAGGCGAGGACGGAACGGAACGCGAAGGCGAGACGGAACGGAACCGGGGAACGGAACGCGAAGGCGAGGACGGAACGGGAACGCGAAGCGAGGACGGAACGGAACGGAAGGCGAGACGGAACGGAACGCGAAGGCGAGGACGGAACGGAACGCGAAGGCGAGGACGGAACGGAACGCGAAGGCGAGGACGGGAACGGAACGCGAAGGCGAGGACGGAACGGAACGCGAAGGCGAGGACGGGAACGGAACGCGAAGGCGAGGACGGAACGGAACGCGAAGGCGAGGACGGAACGGAACGCGAAGGCGAGGACGGAACGGAACGCGAAGGCGAGGACGGGAACGGAACGGAAGGCGAGGACGGAACGGAACGCGAAGCGAGGACGGAACGGAACGCGAAGGCGAGGACGGGAACGGAACGCGAAGGCGAGGACGGAACGGAACGCGAAGGCGAGGACGGAACGGGAACGCGAAGGCGAGGACGGAACGGAACGCGAAGGCGAGGACGGAACGGAACGCGAAGCGAGGACGGAACGGAACGCGAAGGCGAGGACGGAACGGAACGCGAAGGCGAGGACGGAACGGAACGCGAAGGCGAGGACGGAACGGGAACGCGAAGGCGAGGACGGAACGGAACGCGAAGGCGAGGACGGAACGGAACGCGAAGGCGAGGACGGAACGGAACGCGAAGCGAGGACGGAACGGAACGCGAAGCGAGGACGGAACGGAACGCGAAGCGAGGACGGAACGGAACGCGAAGGCGAGGACGGAACGGAACGGAAGGCGAGGACGGAACGGAAGCGAAGGCGAGGACGGAACGGAACGCGAAGGCAGGACGGAACGGAACGCGAAGGCGAGGACGGAACGGAACGGAGAGACGGAACAGGAAGACGACGGAAGGAAACGGAACGGAACGCGAAGGCGAGGACGGAACGGAACGCGAAGGCAGGAGGAACAAGGAACGGGAACGGGACGAAGGCGAGGACGGAACGGAACGGAAGGCAGGACGGAAGGAACGAAGGCGAGGACGGGAACGGAACGCGAAGCGAGGACGGAACGGAACCGAAGGCGAGGACGGAACGGAACGGAAGGCGAGGACGGAACGGAACGCGAACGGACGAAGGGAGGACGGAACGGAACGAAGGAGACGGAACGGAAGAAGGAGGACGGAACGGAACGAAGGCGAGGACGGAACGGAACGGAGCGAGGAGGAACGGAAGCGAAGGCGAGGACGAAGGAACGGGAGACGGAAGGAACGTGAGAGGACGAACGAACGAACGAGGACGGAAGGAATCGCACGAGGGGAAATGGAACGCAAGGCGAGGACGGAACGGAACGCGAAGCGAGATCTGCGAACGAACTGCGAAGGCGAGGACGGATGGAACCGAAGGCAGGACGGAAGAACGCGAGCGAGGACGGAACGAATGGAAGCGAGGACGGAAAACGCGAAGGCGAGGACGGAACGGAACGCGAACGAGAGAACGGAACGCGAAGCGAGACGTGACTTCAGCTTCACAAAAACCAACGGAAGAGGAACATCGCTATGAACTAACGGCTGAAAGAGAACTTTAAGAAACAGTTGCGAAACCAAGCATTGTGAGCTATCTACGAGTACTTGTATTGCCATCGTCATGTGTAGGTGAAATGCTATGAATAAAAATACTACCGAAAGAAACTAACATAAGTCAGAAACGAATGCACACTACTACAAACTTATGAATACACTACGAGATTCTGTCTAATAACAAACAGCTCCATGTACTGTTAACGAAAGCTCATTTAAACAAAATTGTGGGAAATTTCAATTCTAAGTATTAAGATGAATAGAAAAACAATTGTAATATAAATACTAAAAAAACTAAACAATGACTAACAAAACCCACCTCAAACCACAACCTCGCTAATCCACCCTCTAACCTCAATATCGCCCTACACTCAATTCCGCTTCTGTGTCGTAGTGTCGCCTGTCGCGCGCAGTTCGCGCGCTCGATCAGCTGGAAAGCTTCGCCGCCATTTACTGCACTTTCATTGGTCGAGAGGTTTCGCGCTCCCGGGCTGAGATAAATGTTGACCATCCTTCCCGTTCCCGTCGTGTTGTGAACGTCTGTTTGAGATGTCCATCTTTTAACTTTCTTCGCGTTCCCGTTCGCATTCGCGTTCCCGGGCTATTGTGGAGCGGCCTTTAGCATTACATAGGCTAAAATAAGACGTTCCACGCACGAACTAATTTCGGAATATAAGATATTACTGAGAAAACGTCTAAGAAACGCAGGACCTTCATGAAATGTGGTCGCTTTGACTTCGTGTCTAATTTCATCTCCATCGTCTTTGTTTTATATTATTTTTCTTCTAGTCAACTCAGTCAATTAGCTCACAGGTTATAGAGAATTTTTTAATGGCTGTCGAATCACGATGTCTTTGTAAAGACGTTGGATTTCACGGACGAATTTATGTGGTTGCTCTCGGCGGTCCGGCTGGCTTGGGTGATTTGCCAAGGACCACGCCTTCGAGGCCTTCTTAATAGTTAATCTTTGGCAAACCACCCAGCAATGAGGCGTCAACCAGGCAGGCAGTAATCTGAAAGGTCTTTGTGAACACAGTAATAGATTAGTCTCGGCGGACGCGTCGTGAAGTGATTTGCTATCGTCATGACAATCTCACCGTGGCTTAGAACTAAATTTGCTGGGCAAACCAGGCTGCAACGAAGCGTTGCCCCAGCAGTAAAAATCGATCACATTCAAAGGTCTTTGTGAAGCATAGAATTGAGATTACTTTCAGCCGTCCTGTCGCCACCGCAGAGTAGGTCAACGTTTGCCGACCCCACGGCCTTCTTTAGGGCAAATCTTCCAGTGCAAACCAACCTACGTGGCGTAGGACGGGCATACACGAACAAGAAGAAATAAAAGAGGTCATCTTCGTCAACATATCAGCTTTATAGATAGCCGGCTTTCGACGGCTTTGCCGTCATCGTCAGTCTCGCTGCTGTCGGCAAAAGTCGGGCGACTGGCCGACAGCAGCGAGACTGACGATGACGGCAAAGCCGTCGAAAGCCGGCTATCTTAATAAAGCTGATATGTTGACGAAGATGACCTCTTTTATTTCTTCTTATAAGAACGTCAACAACACCAAATCAGAATTCCCACAATACACGAACAATCCTACAGCTAAGTCTTTGTAGCCTTGCCAAGGACAACTCGCGGTCGCGCATCGACGGCGGTGTGTTCGAGTATGAGTTGGCGGGCCTGGTGAACGCCCGCCTGTGGGCGCTCGCCCGCCGCCACCCCGAACTCGCCTGCGCTTCGCGATCGCCACCAACGTCAAGGGTACCAACCCCTTCGATCGTGCTGCATCTGCGCTGGTGCCCTGACGGCGCCGATCGCCAGCTCACCTACTTCGTGCAACTCAAGCACAAGGAGAAGCAAAGGTCAGTGCAAAACACAGGTTCTTTTCAGCCGACTGCGCAAAGCAAAAATTGGGTTACGAGTATGTTTCTCATGATGGTGTTTCAGAGTTATTTTTTACCACTAATTGACTGATTCGATCTATATTCTTAAGTGACGTAGCGGGATAGGTGGTGCAGGGCAATAATTGATGTCACTGCAGTGCCTCTGACGGGGAGCTTCTAGGTTTGAGCCCCGACGGTGGCTTGTCAACTAAATCGAATTCAGTCGCCGTATGGGGGAGAATTCTAGCTGCCGCTGCTCTCATAGGTAGTTTCCCGTGGTTTTTCGATCAACACCAGGAGAATGTCGGAGCAGTACCCTAACAAACGGGCCACGGACCGCGCACAATTTTTCCTTGCTTTTCCTTGCCCTGTCCTCAACCCTTACTTACACACTTACACTAACATGCAGTATACTACCACACATGCCGGGAGACGGTCGGGGACTTGAGCTTTTTCCGAGCTGGAGCGACAAGCGTCGCCGGTGGGAAATACCTTGTTGGGGAATCCCCGCTAGCCGACGGTATAATGGACGGCCCCTGATATCGCCATTCAGCAGGAGAAAGATCACCACCTCCCTCCCCCCGAGGAAAACGTGCACTACACTTACGGGACTAATGACCTTAGCCGTAGGCGGTCGGACTCACTAACAATCAATCAAAAGTAACGTATGATTACAGTCGTCTTGGCAGTTTGAATGCCATATGCTGCATAGTCACTAAAATCCATACGGCAGATTCTAAATTTTTTCATTATTTTTTCTAAAAGGGTTAAAAAATTTTCGTGTGATAAGTGTAAATTTGTGAGGATATCCTACATGTCACATGCCATTTTGGTGATTTACTGTTCATATCGTATAGCTGTGAATAATAATTTACATTTTTAACAGAGTGTAGAGGTGGGTATGTGAGAGTAGAGGCGTAGTCGGATGTTTTTAAAAAACTTTTTTTTGTTAAATTATTTAATGCGAAAAAATATCAAAAACTGATTCGACGATAATGTAGAGGGTTCGTATTCCGACTTGGGCTTAGTTTCTTTTGATGATGAACAATGGAGGACCTCGCGTCATTTTGATCCCAGGTTTCAGGGAACGAAGTATTAAGAGTCCAGGTGTGCATTGACATCAACTTCATGGGGATCATGAAAACGCATTACGCCCACAGGAATCTTCCTGAATTGAATTATGGCAGAATTCCCCCTTTCACTATGGTGAATAATGACATCAGCGAAAAACTAGAAGAACAGAAGTGTTTCAAATACATTTATATTAGTCAATAAAAAATCTCAAATTTAGAGACTAGAAAGAAGCAAGTCTCATGTTAAAAAAAGAAAATTCATAAAAACCCCAATAACATTTATTAATAGTTATTTCATTCTCCATTATGTAGAAGATATTTTCTTTGCATCATTCAAGATAATAAACATACAACTAGCTTTTCATTATTTCATGATATACTTGAAAAACCACAAATGTCCATGCATTTGAAAATAATTTATTTTTAAATTTAAAATTCTACTTTGCTTATTATTCGTCTAATTGATATGAAGAAGTTCAGAAAAAAAAGTCTGCATGTTCTTTTCACACTCAAAATAAACATTTTTTTGTGGCTCTTGAAAAATGACCTTGAATAGACATTCCCGATTCATTTAACTAATGATGTTTTGTGGAATTGTGGTTCACAATTAATCATTGGAATAAGAATCAATAGCCAGGGTTAGAGATTGGCACCTTGAATTATAAATCCAATATAAGTACTGGATATCTTATACAAAACACTTGGAAACGTACAGGACCACTCCACAAAGTTCATGCAAATGATATTAAAATTGATTTTAATATTGAAAGATTTTACTTCATATCATGACAGTTACGATAGTTTACAAAATACTTTCATTTACATGAAAGCACATTTTTTTACTGCAATTTATTTTAAACAATGGCGTCAAACATATTTCTGAGAAAATTATCACCAATCTTAGGCATTCAATATTTAATCGTGATGTATCAATTCAAGTTTGCTTACACTTTCTTAACGGCTGAGATGGACCAGGGCAACATGAATTGTCACTGTAGCATCCTTAATCTGGAGGTCACAGGATTTTAGTCGATTGTGACGAATTTTTGAAACTAGATAGATGGAAGTCGAATACAGCCGCCGTCTGGAGGAGAATTCTATCGGCCGACTGCTATGATCGGTATTTTTCTTGATTTCTCTAACGAAAACCCAATACCATACATTAACAAATGGGCTACAAACCGCACGCGATCTTTCCTTCCCCAACCTTTACTACTCTTCTACCCGTACACACACAACCACACCCTTACACTTACCGTTGGGAGTTCAGAGCCAATCCCAGCTGGTACGGTGTCCCACTGATGGAGATACTAAGGTGAGAGCGCCTGCTAGCCGACATGTAGGGCGCCTTATGTCAATGCTAGAGGGAGAGAAACACTGTCACCTCCCAGGATATAACAAGTGTTACACTTACGTGATTAGCCACCGCCGTTCATGCGCAGAAAACGCAAAATAATGGATCAATACGAGTTAATTATACGAGTACCTACATACCCCTAAACTAAGTTCATACTGATATCGGCAACAAATAGTTAACAGTTGTGTTTGATGTTAATTATTACAACTAGAGTAATATAATGTTTTTTCATAATAGTCTTTCATATTCATAAACGAAGTCATGTTTATTCCCATTCTTAAGTGTCACATTTTTTCGTTTCTCTTCCACTCTTCTCAACTGTAAATACATGGTTACACTTATTACTTTTTGAATATGTTATCTTAGCATTAACGGCAAGTAGAACCCTTTCGCGCGGTTAAATATGCTCCTTGTATAAGTGCGAAACACCACTGGGAGGAGGATCAAATTCATTAGAAGGAGAGACAAATTCGGTCCTGAAAGTTTGAAAATACTAATTTTAATGAAATTCTATATACAAGCTAAACGTGATTTAGAAAGATTTAAATTCACTATTCAGGCATGTTTATCATTAAATATGACTTGGGGATCGATCTTTGTATTTATGCCACAAAGTAACTCGTATAGATTTTTTCACTCATGCGAGCGGGAATAGTATTACCAAACAACTGACAGGCAACAGCGATCCAAGGTTTTCAGCTACATCAAGTAATCATTTTCAACTGAGCATACGTTATTATCTTTTATTCCAGGGATACTTTTTTGTTTCACATTCGGACCTGTTAAGCTCTTCAAGACTATAACCGAACGAACGTCTTATGTCAACGCGTTTCCGTCGTAAACTTATGTCAATGTCTGCACAAAACTAATTCGTGACTCTCATGCAATTGTACAATTTGCGTGCGGCGGTTTAGTGAACCAAACTTAGTGAACCGTTCTTAGTGAACCAAATATGTTGCGAGAAACCCATTATCTATCTGTTATTGTCTCAACCATTGTTTGAACTTTTTTACTCTGGCTTAAGCAATTCAAACTTTCCAGAATTTTGTCAAACTAGAATGTTCCACTGTTCACCACTGAAACGAACAGACAGACGTTTTCACATGTTAATCATATTTAGGGATGGAATGCTTTTGGGGCTTTAGAGAAAATATAAAGAATTATCAGACGAGTACATACCATGTATTAGTAAGAAAGTTTATTTCTTATGTTTTCAGCACAAGTGTCGAAATCAATCAACTCGTGCCTGGAAACAAAAAGAATAAAAAGAAGGAGAATAAAAAAGAGAGCGAGAACGAGGATCAGACCAACGAGAGTGAGAACAACGAAGACGATAGCAACGAAAAGAAGAAACAAGGCAAGAGCAAAAGGAACAAGTTTAATCTACACGACTACCACGACGGGTTTCGAAAAACTGTAGACAATCTCATGAAACTACAAGAAAGCGATCTTAATCCTACATTGAAAATACTTCGAGAATGGTTCCTACACGATTATCGTTTGGTACTGCTTACCACAAAACAGGTGATTTTTTTTTCTTTTCTTTCAACATATTCATTTTGCGAGTCCGAGTGGCGAGAGTCCGATTTCAACACTTCAGCACATAAAACCTCCCTTCGTTGCTAAAACTAAATATTATTTTTGCATTGCTCATTAAAATTTTACTTCAAAATCTGACGAACATTTTCAAAGAGCTTCCGGGGAATTACTCTTCGATACAGAACGTCTGGATGTTTCAGAATACATTTTACAAACTTCTAGGGTATGAAGAAGGCTCGAAGATTGTAACTTTTTGCCAATAACCATCTGGTGAGAAATTTCATATAAGTTATACATGTCACTTTTGCCACTGATTTTTTAAACATTCTATCACTATTTCTGTGACAACAATCACACTCACGTCTGTGACAACATTAACGAGCCAAGAACTTACAAGCGTAGAACACATGCAATATATGGAGTAATCCTCCGTTAAACTATATTTTTATATTATAGTGCTTAAGTCGTGTCAACTTTGCTCTGGGCATACCACATACCACATACGAGTTATCTTCACTTCAGCCTAGCCCTGCGAGATGAATTCAGTAGCGTGTGAGCGTTTGCCAAGCTAGCACCCCCTCAACTTAGTGGTGCTACAACATACTCTCATACAATTGTCAATGGGCACGTAATATTATAATATTGCAGCTTCTACGCAACATCGTAACACTTCAACCATCATTTCTAAAACTCGAAGGATATAACTAAAACATTACGCGAAAGCAATATTCTTAACCACTAAACTTAATCGAACTGAAAAGTAATTTATTGTTATTTTAAAGATTAATGAGAAAATGAAAAATACTACTTAAGATTCGAAGAGTACGTTTTCTGGCAAATCAAAATTCTCTACGAAAGACACACTGCTTTTTAAAGAAATCTTATTAGACGAATTAAGTTATTGACAGAACAATTTCATTTCATCTCTAAAGTACTTATAATTGAAACTCAGTTTCATCCTCGCGAATTTAACACGTTAGTCCTAGCCGTCCTACTATAAACAATGTACTATTTATTTCCTCACAGAATCATCAGACGGAAAATAATGAAAAAAACTCTGAGTAACAAACAAATAAGTTAAAAGAATTAACGTTAATTATATATTGTGCTTTAAAGGAATATTTATCGTAATTCGAAATTACAAATGCCAAATAATTAATTATGTTCAATGCTTCGTCGTTGTGAAGAACAATTGAAGGGCTCAGTAAATCAAGGGGCTATTCCATATCGACCTAGTTCTGAGATATTGAGGGTTTTGCTAGAACTTTTATATTATAACTCAGTACATTTTTAAAATTTTAAACTGAGAACACTTGCACATACGTTCATACTGGATTTAAATAAAACAGTACACCAAAATAATATTTAATGCGAATAACTCAATTTCACAAAAATGTTGTATAGCCCCTTCTACTACCTCCTTCAACTGTGTGCCCAGGTGCTCCCCAACACATGCAGGTCTCCCAGCAGCGTCGACTTCCCGTTCGAAGAAGTGTTTCTGACGGGGCAGGGCGAGGCGTTCTCCTTCGGCGAGTCGGACCCGGAGGTGTGGCACATGCTGGACAGCCAGCCCGCGGGCGAGGTGGCGGTCTTCCGCGAGCGCTTTCTGCGCCGGCTGCGCGTCGTGAGCGGCCAGGCGCAGGCGGACGCGCTCAAGGCGCTGCTGCGCCGGGCGCTGGCGGACGCCCTGGGCGCCCCGCCCACGCCGCGCGCGCGCGCGCTCACCGTCGCCTACTCCGACTTCCTGCACGACTGGTGGAAGAGGAGCGACGCCGGCAACCTCTCCCACGCTTCCAACGCGATCCTCCGCATCGTCCGGGACGACCTGCACAAGCGGCTCGCCCACCTCGGCTTCACGGGGAACTTCTACTTCGCGCTGGAGCGCCGCTTGACAAAAGACGCGCGCGGCTGCTGGGCGGCTTACGTCGTCGTCAAGGACATGCCTGCCCAGCTGCGCTGCTCGGCGCTGGCGACCGTGTTGGCCAATCTCAAAGATCGCTGTGTGATCCTCACTGAGAGCACGTTCAAAGACTATCCCGCGGAGGCTCTCGAACGAATGTGCGCGGATCCAGCTCTGTGCTCGGTTCTTTTGCTGGGTGTAGACACCATGGACGAGACGATGAGTACATTTGTTGACAAGATACTTCAGGAAAAAACATTCAAAGTAATAGTAGTATCTTCTGAATGGAACGCGGACATTTACGATTTTTTGTCGAATCGTGTAGGGCAGTGTGCGATGTGGTCTGAACACTGGGCACTGAAACACATGGGGGAAGAACATGACAAAATCGCGTTCTTGGGGAAAAAAGTTCTCTACCAGGATCACGAGCAGTCGCTGGTGGCATTGAAATCGACGTGGCCAACTCAGCACTGCGGAATCAGCGGGTCCTTCCTTTACGCGCTACTCAACGACGCGCCCGTCGTCCTGGACTTCCCCGTGCCCCCTCGCCACTCTGTGTACCTGCCGCAGAAGCTGCAGTATCACGACCCCCCTCGCACTGAGATGGCATCCACCCTGTGGACTTGCCGAACGACTACCGAGCGCTTCGTATTGCGAGGTTTTCCAGAGTCTGTGTTAAAACGACTTGAATCAAACAAGAGGTGGAAGAAATATGAACCTCTTCTGGACTTCATGGGTCCAGAAACTTCAGCAGATGGGGACAGGAGTATTAAATCCACTGAGTGGGCAGAATGGGGAACGCAACCTCCCAAATGGGTAAACAAAAACTTGCATCAATTGACATGGGAGGGCGGTGCAATTATTCATAAATGTTTAATATATGTTTCATCGTACAAAAAAATTCTTGGACGGTATGTGAAAGAAGGTAATTTAGAAGACAATGTTGACCTAGTAAATGAACAGTATATTACACAAGAACTAATCAACAAACGCGGTGTTAATTGTCTTACCAGCAAACCGGGGATGGGTAAATCATCGTTCTTGGCTCACATGGCAGATTTTCTCAAGACAGAGTATCCACTGGAATTGGTCATATTTTTTAGAATAAGTCACGATTCACTCATGAGACACACACCAGAAGACGTAACACGCAAAGATATCATAGATCTCTTCGTACGTGTGGTACATTGGGAAAGTCTAGCGTCGCGGGAGGCGATGAGACATTTGATCGGAAGCTGCCTACGCCGGTCAGGCAAGGTCTCCATTCTCATCGACGGCTTCGACGAAGTGTGCCCGGCCCACAAAGGCAAAGCGCTGCGCGTGCTGCAAGTGCTGGCGCGGGAGACCAAGTTCCGTCGCCTGTGGGTGACGACGCGGCCCGTTGTGGAGGAGGAGCTGACGGACGCTCTGGCGTGCGCGCCTTTCCGGCTGAGCCCCTTCTCGGAAGACGACCAGCGCGAGTACCTGCTGCGGCGCTGGGGCAACGGCCAGGCCGCGGACGGCGAGCACCTGAGGCAGCGCGTCGACCGATTCCTGTCCGCCGTCCGCGTGGCCACCGCCCACGACGGAGGCAGCATGTGCGAGGTGCCTCTCTACATGCGCATGCTGGCGGATACGTTCCCCTCACATGCTTCCACCGAAGAAGCGGAATCTGAACCCAATTTGAGTAGGCTTAAAATTATGCAGAAGTTCGTTGAGGAATCTCGCAAACTGTTCTGGCAGAGGGGCGATGTTACAATGGATGTAGCTGAAAATCGTGGTTTATTTATGTCATCAGAGCTCACATTTCTTCATCAACATAAAATATGTGCTGCATATCTTATATTTAGAAATCACGATTTGGGTGAAAATTTTAAGACAATAATCGAAAGGGAAGTGACAACGTTCATTGACGCGTTGGAAAGTGAGAAAACGGGGATCATCGTGAAGGTGTCAGACGGCAGTCCGGTCTTCATTCACCGGATCTTCGCGGAGTACTTCGCTGGGATGTGGCTGGCGGAGCACCACGCGCAGGTGCCGTCGCTGATGGACGCCGTGCTGCGCGGGGAGCTGGAGGAGGTGCGCTACTTCCTGGACGGGCTGCTGGCGGAGGGGCGCGCGTTGCACGAGGCGGCGCTGGGCGGGCGGGGCGACGCGGTGGCGGCGGCGCTGGGCGCGGGGGCGGCGGTGGACGAGGCGGACGCCGGCGGGCGCACGGCGCTGCACCTGGCCGCCGCCCACGCCCACCGCGCCGCCGCGCGCGAGCTGCTGCGCCACGGCGCGGACCCGCGCCACGCCCACCGCACGCTCAAGTCCAAGCGAACGCTGTTCTTCGCGCTCGCCAACGACTACGCGTACGTCGCCGAAGCGTTCTTCAAGAGCAGCGCGCTCACGCACGTGCGAAAACTGCTGCCCACGGACTACATGCAGGTGGCCGCCGAACACGAGAGCGCCAACGCCATCGCAACTCTCATCCGTCTGGGATTCGACTTGAACAGCTCCTTCAAAGACGACGAAAGGCGAGTGCCCTTGCACATCGCGGCCCAGAAGGGAAACAGACGCGTCAGTGAGGACCTGCTGCAGCACGGCGCTCGAGCCGACAAGCAAGACAAACACGGAGACAGACCTCTCCATAAAGCCTCGCAAGAGGGTCACGATCCGGTGTGTAAGCTGCTACTGCAGCATAAAGCTAAACCAAATTCCAAGAACAAGGAAGGCAAGACGCCTCTCATGTTAGCAGCTGCGCACGGGCACGAAGCCGTGTGTCGCACCCTGCTGGACGGAAAGGCCAGGGTGGACGTAACGGACGCAAACGGAAAAACAGCCATGAAGTACGCTCAGGAAAACGGCCACCGCCAAGTGTGTGACCTTTTCGCGCGGCGGCAAGGAGAGTACATGTTCAGTCGAGAACGAAACCAAGACTTTCCCCTTCATCGAGCGGCGCTGCAGGGTGACGCAAAGCTGTGTCGAACGTTTCTGGACCGCGGGGAGCCCCTGGACGCCAAGGACGCTTCGGGCAACACCGCCCTCCATCTGTGCGCGGCACGGGGCCACGTTGCGGCGTGCGCCTTGCTGCTGGAGCGCGGTGCCTCGGTGGACGAGACGGACGCCCAAGGCAACTCCGCTCTGCACCTGGCAGCCAAGAACAGACACGCGGCCGTTTGCGAAGTGCTTGTCGCGCACAACGCCAACATTTTTCTTCGGAACTATTGGGACGCAAGCGTGTACAATTTGGCGCATGAATTCGATGACGTTATCAGCGTGTTGGACAATTCTCAGATGTTTGGTGTTAACATCCATCATGAAGATGAGTCGACCAATTTGTAGAGGGGAGTAGTATATTTTTCAAAGCCAACTATTCAAATGAGTACTCTTGAACATAAGAATTAGAGTTACATGAACATACCATAGTATTCTTTTTGGTGGAAAACAAATTTTGTGGTGGAAAGTAATTTTACTCTTGAGTCGCGTCTCGGAGAGTTTTTTTATACCAACACTTTGTTGTTACGCTGAGAATTCACGGTACCGTTCTCGGTACCTTGAAGCAAATACCTTTCAAAGCGATTAGGTGCCTAGCAGTGTGAATTGAAACTTCGACCGGTGACATATTTTCTAACCTTTTGCGTTGATTTAGAGACAATCTCCGAGACTCGTACAAATGTAATTGTTAAGGAGGAACTATTGAGAAAAATCATTTTGGGTATTCTAGAAGAAAGTACAGATGGAGAAATGAGTAATAAATCCCACAGGGAGGGAAAAGGTTAAAGCTGCATGTTCTATGACGCCAGATAAGACGTTTGTTAGGCATTAGTTGCTTTTTTTAATGACGAATAGAGCCGAGCCTTATTATTTACCTTTATGGTCGATTACGAAACTTACTTGTTGCAGCTCATCAACTCTCATTCGAATTACTTTCAGATACATACCAGCTGAAACATCCGGCCATCGCAAGTCCCAAAAACACAAGTAAATAGCCTTTCAAATCCAAAATAAAGCAATTTTAATAGTTCAAATGTTTGGTTTACGTCCAATTTCTGAGCCCGAGGGTTTTCTCCGCAAGGCGACTATTAAAGATACATGCGACTAAAGAAGTGCTAAACAAGTAACTCCCCACCACGATCTGGTATTATCAAAATTATTCCCATTCTTTTTTATTTCTTTTTATTTATTGTTAAATACGTTGTATGTATAGAACTATAAAATGTTTTTATAATAAAATGAAAAATGATTTTCTGAAGACTAAATATTTTTATTTTATTTATTTATTTGACGCCAAAAACAGATAAAACTGTTTGTGACGTGCTTTGGAGAGAAGTGAATTCTGTGCACGTTTTCAAAATTCTGAGATCCCTGCCCTAAGTCACATACTACTTGAATTTTGAATACAGAAAGAAAAAGAGCGGTTTTTGCAAGGATTGTTAATAAAATATTCGCTCCGATATAATAAAATATATTTTCGAAGGTAAATAAGCAATAAATCTGGGCTCTTATCCCTCATGTCCTTCGTCAAGGAATAATACTTCCTGCCGAGCCAACACGGAGAACGATAATTTGAATAACTATATTTCCCACTGAATTCTAGAAGACGTGCACAGATATTGAAGTTATTTATGTCCAGAAGCAAAACAAAGGGCCATCTCTGCTCAAAGGATCAGGGAAACTGGACGAAAACCTGATCGATATGGAGTCATTGACCGCGATACAATACTTGTCGCAGGTTGTTTAGTTAGTCAAAATGGTAAATAATAAAGTTTCAACGTTAAAATTAATGTTACTTTCCTTTTGATGCTCAATGTAGTCTTTAATTGTATAGAAAAAGTTATGCAGCAGAAACGATTTTACTTCGGGATTTAAACTTTGCTATCGAATTTAATCGTTTGCAATCATCTGGCAAAGTATTGTAAAATAATGTACATGTATTACATATGAATTTTTTGTAGTGAGCTGTTAATACTGTCACCTGATGAATATGATTACTATGTCGAGTGTTATAGTTATGGACATCGGCGTTATTGAATATTAGTTGAATTATAAGACGTAACAAGGATATAAGCTGCAATGTCACATCCTAGATCTAGATATTTCCTTGTGGCATGTCTGTTAAAGTGAGGAATTTATAATATAAACACATCTCCTTAATAAAAATTTAGGAATATCCAGCAAAACTAGACGCCATGGCAGCAATAACCGGGGACTTGTGCCACGTTAAACACTTTACCCGACATAATCAATTACAAAATTAGGTTAGTAAGTTCGGATTCCTGGTGCTGTTCCCAAGGAAAATAATTTTGTTGACCAGTATACATATCAGAGATAATTCGATAAATTGTTCACCATTGTATTAATGAAGATGGCAAACAGATCATTGGTAAAGAGTTTCGACCATCATACTCCAACCTTCCTCATGGCGACTGCGCACGGATTTATATAGGAGGGTCGCCCAGAAAACCGTTTGTAATAATTTTTTTAAAAAATGTTTCAAAACATGTATTTCTCTTACATACGTGAAGCTTATCGTACTTCTCCACATAATCACCAAATCATCATCAAATTTATTGAGACGTTTACGGTGTTTGTAAACGAGCTTCAGAATCCCCGTGTTGTAGTCCTCGACCGCCTGCGTACTGAGACCGATATTTATTGCAGTCTTCAACAATTATGACAACTTATGCCGATGAACAAAAGCTTGCATGCCACGCTGGTAAAAATATCTACCAGCCGAGGTGACCCGTACGGGGAATTCTTATGGCACCATTCCATAGATTGTCGTTTTATTTCTAGCTCATAATGGTGACATGTCTCATCATCACTGATTATTCAATCCAGAAAACCGCTGCCTTCAGCTTGGTATTGGATCAAAAGCTTTCCAGAAACTTCCATTCAGTGCTGCTTGTGTTCTTGTGAGAGTGATCGCGGGATCCTAACTCAATTTACTCAACGCTGCCTGTAGTGCAGCGCAATCAAAGTTAGTTAGTTAATGCCTCATTTTACGTGGCGAGACTCGAGCCATCAGGCCCGCTCTTCCGTCTAACCACGCAAATTTCGCTACGCTCCTTTCACCACCTAACAGAGAAAGGAGGCATTATCTTGGGCGACGAAACAGGCGGAACTCAATTTTGCTCAGAGGCTTCTTTTAGGCTTGAGGATCTTTTACATGCAGTAAATCTACTACATGGAACAGTCGGCTTTACTTCCCCTCCGAAGGATTCTTTCGCCCTTAAAAATTCACGGCTTCGATCGGGTTTGAACCCGAAAACTCGGGTACAACAGCCCGCTACGCTGACCGTTATACCACCGAATCCGTGTTCATCGCCGTTCGCAGTTCCCAGCACCGGACACAGCCCCCTCCCTCCCATGAGCCTATTCCCACGGATGAGCTGATCGAGGCGCTCCTTCATTGCGTAATGTCGCGGCTCTGCGGCGACGACCTAAACGTGGTTTGTCTTTCACGAAGCTGTCGCCACCACTGAAACGCACAAGCCATCGTCGCCACACTGACCGGTAGCGGTAGCTCAGTGCATCAACTGATGTCACTGCAGCGCCTCTGACCGGAAGGTCCTAGGTTCCCACTCCCCACGGCGGCCGGATTTTCGACACTAGCTTTTCAGCTAGGTCGAATTCAGTCTCTGTCTGGAGGAGAATTCTAGCGGCCGGCTGCTGTGATCGGTAGTTTTCCGTGGTTTCTCCGATCAACACCACGCGAATGCCGGAGCAGTACCCTACCAAACGGGCCACGGACCGCGCGCGATCTGTCCTTCCTCTTCCTTGTCCTATCCTCTCGTCTTACACACACACTTACACTGACATGCACCACACTACCACATATTCCGGGAGACCGGTCGGGAGCTTAGAACTTGTCCCGACTGGGGCGGTGCCCCGCTGGTGGGAGAGTCCTAGTTAGGGGGATACCACACTAACCGACGGTAGGTCGGCGCCGGATCTCGCCATCCAGCGGGGGAAGATCACCGCCATCTCCCGAGAAAAAGCATGTACTACACTAACGGGATTAATGAACCGAAGCAGTTGACGCGCCGGGAAACACGAAAAAATCAATCAGTCGCCACACTGTAGTGACACCCACTGCACGTTTCCCGTAAAAGTTCAGCACGAGACTGTGGATGTCAATATGTGCAATTTCCTCCAAAGTGAGAAATTCAGTCACACATCTCTGCTTCTGACGCGCGTTCCAGCTAGACCCATTTTAGCATACTGCAACTGTGCTTCTATCTGATAAATAGAACAAAATTAAACAAACCTTCACGGGAAGGATCAAATTCCACTATGACACCACTCGCATTCGTTTTTGAGGTCATAAGCCAACGTAAAAAATAGGAGACATTACTTTCGGAACAACCTTCGTATTTGTATGCAACTTATACATTTGATTAACACATTTTTTGCTATTTTTACTTTCTCGTATACATGCGTATATACGGAGTATAGAGAAAGTTATGTAATGCTGCGGAAAATCGATGTCGATATTTCAACGGAAATACACGTTTTGGGGTCACCTGATATCGAAAAAGTGCTGATTTTTTTCTTCAAAACGTCCGTCCGTCCATCTGTCTGTTTGTCTGTCCTTCCGTCTGTGAACACTACTAGCACCTAAACCATCCGTACGGTCTTTTCAAAATGGAAGAATCCCCAGTCGATCTGGCGCTAGTTGAAGCTTTGAAATTTTGAGAAACATTCTTTACAATTAGGGGGTACTTTACATGAAGACCCCTGGACATTTTCAAAATTGGCTCTAAATTTCTTGTAAGAATAGAATAAAATAGTTATAAACGTGACATTGGTGTGATTTTCACGGTTAACTCAGACTTTTCTGAGACTATGAACCCTGTGATTCTGACATGTGAAAAAGAGTTGCAAATTTCCAATTTGAAAAAAAATCCGTAATCACCATTTTTTAATCACGGCTTCAAATTTTTCATTGAAAATTTCTACCAAGACGAGGATTCACTTTTCTTTAATATTGTTGGAGGTAAATTTCGGTTGTACTATTAGGGAAGCGAAAAATTGAAAAAAATGTACTTTGGGAGACGATAGAGGCAGCTGAGGATGGGGGCAACAACGTAAAGCCCGTCCGCACCAATGAAATTAGAAAACTTTACTACGAGAAAGTTTGTACCATTCCGTAGCACCTCTAGTTATTATTTTACTAAAACTAGTCTGTATATTCGATCAACATTTGTACAATTTTTAATACATAGTGTGTATATTCATATTTTGGTACACGTTATTCCATATAAATCTCAGCCCTTGTTTCTGTGATGTATCTGGTTTTTGGTAGTCCTCGTAAGTGATCACACGTAAGTGTTACACTGTGTCTTATGGTGGCTCTGTTATCTGGGGGTGTTCGATTTTACATGGACCTCCCTCCCTGGAGAATGGAGGCTTTACTCTACATTGCAATACACATGTGTCTTAACTTGCAACCCATGACTGGTAGCACATGTTCTTGTTTTGGCAAGGTAAATCAGGTCGCTCAAGTAATGAAGTCATAAACTGCAGCAACTTTCCCTTTCTTTCTTTTTTCATTCAAAGGCTTGAGGCGGGCAGGTACGCAGATCGTACGCCAGAATCTTTGGCACTGCGCAGGATGGGTGGGGAGGGCAGGGACATGAGAGGGCAAAAAGGTCACTTTAGGCTAGTGGCGTAGGCTTAATGGATGCGAGTAATGTGTCGCATCCCCAAGTTTTTCGTCTCTTTTAAAACTTTTGTTAAAAATATTTTTCTATTCCTTAAGTACATCTCTCTTTTCTGTTTGTACTTTTCGGTTTTTTTCCCCATGCGCTTTCCGATAGGCGCCTGTCACCTCCATGGATGTGACAGGCCGAGAAACATCCCTTCGACAGCCTCGATTCGTTACCGAGGCCATTGAACTCTCACCACGTGTTGTGTGAAAGATGCGAGGTTTCGGCCGATGGTGATGCGACGCTGACTGTCGCAGCTCGGACTTCTCGTTGGCGCTTCTGTATCCCCGTCCCAAAGCTTCGCCATCGCCTCCCAGTGGTCACGTGCTAACGACTGTGGTCTCCATAGCGGGTTGGGGGAGGGGGAGTTTGACCACGCTACACATGCATGCGCGTATTATTGTTTTGTTTATCATTGTCAGAGCAAGCAATGCACAATTAGCAATTCTCAAACAAGAAGAAATAAAAGAGGTCATCTTCGCCAACAACTAATATGTTTGACGTTTTTTTTATTTCTTCTTATAAGAACGTCAACAACACCAAATCAGAATTCCCACAATTCTCAAACAGTAAGTATGTACATCGTAATATGGATAGACACCTTAATTGTTCTACCTTGTTTAATCCATCAAACTGATCGCATCCCCATGATCACTGAGCAGGAGACGCCACTGCTTTAGACGATTCTGTCCTGAATACTTAGGAAACAAAACTATAATACTGAAGATATGGATGCTTCGAAGAATGGGACTTCCACAATGCAAGAGGCATTGAAGGGTGTCAAGACTTACAGACTTTCGATACTTACAAACAGTGGGCAATGAAGTATGGAAAGAGCACGAACTCTGAAGAAGGAACTAAAAAAATTTCTAATGAAAAATGTACTAAGCAAACAATTGAAAATACTTGATTTTTTAAGGACAAATAAAGATACTCATATTTTCGGACCATGTTGTTAATGTACCTTTTTCTGTATCTCTATATTAATAAAACCAATCATTGTGGATAAATTCTATTTTATTTTGACATATTCGGATAAAGTGAACATCTGATGTACGAGTAGTGAAAAATGTTACGCCCCGGAAGTTCACTATAACCGGGATCGACTCTTTCCTTAAAATGACAATATACTGACCCTAAAGTAAACGCTCAGTGACTACCATTTGCCAAGAGAGAGGCGTGTTCTCTTTCCAGGGTAGTGGCTGGAAACACCTTGAAGAGTAACAAGGACGGAATAATAGCTCTCTCTCTTTTCCAACTAAAACTACATTCTCGCAGACCGAAATCTAGGGGCACGCGGTCGGGAATCGCTGAAAGTAAAAGGATGCCGAAGGTCATTTACGCGTTGCCAAATAGTCTGAGTGGTGTTCCCAGACATGTGTTGCGAGTTAAGGACTCGGTATATGTACTAATCAATCTATTGTAATATAATTTCACACGTTTTCTATTAAGAAATTTTAGAATATTGATTAATTTTGGTGTTTTGAATCTTGATCGGCTTATTCATTATTTTACTAAAAAGTTTGGTCTGTATTGTACGTCATAATTTGTAGTTTTAATACATAGGTAAGCCCATATTTTGGTACATGTTATTCCATATAAAGAAGAGGAGCCAGGATTATTCCAAAAACATTATTTATAAAATTAATAAAACAAAAAATTCAAATGTTGAATTCAATACATTCACTGTTGCTTATGATTAGACATCGGATGTTTAGGCACTAAAAAATCGTCTTTTAGGCGCCTAAAAATGCACTGAAAATGTCAAGAATAAGGTGAGAAAAGGCACTACCATAAGTTACATACACAATAAAATGGAAAAATTGTAGTTTTTGTCTATATTATTTCGTAAACTTAAATGCACAAAACCAGTTCGTATATTTTAATGTAAAACTGGATTTACACATTTACAACTCTTCTACATTTTATTCTTAAGAGTTTCCATTAATCATTAATATTTACATAGTACCAGTCACTTTTTAAGGATCACAATTTCAATTTGCGACGATTGGGAGACAAAATCAGTTGCGGAGAAGGATATCTGAACGATGTGACTGGCATATATTAGCAGTCAAACACTAGCAACACTGAAACCTTCTGGAAATTTATATTTATTTCCACTTAAAATTTCGGTTCCCTCGGTGTATTGTCAATCGTCCATGTTCTCATATCATGGCTGGTATTTATGAAGTAGGGAAATGGAGAAAAATCAGTGAATATACTTTCAGGAATTCTCTCGTAATTTTAAATTTCAAGACGTGAATTTTAGGTTTCGTAATGAATATTCACGTTGGACCATCGCCGATTTTCCGATATCTTAGCATTGTATATTAATATAATAAATAAAAGGCAAAAAAGTCTTAAAAAAGGTATTTATGCTAAAATAAGCATTATAATACTTCATCATATGTCTGGTTCGTGGTTAAATAAGTTCTCTAGAAAAAAAATAGGCATTTCCCTAAACATCCGATGTCTACTTAGGATTCAATAATAATGAAGAAAAAATAATCAATTTTGATATTAGCATGATATTAAGATAAAATGAGTGTTAATTATATCTTGTATAATTTACTGCATACAAATTTATATAAATTTAATATTAACTATTATTTAGTGTTGCGGCTCATGAAGCAGACTCATCAGTCTGAGAACATCTTTTTTTTTGTATTGACTATCTATAATTATCAGATATTGTAATCCAAAATAAGTCATCCATACATGTTTGAAGATCCAGATCCAGGACCTCCAAAGCTGTTGTAGATGCCAGTAGTAAATTTTGCTCACCTCATGTACGTCCAGTAAAGTCGCAGGGGCTAGATCCGGGGCATCGAAACCAGTTGAAGTTCCAGCCTTTTGCAAGTGCCAGTATAAACCAAAAGAAACGCGTTGAAAATGTTTCTGACTAAATATCGTGTAAAAGGAGGAACTCATCTACTCAGATCCTGATGTCAAATTTGATATAGAAATATGACTCTGATTCAGGAAATGATAAACTTTTAGTACACGATTACGTCGTTAAAACATTGCGACGTAAATTAACAACAAAGGGCTTCTTCTAAACAATGAAATGGAATCGTCAGAATGGGATTATCAGTATTTAAAGACGAAATACGTTATATAGATAAAGGAACTGTAGAAAATGAATGTGCCATGTAAAAAGCGAAAGGAAAAAAAATTTTTATACACCAGAAATGAATCTGAAATAGTTTGCAGTTAATGAGCGCTAAAGTTGATTTAATAGAAAACTTAAAACTTGCCCTTCAGCTACAAATTATCCAATTCTTTTTGCAGTGAATTTTTCTTTCGTTATTTTTTTCTTCAGGTCAAGAAATATAAGTAGTGAAGGTATTGATGTATTTATTCATAAGGCTACTGGAATATTTTGCGAATTAATAAGATATTTCGTAAGTGATAAATAAGAATTAATAAGTAATTTTACGCTTCTCAATAATAAAACGACACTGCATTTTGTCCCTTTATTTATGACGCGACCTACTTCACTGTAAGTACATCTGAAATCACGAAATCGCGCCGGCGTCGTTTGCCGAATCAAATATGCTCCATTAAGTCACGGAAGTTAATCGATTCGAGACACCGCGGATCCATAGGCGGGTGACCGTCTGGGAACCCCGGTTACAAACGACCCCGAGCCCATGGCTGAGGGGATAAAAGACACTGATTAAACACTCACACCTTAACTGAAGGTTACTTCAGACGCACACTGCCCAACAGGATTTATAGACGTGTTGCGTCGACGAAGATGCAACAATTTTTTAAAGAAATACACAAATATGTTATATGGGAACAACTTTAATGCATGATTGCAACTTAAAGTCAGATCAGAAATCAAATCTCATTTATATTAAAAAATCAGATATGAATGATTCTAATCATGAACTCTATTTTTATTTTTACTTGCAATATGAGTTATCTCATCAAAACTCCTTTCACAAAGATACCCAGCTTACGGCACAATTGAATACAATTTCTATTGATGTATTTTCTTAAATTGTACATTTCTGGGTCGGTCTCTTGTGGATATTTGCCGCCAAAGTTTTCTTTATTATACTATTATTATATCACACAATCCTACAAAATGAAACATTTATCAACAACCTCTGTTTAGGGTCTGCTTGTGAAATGCATCGCAGAACTATCCGCTACATAAGAGAACGCAAGCGGCTAATTTCTTTGTTAAGCAAATATTACTTTGTCTTCTTACGTTGCAATCTGAGAGCTGAAAAATATATAAAAGAAAGGTACTGTGTGATTTGAATCGAAGTTCATCTGTCTCATAATGAGTTAGTGCAAGAGAATCTGGAATGCTAAGGCAAAAGGGTTCACTCAATAAGTGTTTTACTATCATTTATGGTAGTAAAACACAGGCAGTATGTAGTGCCTATTCTGGTAATGTTAAATCTTCAAACTCAGGGTGCACTTTTCTCAAGAGCAATGAAAGTTACATCTTTGATATTTTACAGCAGTTTTGTCTGATTTTTCAATATGGTAGACACTTTTTTTCTTGCATTCACGTTTTTCATTTCAGTTACGATTTTTTTGCCACAAGTAAATTATTTTTTTTTTGTTTTTTTGAAATATTATTTTACATAAAAACGAGTCTTCTATCAAGAACACATTAGTTGTATACGGCACAATTTTTTAGAAAAGTTATGTTAAGTATTTTTTGGGATAAATGCACCAACTGTCCACTGGAAATAAATGTGCGGCAAATGGCCTTCAAAGTAAACAGCGGCACCCACCAACCACTTCGATAGGCTAGAAGTTTCCTTTGATGTAATCTATGACCACCTCTTCCCTTTTCTTCTTGATGTTTCTCTTCTTCATTCTTGCCAGTTTGCTAAGATCTTATCAGTTTACTTTATAAGCTTTTCCCACTAGAAATTTAACTTTTAATTCAGAATTGCAATAGTAATTTTATAAAGAGACCCGCGTTGACGTGCAAATGATGGACACGCCAAATTTCAATACTCGAGAAAAAGGCTTTCAAATTTGCGGAATGAAATTGAAATGAAAAAAAAAACAATTCTTTGTCAAAATCCCACTATATGCTCCCCTTAAGATTTTGTTTAAATACCCTGAAATATTTCACAAATTTGTCATTAAAAAATGAGAATTACCTGGATAACCTGGAAGTCAGGGAAATTCATCCTAGAAAAAGAGTGGTCATCCTGTTGTTCTTGAAAGTGGTCAAGGTAATTGGTAATTTATCTTGATCTACTGCTTAGTTGTTTACTTCATATACTATTTCCTTTTTGTATGATTTACTCGATATATTTAATTGTATAAAAATAAACAATTTTTTGCAACACATTTCGGATGCCCTGAATTCCAATGCTGTCCTTATGACAACCCTACCCGTAGTCCAATGTCGGCTGTTGATAGCCTGTTCTGGTGGAGAGTACTGATGTCTGGTTTGGAGTAGGAAGATTTGAAAGGTCCGTGTAGAAGCCCCACCGTTAACACACTACATTCATCCCTCACTCCGGATTTAAACTCAGATGGATGTAACACGTACTAGGTCTCAAGTGACCCAGGCCTATAATCCAGGGCGGCTAGTGATGGAAGGGCAAAGGTGATATAATTTTGTAAAAGTTTAAAAAAAAGCATCTAATGCTATCATTGTCAGTTTATGGGTTCAAAGCAACGAACCCTGTTTGCACTATCTTCATCGAGCGTCCATTGTAATTTTTTGAACTTTGTTTCCGGATAAATATTATAAATTAATAAACAGTCCCTATCCAATTAAATTTTATTGCGAATTTAATGTTGAATTCTAAACCACCTTCAAAACATCGATTGTTTTTGGTCGTCACATTAACATCGGTAGTTTAATTTTGAATATCAATGTTTAGTAATATCGATATTACATCACTAATTCATGGTAGCATGATGCAGACCATAATGGAAAGATATGGGTGAGCTACTCCGGCGCACGGATTTTTGCTCGTTCTTCGCAGCACCAGTTTGCGTCACGAATCACGTCACCAACCAAAATTGACACGAACATTTACAAGATGCAATATTTGAAAGAAATGCTCCAGATATCCGTTTCAATGACTGGCAACAAGGTGATAATGTTGGTATCTGGCTGCATTTAAAATTCCTTTAAAATACTATTGCTTCTTTTATTTCAACGACACCTTTACTGTTTTAATTTTGGTTGGTCATCGTTGAAAATGGTTTCTTAACGCCGCATTCAAAATTTTTCCCAACACTTCTCGCTTGACACGCAGCATCGCGGCCAGCGTCCGGTCTGGCTTTTCACACGAAGTGCCCGTGTTGTGATGACATGTGTGTGGGTTTTTCCACTTTCTCGTATACGTACGTATATACGGAGTAATAGTATAGAGAGTTATGTAATGCTGCACGACAAAACTGCGGATTTTCGGCATAAAAAAATTCATTGCCTAGCCCTGATAGAAATGTGAATAAATCCAGTTGCCAAATTAAGGGGGAAAAATCCTCTAACACGTGATGTAGGCAGAATCCCTGTTTTGTTGGTCCTGGATACCGAAAAACCAATTGAAAGCATAACGTCCGTCCGTCTGTGAACACTACTAGCGCCTAAACCGTGCGGAGTTTTTTCTTCTCCTCAAATTAAAGAATACCCATTTGGAAGAATGTCCATTTGGCTTTAGTTGAAGCTTTGAGATTTTGAAAAACATTCTTTAAATTTTTGGGGGTACTTTACATAAAGACTCCCATTTTCACAATTTTCTCAAAAACTGCTCCAAATTTGTTCTTACAAGTTCTTGTAAGAACAGAGTAAAATACCCTTATAAAGATGGCATAGGTTCGATTTTCACGGTTAACTCAGAATTTTCGAAAATGTTTAAAGTTTGAATTATTTACGGCGTCATCCCGCAACTACAAAATTAAATGTAGATTTTTCTTTCAAATAAAATGTGTTGCTCATACTGTTTTTTAAATAAGATCATGTAGATTATTTTGAAAATTTTAGTAGTTTTCGAATAATATTGCGTGCAATATTTGCAATTTTAAAAAAAGGACAAAGACAAGATTTTCTCAAAAACCGGCTCCAAATTTTTCCTTGAATTTTTTTATATGAACAGTGCTCAATACACTTTATAAAATGCCATAAGCGCCATAGTGCTCTATTGTTATCTTTTTTAAAAAATTACAATTTTTTTACTCGTCTCTCACGTTAATATTTACATTACAGAAAATTTGTTCACATAATGGTATTTATGAGTACATGTGGTTTAAATAATTTCATGAAATTTCGAGAAAACTAGTTTTGTGTGAAAATGAAATCAAATTTCCACATTTTGAGAAACGCTGAAATTCCATTTTCTCAAAAATGGCTCCAAATTTTTTCTTCAAACTTTTCCAACGGTTAGTGGTAATTGGACTGTTCAATATGCCGAAAAGTTCATTTTTGTGTATTCTTTTGTTCTTTCAAAAATTTCACAAATGTATTTATTTAATATATCTCATGCCGTTAAGATGCGCATCCCCAACGATTTGTATTCATTTTTACATTTGTAAGTGTAAGTCCTTTAAATGAAGTTTTTCGAAAACTCAATAGATTCCTGTGAAAAAGAGCTTCATATTTCGCATTTACAGAAACGCCTAAACGCTGTTTTCTTAAAAACTGCTCTAACATTTTCAATGAAAATTGCAATTTGGAACAAGGTTTTACTCTTTAATATTCTTAAAGTAATATTTCAGTTCTACTATTACGAAACGGAAAAGTTGAAGAACTTTTTAAAAAAATGTCCTTTGGGTGGCGATAAATGGCTGCTGGTAAGAGAATAGGGCAAGAGCACACCAAGGAAATAAGAACACTATACTACGAGAAAGTATGTCATTCTATAGCACCACTACTTTTAATTTGTTGCGTCGTCACTTTATTAATCGACGCAACGTGCCTCGAAGGCCCTGATCGAACGTAGAACGCAGTTGTTCGTGAAGTATCTGGTTCTGCTCAGAACGAGCAAAAATCGATGTGCCGGTCTAGCTCGCCCACGTTTTTGCATTACGCATGGCTAGGTACCTAAATAAGAGATCGAGCGGAATGGGTGGACCCGCAATGTCTTCTGCGCATGACATCACTATCAAGAACAACTTGCCGTCGCGCCCATGCAGCTGCTTGAAGACGTCAAATTACGCTAAATATTCACTCAGAATAAAGAACGACAATAATATCTGAAATCAGTTATCTAGTTTTCTGAAAGGAACTTTTTAAAGTAAGTGATAATCTAGCCATACATGTTTCTAATAGCCCTCTGTAGGGCATTTTAAACTGTACTTGAAATGTAATCAGCTCATTTCATTAAACTTTGTCTTAACTCTTAACTTGTTAAGTACGATATCACATTACATTATATGGCATTCTATCGCCCCCTAGTTACTCCGAAAAATAAATAAATAAATAAATAAACACATACCTTAACTTTGTTTTGAAGAAATTGAAGCCTGCAACTTTTTTGCCTTTCGCTTATGAAGTTCAGCAGTTCTTCTTGCTTTGTCTTCAATATTTAAATATATCCTAATAAAAATCCTTATCCTGGACGTATAACTTTCCCTCTTGAGAATTCATAGCTGGAAATTTCTGTGACAAAATTTCAGTCTCACTACCACATTACGGTCTTTGTACACACCATGATGTCCACTGAATTGTAAAAATATACGTTCAAACTCTTTTACTGTATTTAACCAATTATTTGTTGGGACAATCAAACCACCCTGAGACAATTTTTCTATCCAACCTCCACCTGAATGACTAGAAATTATCTCCATATCTTCATTCTTCCCAGCTATATAGTCAGTTGTACATTCCGAAGTGGATTTCGATGGATATGATACAGGATCATCTAATGTCATCTCGTGTTCTACCTTCGAGTCATCCTGTAAGACTTTCAATAATTCTTCCACATTGGAAGTTAACCCATTTAATAAGTAAAATGTGAGATATGCATTAACATCTTGGTCAACAGCCACCGGACACGTATGAAATGTTTAATTTCATTTCTGAAACAGCTCTACTCTTTTTTGGAAATAAAGTAAGGTTTTTCTTTTACCAAAACCGCCTAGTCACACAAACTGCACAAAATATTTTCAGTAATTGTTCTTGAGCTTGTATTTGCATTCTAAAAGCATTTGCAATGGAACGATCGTTATTAGATATTTCTTGATTATGAGACATGAGGTAAGATATTTCCTGAGCAACATCATTTGACAGTAGTTTACAAGCATGATGAATTTTTTAACCCCTTTTTTTGATCCCACCCAAACACATTGATATGAGCAAGTGTCGATTTTGGGCATAATTTAATTTACCCGCAGTTAAGTTTGCAAATCTCTCAAGTAATCGTCTTTCCTAAAATAGAGACTGTGTACAGTAGCATGTTGTATTTACATTAAGTGAGTCTGCGCGGCTACAAACATAAATCCACTTTCTACTCAGAATAGTATCCCGCGGAAACGAACGATAAACTACATCACTTTCTTGAGTTCTTTTATTGTAATTTCCACAAACTGTCAGTGCACAATTCAGAATGTTCGCAGAATATAATAAAATTAATTCCTTAACCGAACGTAAACTTGGAAACACAAACACACGCACTCCAAAACATCTTTTTCACCGACACTAAAAAAACTTAAGTTAATGTTGCATAATCTAAATTCCGATAATGTATATTTTCGGCACCACCAATACTTCACAAACCGCAAACACACCAGTATTTCACATGACAAGGTGCTTAATTTTTCTCGACTGTGACGTCATGTGTAGAACGACCGAAATGTAATCCATTGCGAGCGAAATGCGCATCCCCTGCATGTTTGGTAGTTGAGATTGAGAGGACTGCAAAATTCGTCACAACCCAATCCTCTTGAAGCGGGTTCGGACAGTGTAGCCAGGTTAGTGGTTTTCCCCCAAAATTTAGTTGGTGTTTGTGGATGTTTTTGGGGGCAAAATTTTTGTTGTTGGAGATTTTCGTTCAGTTTTTTAATGTTAAATTAAAAAAACCATGTATATCACAAAACCCACAAATAGTTCTTTATGATTATTGCAGATATATTGAAAAAATAACTAAGCGTGGTAAAAATACTTACAGGCATTTACGACCATTTGAAGGAATACCCTCGTTTAAAACAGCGGGGTTATTTGTCACCAACCAAAGATTTGTAGAGGCTACGGTGCATTTTGTGAAAAGGAACGAATCCAGCAATAAACTATTGGAAACCACTATTTCGTTTGAAGGAAAGTTTTAACGAAGAGGTTTCATTGTCTTCTTCAGTCATTAAAATGAGGGAGTCAAAGATACCTCTTAAGTGTCGAAACACCGTAAAACTTATACAATGCGTGTAGATTTAGTATATTACAGTAGAACCCCGGTATGCCGAACTAATTCGGAGTATCGTCTCTTCGGATTCGGAAATGTTTGGATTCTCCGAAAAAACGTAACGTACATATCCAAATACACATATAGGATTACCAGACATTGCATCGTAGCTTGAGATGTGAGAAAATGGCAACGTAGCCTAGCGACATGAAGTGGCAATATTGCGAACGGAGTACAGTACGTACATAACTTATCGAATGCGGTAGTTATCGAATGCTACACTGTTTAGAAGAGTTCAAGCACAGTTTGTGTCGCTGCAGTTAACGAATATTCTACGTAAGTATTCAGAGTTGGGTAGACTTGTGTTCGTACTTTTTCGTTCGTAAAATAAATTAATACCAATCAGGTGGTTCTTTTTTTTTTCTCCTCTATCCCGAATTTTTTTCGGATTATCCGAAATTTCGAATTTGCAGGGTTCTACTGTATGATGTAAAGAGTTGTTTTATTTGTATACATTAAAATATAGATGACAGTAAAATTTAAATATTAACTTATTCCATTAATGTTTTCATATTTATTTAATTCCCTTATCTCTCCATATTTTGATCAAATAATAATTTCCTGATGTTTTTTTGTCGTTTTGGTGGTTTTCGTACCACTATCTGGTGGGAAATGCTTAATACTACCTGGCAACACTACGTCCCGACTGCGCGACCCTTCCGAGTCGAGACGGTCAAGACGCACCCGCGCAACTATCTGGGCTACAGAAGTCTGCTACTAAGGGTAAAGAAGCTCAAGGTTTTTCTGGAAGGTAAAAACTGACAATACATTTTTGTTTTACGAATTTTTTAATTCATTCACTATTTACATTATTTACTTCTCGTATTCGAGAAGGTGCAACGAGCAAGTATTTATTGCTTTACACTGTTTTACATCCTTAGTATATTTACAATAGACTGCCATTATTACAGTGCTTTTTAAACATATTAATTGAAAATCTAAATAGTATTCTTCCCCTTCGTTGCATTTTGACACATTCAAAAGTTGGAAGCTTAGTACAGATTAGTAGCAACATATTCACTCCTTGATGAAAGCAATAGAACACTTTCATCATGGTTCCATTCATATTCAAAAACAGAGTGTACAGAAACATTGTTATTTTATCTTGGGAATTGTCTTCATAACATGTAGGTTACAATCATTTTATTAATAAGACTAAAAGGAATGGACTTCTAGTTTTAAAACAAATGTGTTTCAATAGCAGCACATGTGTTAGCCAGGGGCGGATCCAGAGGTGAATTTTGTTTTTTGAATTTTGAATATATAATGTAGAACGACGCAGGCGAAACTACTTATTTGGCGATACATTTTATTTGTTTTAATGATTATTCGAAAATATGTTTGCTTTAAAGTTTCGCGACACGTTAAAATATTTAATGCATTTTTTGAGGGGGGGGATTTCCCTATTTTTCCTCCGCGTGGATCCGCGCCTGTTTGCCTAGCAATCTATAATGAAAAAAGTCCAGAATAATAACTTAGTACTCTAAAAGAACAAATACACTACATGCACAAACACATCTGCATGCGAACGTTATCTTGATCTCCGTAATCCCTCGTTAATCATACATTGTAAATAATGAATATGGATAAAAGAAACTAGTGTTATTACAAATGTTCGATAACAATACATCTCTCTACAATACATACATATATACATATATGCACATATATATATAAAATTATTTGCGCCGGGAAGTGAGCTACAATTTGACAACTGCCGAAAAACCACCCAGTTCTCTCGCTTGGAACAAAACGATAGATCAAGAAAAGTGCAGAGTAGTCTTTAATATTCAGTATACCATACTTCAATTTAATAAAATATGTAATTCCTATGGCAGATTTGATTACTGCAGAACTTTTCAATATTCAAGTTAGTGACAACATTATTAATTTAAATTAACTTAAAATTTGTTAATGTTAATGCAGATTCACAATTCAGGGTCAACATGTAATGGTGCTTAAATTTAAAGTTTTTATTTAGCATTGTCCTATTTGCCAGTGTCTACAATAAAGAATGTGATTACAATAATTATGTAATTATAATATTAATTAGATGTAATGTGTTCACATGTGAAACCAACGTAATATTTCATGGAATTTTAGTGTTAAATACTACAATAATTGAATTTGAAATTTATTTTTACACAAATATTATAAACAATTGTTTTTCTAATTTTGGGAACGTTATTTTTTCATCATGTAAACAAACATATTTCCATAATTTTTGCATCAACATATCACATAATGCAGTGCTTTGTTTAACATTTCTGGTAAATATCGTCAGGTAGCACACATATCAAAAAGGTAAATTTTTGGAACAAAAGGAATTTGAATCGAGCATTTGCAATGTGGGCCAGTTCATTTCATTATTAGTTTGTTTTGGTGCTAATATGTTACTTAACACAACAATACTTAAATATGAAAAATCAAAAGTGGTGTACTGTTATAATTATAATTCATTTCTTGCGGTCAAATATGTTTCGGAAAGCATTTGTTTTATTCAACTGGTACTGCAAAGAATAAATTATTATAATTATTCTTTCGAAAAGAAACTATTCAAATCAATAGTCCGTTCTGGACATCTCCTCTTCCTTGCGGAAGAGGGTAGGGGAGAAGGTTTAGTATTGTAACGAATATTGCATCACCGGCCGGTACCCCCACGAACTACCTGTACGCGCGGATTGCGTCATCTGCCGGCGCCACCACGAGCTGCCTGTGATCGCGGGCTGCGTCAGCTGCCGGCGGATTATTCCAGAACGTGCGCGGTGTCCGAAAAGTTCTCGATTGTCTCGCCGAGTATAAATACGCGGCGGCCGGCGACCGCGGAATAAGGTCTGTCGATTGTGTGACATTGGCAGGAGTGTGGAAGATCATGACTGCCGGAAGAATTGGCACGGAAGTGCTAAAGCAATGGAGCCAGATATTGCTGTACAAATTATAGCTAGAAACGACACCTTAACCCAAAGGTGGCCATGGTATGGAATTTCATACCGACTGCTCCCCGGTAAAAATATTGTTTTAAAAACAGAGTTTCTGAATGTGCTTACTTTTGGTAAGTCTTTTTCGTTAACAGAGGGTTGGTAGAATGTATCGTTCAAATATAACGTCGTTGCATTTTGTTGTTTGTATTCTGGAGGTTCAACAATGAGGTGGTGATTTTTACGTACAGCAAGATGACGCACCGGTAAGATTTTCCGCATGAATGCTCATTGTTGTATTTAAGTTAAGTAGTAATTGTTGAAATATTTACTTTAATAACTAATTCAAACAGTAATAATATTATAAAACCTGTTATTAGCTTCAGTAGCTTTGAATATAAGATTAACTTTCGAGGTATGAAATTTCATACCATGGCCAATAAAGGAAACTTCTGACGCTTTTGCAGAGAGAACATTGCTACGGACGCTGAAGCCATAATTAAAATATTAAATGATTTGGAAGAAGGTGACGCGTTGGCTGAAAGCATTGATCAGTCAAACGAGCTTGAGTTCGTTTTGCAACCTGCCATCGATGCAGCTGTGAGCGATGAAGATGATGCGGGCAGCGATTTGGAGGATTGTTTGGCTGATATTTGTAACTTAGGGAGGGGCGTACTTCGTCAGCCTGTGGAGATTCGAAGGATTTTAACGGATTCCGATGGTGGTTCTTCTCGACAGATACTCGTTGAAGACAACGATGTTGTTGAAAATAATGAGTCTGCTGTCCTAACACCTGAAGTTCAGAATACTATTCCTTGTCATAATGTTCCAGAACGTCGAATTGGAAGTAATAAAGCTAGAAAAAAGACAAGATTATGGGAAGAAGTTTCTCTGAATGTATCCACAAGCAGCAACGACCATTTTGTTGAATCCGAACCCTCCATTATTCAAGAATTGAAGGAAAAAGGTTCTTCACCAATAGATATTTTTAGAGAAATTTTCGATGATGAATTAGTCGATAAAATTGTCCGAGAAACGGCTATATATGCTATGCAGAAGGGGGTGCAAATCCAGGTAAGCCATGAAGAAATTTATAAGTATTTGGCAATATTAATTCTTTCTGGATATCATCCCGTTCCACGCAGAGACATGTATTGGGAGCAGCGATCAGATTCTTTCAATTCTCTTGTGGTGAATGCTATGAAGAGAGGTCCATTTCGAGAAATCCACAGATATTTGCACTTTAACAATAATTCTGAACTCGACAGCACTGACAGAGTTTATAAAGTACCCCTGTTATAAACCATTTGAATGAAAAATTCCAGACACTGATAAAACCCCTTGGAAAGAAATTTTCTGTAGACGAAGCCATGGAGCCATACTATGGTAACCACTATATGAAACAGTTTATACGTGGGAAGCCAATTAGGTATGGCTTCAAGTTCTGGTGCTTGAACACTCCAGAAGGTTACCTTATTATGTTCGAACCTTATGTAGGGGCGAAGGAAATAAGAGAACCTGGCCATACCCTTGGAACTAGTGTTGTAGAGAGATTGTGCTGCGGATTTCTCCCTGAAAATAGCATTATTTACATAGACAATTTTTTTAATAGCATTCCCTTACTTGAAATTTTGAAAGAGAAACAGTTGTACGTTATTGGTACCATCCGATCAGACAGAGTGGAAAAAGCACCACTGAATGATTTGAAGAAGAAGGAAAGAGGTTCCCACCACACTCTTCTGGACCAAGAATCTGGCATAACACTTGTCCGATGGCATGACAATAGTCAAGTGACTATTGCAACAAATTTGGTGGCGCACTGGACACGAAATCTAACAGTTTGCAGAAGATGGAGCCGAGCGAAGAAAGAGAGGATCACTATTCCAATGCCTGGTTTGATAAAGGAGTATAATAAATCAATGGGTGGTGTCGACATGTTCGATAGACTCCGAAGTCTATACAGAATCCGAATCAGAAACAAGAGATGGTACTACCCTATCTTCCGCTTCTGCCTCAATGGCGCGGTTGTGAACGCATGGTTTTTAAACAGACGAATTGATAAAGATATGCGTCTTCTTGAATTTACCAGAAGGATAGTTATTGCCATTCTTTCAACACCAGGAATACAAAAAATGGCCTGGGGTGCACTTTCCAGTGCATAAAGTGCAATGTTGGGCTGCATCCCAAAGGATGCTTTGCAAAATATCACCTTAGGAGTTAATTTTATATTCACTGCATTGTGTGTATTTTTCTAAAAATGTCTTATTTTTGTACGTATTAGGTCTGTAAGAAACGGAAATAAACATTCATTCGGTCCAAATGTACTTTCAGTCATTATTCCCCCATTTGGCCATGGTATAAAATAACATACCAAGAAAAAAACACGAAATTTTAAAAAATAAAATAAAATATGGATTGGATATGAAAAAGTAATAGAATATGACCACAATATTAAAATATTACAAGAAACCGACCACTTTTTTAATTACGGCCACCTTTGGGTTAATAAAAGAAAATGTTGTGGACACCCTCATTGGTGATGACAGTGCAACAATTGCGGCTGTTAGGAGAGAATCTGGTCATTCAGTAATGAAATGGTCAGATTTAAATCATGCTATAAAGAAAGAATTACGAAGAAAATTCGACACAGCAAATCGTAGCATATGGTTCAACAAAACGTGTCTATCCTACAAGATCGTGCCCAACTATGTGAACTTGAAGACTTCTGCAACCACCGCCTCTGCAAGAACAGCATTAAACACAGCCCAGGTAACATGGATTAAACATGAAATTATGAAATGGTATTCAATTAGGGACGCATTGGCTTACTACCTCTTTGTCTCACATACCCATATTTCAAAATTATGTTGGCCCCTTGAATTCCTCCACCTTGATCGGAAAATACGTGATATCCTATTTTTTGAAAACTGCCAGAAAAAACTAAAATTAAACATGAAATTAGAAAAATTAAAAAGTAAACAAATTAAATCCTCAAAAACCACAACCGCTTCTAATTGTACTCAGACGTTTTACCCCAGGATTAAAAATTTATCGGATGTTTTATTTAATGATGATTAGATTGAATTACTCTCCAAAGGCCTTAAATATGCCCCTTTATTAAACTCTTCTACCAAAGATCTTACAAAATTAGCCATTAGTACTGAAGATGCCTTATGCAAGATAAAGGATAACAATATTCTCAATTCTATTGTCATTGACTGTTCCAAGATTCTTTCTGTTGAAATCAATAGACCCATCACTAATAATCCTAACAAACACAACAATTCCATATTTAAATTAGTAGAAAAAGTGAAAACGAACAACTTAATTATCAATAAAGCTGATAAAGGCAATACAATAGTTATATTGAATAATTCTGACTATATCGTTAAACTCCAGACCTTCATTGATGAAAATAAGTTCACTATTTTAGATAAAGACCCCATTTCCTCTTTTAATGTAAATGTTAGAAATACCATAATGTCCAGCACTTTAATTACCTCACATAAGAAAAAATCTTTAATTGTTATGAACCCTCAATGCCCTAGATTATATGGTCTCGTTAAACTTCATAAAGAAAACCTTCCTATCACACCTGTTGTTAGCTTTAGTAATTCTTGTATTTCACCTCTGAGTAAATTTATCATTCCTATTTTCAATTCTATTACTAATTTTAACCCCAAGTTCAGACTCAACAACTCATATGATCTCATTCAGAAAATTAAAGATATAGATATACCGAACAATGCCAAGCTAGTTTCATTTGATGTTAATAATTTGTTCACCAACATACCACCCTCTGAAGTTCAAGATATTTACATAAAGCATATCATGAATTGTAAATCCTCTTACGATGTAAAAATAGATTTAATCAAATTATTAGATTTATGTATTGAACACAACTATTTCAAATTTAACAATATAATTTACAAACAAAATGAAGGATTGGCTATGGCTCTAACATTTCCCCTTTATTTGCTGAAATCTTTATGGACCATTTTGAAAATGACTTATTTAATAGTAGTAACCCATTACTTAAACATATTATGTATTATTTTAGATATGTCGATGACATTATTTGTCTTTGGACAGGTACGGTCAGGCAATTAAATCAATTTCTTCTTTTCCTAAATACTCTTCACCCCAATTTAAACTTTAAAATGGAATTAGAACAGAACCATACCTTAAACTTTTTAGACTTAACCATTTACATAAAAAACAATAAACATAATTTTAAAATTTTCAGAAAACCCACCCAGACAGATATGATCATACCATTCAATTCAAACCATTGCCATCACCACAAATTTGCAGTTTTTCATTCTTGGATACATAGATTATTCAACGTCCCCATGTCAGAATTAGAATTTAAGGAAGAAATTAACACCATTTTACAAATAGGCATAAATAATGGTTATAACCCCTCCATCATCAAAAAACTTATCAAAGGAAAAGAAACTAAACTTATAATCAAAAAGGCCTTCCCACAAAATCTACCCCCTGAAATCAAACATTTTGTATGTTTACCATATTTAGGTCCCATATCCAAAAAGATAGGTAGAATATTTAATAAAGCCAACATAAAAGTTTCTTATAAAACTCTCAACACCCTACAAAATTTATTTCCAACAACAAATCCCCATACCCTTAAGAGAAAAAGTGGAGTTTATTTATTAAAATGTAATAGTTGTAATTCAGCATATGTGGGACAAACAGGTAGAAAGTTTTCATGTAGGCTTCATGAACATTTAAGATCATGGAAACTTAAACAAGAGCACTCCACTTTTGCCAACCACCTTATTCAAAACAACCACACTTTCGACCCTGATAATAATTTCAAAATTCTACATTTCGAAAATAAAGGCAACAAATTAAATATTTTAGAAAATTTAGAAATCTTAAAATTAGACAAAAATCCCAACCTAATATGCCTAAATGAGCAATCCCAATTTAGATCCAGCCCCATCATAAATTTATTCATTGACTAACTTACTCATCCTTAGTTTTCCTCCTTCCTCTTCCCTCAGTCTGCCCTCGTACATCGTACGATGCACAAGATGGCGTCATATGAGGACAATTTCGAAATGGTTTTATAAGTGTTTAATCTGTGTTAACTGGGTAAGTTCCTTGTTGAAATAATTTTATTTAGTAAATTTGCGCTTCATTGTAGATATTGTTTTTCATATGTTTATTTGTTTATGTCATTTTATATATTATAGAGCCACTGATGATGGGAGAACGCTCCTGAAACACGTGTATGGCCTAATTTTATGTGAAGTAAAATTATTTAGTCTTTATTGTGGTTTGATACCTCATTCATCCCTGATTTTATGCTATAAAGAATTTAAGTAGAGCTCTGTGGGCAGCTAAAGTCAACAAGCATGTAATTGAGTATCTGAAATATTGTTTCGGGTGTGCAGTAAAGAAGAACAAAGATAACGTGGAAGCCACAAGATCTGCTATTGCCAACATTGTTCCTCATGCTTTTATTGATCATGAAAAATGTGGGGAATGGTGTCGGTATATAAAGGATCCTGTGAATTTTAAACACAATGGGTTACCAAATGGGAAAGGATTACAAGGGCAACACTTGAGGGACACGTTGACATCAATTATGATGAATTTTTGCGAAAACGCAGAAAAATTATCTCCATGTGGCTCAAGTCAGAGTAATGAATCCTTGAATGCTGTGGTTGCTAGCAAGGCACCAAAGTCTCGGAATTACGGAAGTACTGAGTCATGACTTTCGAGTAGCAGCAGCTGTTTGACAGAAAAATATAGGCACCTCGTATATTAGCAGAGTGTATGAAAAACTTCAATTGTTACCTGCCTCAAATGGTAAAAAGTTCAGAGAAAAAAAAGAGTTTTAAGAGAAAAACGAGCTCTGAATGCTAAGAAACCCGAGTTTAAGAGACGTTTATTTTTAAAGAAGAAACGTTTGCAAAATAGCAGTGCGACAGAAAGAAGAGAAGGAATAACTTACTTGACTGGATGTGGAATGAACAGCATTAGTAATGTAATTGATGTTCCAATGAAACCTTTCAATGCAGAAGCACCTACAATATTTGTAGATATTGAAACCAATGGTTTATCTACAAAATATTCTGAAATATGCCAGATTGCAGCAAAGTGTGAGAGTATAGAATTTTGTCAATACATCATCCCAACAACGGGTATTTCAGAAAACGTTTCGGAAATTACCAACTGAAAATTGTTCAGGGGGAAATATATTTTAAAGGGGAAAAAGTGGAAACTTTCTCAAAGCATACCGCCTTGCTTAATTTTATTGAATTCCTCAAGGCCATTGGGTCAAGTGTAATACTGGTTGCTCACAATGGTATTAATTTGATTTTCCAATCATTTTAAGGGATGTAGTCAATTGTAATATTTTTGACTCTTTCAAAGATGTCAGTGGTTTTTTGATTCCGAGGAAAATGTTTAAGCAAATTTTACCAGATAGGAAGCAGAAATTAAGATTTAATTTGGAATCCTTGGTAAAAGACTTGCTAAGCATTGATTTTAGCAATGCACATAATGCATTGGCGGATGTGCAGGCATTCTGTAGCCTTGTAGACAAGATTGGCATATCAAAAAATATTATCGTTGATAATGCTATTTCGACTGCATCATTTGTAAGATCGAAACAGATGTGTGATGAAACTAAAGAAAATGCGGAAGAGATGAGTTTCATGCAGACCGTTTGAAAGCACATGGTCAAAAAATAGCGAAATCTGGGGTAAACTCTTGGCCACTTACAAGCTGCATTTTTGAGAAGTGGAGACCGGGATGTTGAAATTTTCCATGCAGAAGATGGTGGCAGGCCACGAGTAACAAAGTGCTAGGAACAAGATGGCTTTACCGGTCTCATCACCAACTCTGCAACGACAAAAGGAGCTGCCTGACCAACCACTAGCGCCAGAGAAACGGAAAAAGGAGTTGCCAACCCCGCTACCAAAATTGGAGCAGAATGAGCTACAGAACTCACCAATAGCTTTGCAAAGATGGGAGGAGACACTACCAGCTCCACCACCAACCTTGCAACAATTGCAAAATGATGATTTATCGACTCCACTACCAGTATTGCAGACATGGCAGAATGAGATCTCGACCACATCATTTATCCCGAAGAATTGGAAGAAGATGGCTTTACCGGTCTCACCACCAACTCTGCAACGACAAAAGGAGCTGCCTGACCAACCACTAGCGCCAGAGAAACGGAAAAAGGAGTTGCCAACCCCGCTACCAAAATTGGAAAAACCTCATAAGAAGTTGTCGACTCTGACACAATATCTACGGAAACAGGCGGAAAACAAAAAATGTTCAAAACATTGTCTTAGAAATGCAGAAATCCTTGATATCCCAAAATTGATTGCTATGAATGTGTATTATGTGATGAATAAAATTCTATTCATATAGTAAGTTGTTTATTAAACAATTGCACTTCACTTATTTTCCAAGTTTCTTTTATTTTCCTGAATTTGGAGATAAAATTCTTCCACGTAGATTACTATATTGCCCCGAAAATGTTTCACTAAGCTTTGTCTATGAAGGGGGGTAATAAAAATCACGATTTTCAGTTTTGTAGGGGAGGTAAGTAATCTGGAAGTTTTCTAGTATGTTGCTTATTTGAAGATATGTATTTTGTTAAAAAGTCTATGATTTCTTAGACATTATTCACAGGAAATTTGGTAAATAAAATTGTTTCATTGCCAAATATACCCAAAAATAACAAGTCAGGAAATGCAATCTACAAAACTTTGGTGTGAAGATGTGCGCTAAGCGTTATTCCTATTTTTAAATTGATTGCACAACCTTCAATAAGATGACTAAGTTAATACAGAGTAAGAAAATATTTAAAAAAAGTCAACATACATTTACAAAAATATAGGCTATACCATTTTTATTATCCGAGTTCTGACGAGTGCTGTATGCTGCACTCGTGTTTTCTTTCTTTCTTTTTTTTTTCACTGAACAAAATCCAAAAAAGACCACACCTTACAAATGAACACTCGTTTCCCTCACAAACTGCTATGTGGGTGTTTCAAGGGAATTTGCAGAACTTGAACGACGTGACCGTGACCCGTGGTCAGTGCATCGTACTGTGGTCGGTGTCTTGAACTGTGGCCAGTGCTTAGGACTGTGCGAGTGTGTAAGAGAAGTGTAGTGTAAATAAAGGAAGAGAAGTGTAGCGTAAATAAATAATCAAGTGTTTTCAGCGATTGTGTTAAGAAACAAAATAAACGTTTTTGTTCAAATAATACAAGACATTTAATTCACCACCTAGAATCGTAACAGTATCCATAAGATGGATATCAGATTCATCCCCGTGGTCCCCACTCACCACGGAGCCCAACAAGGGGACACTCCATCGGAGTGCCAGGGTTGCCACAGGGATATAGTGTGGGAATAACATAGCGCTGCACCACATTGGATCCCTCGCTCACCCTAGAGTTCAGAACAAGACCTAGTCCAAGCCGATTGATCGGGAGTGGGTTAGCTCCCGACCGCCCGTCTAGAAGAGTCCGAGGCCAAAGCAAGCGCATTGAAGCCTACATGAAATGTTCCTCAAACTTCGTAAACAACGTATCCCTAAGTGCAAAGCAGAACGTAGCACAAGGTGAGAAGCGGGCAAACAGACTCATCAATTGCCAGGCCACACATTTCCTCCGGCACGGGTCGCCATGCACGGCAACACATGGGTAGGCGTTCACAATACAGAGGGTGGCCAGTGAAATTGAAGAGGAAGAAGACAAGAAACATGTTATAAAAGAACGAGAATAAACAATGGGAAGAAAAATGAGTAGTGAAAGAAAGGAATATTTGAGAGTCCTCCCTGCATTCCCCCGTCAGGACGTGGACCGACCCAACTCGACGGGCCCAGATTCAACTTCACCCGTACTCCCCAATAGAAGTAGTGGAGCGTCTTCAAGCGTACACGAATTCCTCCCCTGGTGATTACAGCCTAGGTTACGACCTATGGAAAAAGGTCGACCATACATGCAAGCTCTTGCCCCCCCCATTTTCAATGCATCTAGAAAATTTAAAAGAATCCCCAAATCGTGGAAACATTCTCATCCACAAGGGCGGAAACACGGACGTTCCTTCCAACTGGCGGCCTATCGTCCTGTCCAATGCGACCCTAAAACTTTATGCCTCATTGTGGGCCTGGCAATTGTCTTGTTGGCTGGAACAACATATCTTATGTCCGGCACAATAGGGCTTTCGTACACAGGATGGTGCTTTGGAAGATTACTTCCTAGTTGAATCTCTAATGACGCCATACAGCAACGACGCAATCTTTCTGTCTTCCTGGGCTTTTCAAATGCTTCCGTCTATCTCTTGCACCTTTATCTTCGCCGCTCTTACTGCTATGGACGCTGGTAACGCCTTCTCGGCCATCGTGGAAGACCTCTACTCTGAGTGCTCGACTCCGGCTGTCAGAGGCTGGTCTCTGACGTCTTTATCCCGTCCCGAGGGGTCCGCCAGGACTGCCCGCTAAGCCCTTGGTTGGTCAGGCGGCAACCTGCAGGGGCGGCCTGCAGCCCACTCGGGGCGGACTCCCCGAGAACGGCGTGCCTCCAAGTCAATCCCCACCTCTTCGTGGTGCCAACTAGTTAACGCAAACGGGGACCCTGGCGACAACCGAGTAACCCCCGGTATAAGGGGTGCTCCTTGGAGCATTGGAGGCTGCTACCGGCCCCAGGGGGCACTCAAAACGTCCCCAAGCTCACGTCGCCGTCAGGCGTGGGCAGGAGATTCGCGGGTAGTGGTGCGCCCGCGTCTCACAATACCCAAATTGGGTAACCACTTGTACCATGGTAAGCACACTAGACCCAAATAATTCCGTCGTTACTCGCCCGTACGGATCGCCGGGGGCGAAGTCTCGTGTGAGTGCGGAGGGCACTAGAGCTGAACGGCCACCCATTATTGAACTACCCTTCACGGTGGGCAGGTACAGCTACTGCACTGAGGCGGGGAAAGGCGAATACCTGCTTGCTGACCCCAAGAATGCACTCCTTCATTACAAGGAGCTGCATTCTTTTTTAAATACGCTGTTTGCATGTGCTCAGTGCAGTAAGTCTTACAAGAGTTATCATGCTGCATGTTGCCATGTCCCTAAGTGCAAGGGTAGGAAGGTCCCCATTGAAGGGCCCAGGTGCGAGGAGTGTGGACTCTCCTTCAAGTCCAAGGCGGGCGTCTCGCAACACAAGCGGACGGCGCACCCCCTTCTCCGTAACGAAGAAAAGACCGCCGAGTTCGGCAGCCCCGGTGCTGAGGGCCTGAAGCCCCTTCGGGCTTCAGGCAGCTGAGCTGCAAAGAATGATAGATCTGGAGCTCACCACCCGGACATCAGCCCAGATGAACTGGCGAAGGAGTGGGGAAGACCAGGAGGCCTATTCTTAACCCGGGGGAGGGAAACCACCCCACCTCCGGCAGCAACGCACCTGAGGTCATAGTGGCCGGGGACGAAGGCCAGAATCCGGCCATTGCGAGCAGCCCTGCTCGCAACTACACGAGTAGATCTAGTCATGGAACACCGGCAAGTCAACCGGTTGGCGCAACCCCAGGGACGCCGAACTCCAGGGGAGTATAAACCCGGGCCCCCTTTACAGGGCCCGCTAAATTTTAGCCTCCATACAAGGCGAAATAGATAGCTAGCTCCCCTTTACAGAGCAACAAGGCCGCCACTCCCCTTTACAGAGTGCTCGCCTAACGGAGTCCCCCCTACAGGCTCCGATAAACCTTTCCGAAGGATTGCCATGCATAGATCCTGCCATGGATCCCCTTCCCCAGCAGGAATGGGAAGGGAAACTAAAACAGGTCCTCTGCCTAACACCTGAATCCCCCGAAGCCTCGGCAGTGAGTGTTGCCATCTCCGCTGCGGCGGCAAAACCGTCTCTTACACGGGCGGAGCTGGACCACATCTACAAGCTCCTGCTCGAAGAACACGGCCTGGAAGCGGTCGAGCCCTCTAGGCAAGGCCGCAAGTCCAGAAGACCCCGGAACGGGGGAAGACGGAAGGCGAGGAAACGGTTCCGCTACGCCCGGACGCAGGAGCTCTATGAGCACCACCCAAGCCTGCTGGCCAAACACCTGCTGACGGGCGTAGCTAGCGAATCCAACAAAGCTACCATGGTGGAGAGGAGCGAAGTGTTTGATCTTTATCAAACGCTCTGGGGGACTTGCCCCCCCCACAGATGTTGCAGGACTTAGATCTTTCGATTCGACCCCGGCAAGCCCCATGGACACAGGCAGTCTGTTCGCGCCTATCATCCCAATGGATGTTAAACGAAAGATCCGCTCTTTTAAGAGCAACACGGCTCCGGGAATTGACAAAATTAAACCTGCGCATCTCAAGGGGGCAAGCTTAATGGCCGATTTGGCCAGGCTTTACAATTTGGTCATCCTCAATGGCCAAACCCCCAGCGAGTGGTCCCGAAACAGGACCACTTTAATCCCAAAAGAAGGTAAGGACCCGTCACGTGCCGCCAACCACCGGCCTATCACAATTTCATCCGTGATAGCGCGAGCCTACTGGGGTCTCATGGAAAGGAGGCTGCGAAACCAAGTCTCGCTGAATCCAAGACAGAAAGGCTTTATTGCTGAGCCCGGTTGCTTCGAGAATGCTCAAATCCTTCACGAAGCAGTTAGGGCGATGAAGAAACGCCACGGGGGAGTGTGCGTCCAGCTGGACGTGGCTAAAGCCTTCGACACCGTCCCCCACACAGCTGTCGCATCAGCCCTGGAAAGGCAAGGTGCGCCGCCGGCTTTTGTGCGGCTTGTGACGGATTCTTACCGAGATGTCCGCACTTTGATCTCCCACCCTGACGGAGACACTGATATCCGCCTCCGTCGGGGTGTCAAACAAGGCGATCCGCTCTCTCCTCTCCTGTTTAATTTAGTTATGGACCAGCCGCTTCGACGTCTCGAAGTTCAACCGGGACTCGAGGTAGCTGGCCAAAGTCTTGGCGTCCTGGCATTTGCCGATGACCTGATGGTCTTCGGCAAGAGCCCGCAAGATGCCCAGGACAAGCTCCGTGAAACGGAGACCTATCTTAAGGCCCTCGGTATGGAGGTGGCGGCCTCAAAGAGCGTCGCCTTCCAAATCAGGGCAGGCCACAAATCCTGGACCATCCACGACCCGTGCGCGCACATCTTCGGTGGGGCAATCCCAGGTCTCCGCAGTGACCAGTCGCTGCGGTACCTGGGAATCAGCTACTCGCCTTGGCGGGCTTCCACGCCCTTGACCTGCCGGCGAGCTTCCAAGACGCGAGAGTGCAGCCCTGAAGCCCTACCAGAATCTGCATTTGTGGCAGGCCTATATCCAGTTGCACTTCCTTCGCCAACTAGCACTCGCAATGCCATCGCGAGGTGCACTTGAGCGGCTGGACGTTGCTGTTCGCCAAGCAAAGACATCTTCCACCTCCCACGCTGCATCACGGACGGCGTGCTATACTGCAGACCGCGCGATGGCGGCCTAGGGCTCCAGAGGCGTTCGCAGCTGGTGCCACGGGTCGCCCTTGCGTTGGGCTGTAAGATGGCGCGCCAAGAAGACTCCTTCTGCGGGGACATCACCCGGTGTCGACACGGAATCCCGCCTGAAGCGGGCGGCAGCCGCCTCCCGCATCACCTGGCCCTGTTAGAAGAAGTGGTAGCTCTGAAGAAACGGCAGCTCAAGGCAGAGTTCCAGCGATGGACTCGCCTGATTTGCCAAGGAAAGGGGGCACTGGCGCACGCCGACGACCCGGTGGGCAATGCCTTCTTGGCAAAGCCCACCCTGTTGAAGCCGTGTCGCTTCGTGACCGCTCTACAGCTCCGCACCGACACCGCGGGGAACCGAACTTCGCTACACAGGGCCATCCCGCAGAAGGACATCACCTGCAGAAGATGTCATGCTGCGCCCGAGACGCTGGGGCACATTCTGGGCCTCTGCGTCGGCACCAAGGCAGCGCGCATCAACCGGCACGACGAAATCAAACACTTCGTCGAGGCGCGCTTCTTGGAGCAACGGGGGACAACGGTATCGACCGAAGTCTCTCTCGGTCTCCCTGACGGGTCCAAACTTAAACCCGACCTCATCGTGCTGAATGAGGAAGGGGCCTTTGTGGTCGACGTGACTGTCCGCCACGAGGGTGGGAATGAACTCGAAAGGGGGGCCGCGGAGAAGATCAGGAAGTACCGTCCTGCTCTCCCGGTCGCGGCGCAGCTGTTGAAGACAAGCAGCGCTAGCGTGCTCCCTATCGTCGTGGGCGACACGGGAGCCATGCCTATGCAGACCATCGCGGCGCTCCGGCAGCCCGGCATCACGTCAGACATGGACATGCGGACGATCTCTCTCGTGGCTCTCCGGTCCTCGATTGAATCTACCATATGTTCATGGACTACGATGGTGTCGGGTAAGAACAGCAACGGGACAACCTGTACATAGCCTTCCCACACTATCCATCTATCAGCTTTTAACTTCTACTATCCACTAGTTTTCAACTTCCGCCTTTGTACAATGATAGCTCCCATGGTAGGTGGTAACACATGTCATGAGAAGCTGGTCTTGCGGTAACGCAAGGCGGCGGGTGGCCGAGCACTCCAAGTGTTAGGCCTGTGGGGCACCTCCGCGTGGTTTTCCCTGGGGGCTCCTCAAGCCGCCAAGACCCCTCCAGCGCTGCTGGCCCGCTTCCTTATTTTTCCAAGTCCGCTGCCTCGACAGCGGTTTGGCAGAAGTAGATTCCATCGGGCGAGGGAGTCTCGTTGTCCATGCGTGAAAAAATTGTGCTACACGCTGGGCAAATTAGTCTTTGCACCACGGAACCCCGCCGTTACTGGGGGAAATGCGCTTCGGCGTCCCCTTGATGGAGAAGACCCGCGATTCTTCCCTTGCCCTGTGGCAAAAAAGTAGACGCCATTACGGCCTTCATTACCCCCCATTTAGCATTCCCCTCCGTATGCGTTCCATTTCGCTGAAATCCGCTACGGCATTTGATAAATGGTTCTGCGGCCTTGCTAAGTCCCTGATAAGCCTTCCAGACAACGTCTCCACCCACTACCTCCATGCCCCCGTTCAGGAGGAGGAGTTGGGCTGCGTACTGCGTATCTTCCACGGTGAAGCACTTTTCGCTTCAATTGAAGGCGCCTTTAGGCTCCTCACCTCTAAAGACGAAACAGTCTAGCTACAGCCACCCGCAACATGCGGTAAGTTTCTCCCCCACCTCGGCACCCTCCCTGGTGAAGGAGTATCTAAATTGTACTATCTCCCCCAACAAAGCTGGCAGAAAGTGTATTTGGTCTGGCACCAGACGCACTTCCAAGGCACTCAGCAGCTCCTGGAGCGCTATTCTGTACATGAAACCGACAGCCGTCGGAATCGGAATGCTACCGACAACTGTCGCTTGCACCGACGGGCTCTACCGTTGAGTGCAATTCTGTAATTCCTTCTTAGCGACATCTATCGGTGCAAGCAAACACGATCGCTTGCGTAAATTAAACGGATTTGAGGAAGGACCCTGCGCGAGACTAGTGGGGTTTCAACCAATCAGCGTGGAGAATTTTAGTGGAAACATCCGAATCTTGGAAAGCGCGCAGATCTCGTGGTTACTTGTGTTCCGCTAGCTCCACGTGTGCACGTTGTGAAAAATCTTGAAGTGTTGCTGATTTTAAGATCTATTATCACCAATGGCTCCAAGGTAAGTCTCAATAGCTTTAATAAAAACATTTAAAAATTCTTTATAGTGCAAGACAAAGCATTACTTTACATAGCATTTAAAGAATATATAATTAAAGAAAATCAATGATTATTTGTGTTTGTGAAAGTAGTCAATAGTACTCGTAATAATAGGAAAGAAAAATAGATAAGACAAATGAATAAGCACGAGGATAAACGTATTTATATATTTATAATCAAAACAGTTAAAAACTGTGACATACTATGAGGAGAAATCTATTGTGTGGAAATTTTCGTAATGTTTTCTCTCTTGTGATATTGGTTTTGCATTCAACTGAGTAATTTTTTTTCAAGCGTTAAGGTCAATGCTCTGCATAGGCAATCAGCATTCAAATCGGTTATAGAAAAAAGCACATATAGACGGTACAAGAAATAAATATTAATAATAATAATGATAATAAAGAAATTGTTAGAATTGCAGTATTATGTTAACTCTGAAAAATATTTGTATGTGTAAACATTGTTCTTGCAGAATGAAAGTGCCAAGAGCTTCAAAGGTGACAGAGCAGCAGCTCCAATGTTTAGTGGTGTACATGGAAAGCCATTCCCATTTCGCAAATGGACGGTTCTTGGGGAAGAACGGGAAGACCACACTAATGAATATGTGGAATTCCTTAGCCAACATAATAAATGATGTCCCTCAAGGTGCTCAGAAGACACCAAAACAGTGGCAAACAGTAAGTCTAGTCCGTTTTCACTTTTATAAATTTCTGAAAATACTGTTATTTTGAACATAAACTTTTGTAGGTCTGGCGAGTCTTAAAATTTAGTGCCTCAGAAAATGAGCACGATAAGAAAGGAGAGACTGGCAACAGGAAATAGGCCTGCTTCTTCGCCTGCCATGACTCCCCTGGAGTTACGAATAATAAGTGTAACCGGCAGGGAATATATGGAGGGGACTGAATGTCCCGATTCTATACCTGAAGAGGTAAATAAATACTTAAATATTCTTCCACAATTCATTAAAATTAATGTGAATCTTATAATCAAATTTTTACAGCAAGTACAAGGCAACGAGAATAGCGTAGGGCTTCATGACTCACCGCTTGATGAGCCACCTCTTTATCAGGATATGCTCGTTTTAGATATAAATAAGGAAACCAAAATTGGATATCTATAAGATTACATAACTGTAGTTGAGCTTCTTGTATTTAAAATTTTAAGAGTACTGTAAGTATTTAAGAGTAATTTTAAAAGTACTTATTCTACTTTTTCCAAGGTGTCATAAGTCACATTATGAACTGACACTTTTTAATTTTTTATTGCAGATCACAACATAACTAATGATATAGTTATTAACGAGTTTGCAGCTATTGGTGAGTAGCTACCTTTTTGCTGTTAAGTATCACTGTATTTGTATTACAAAGTATTATGTTTTTATTGCAGAAACAGACGAGAACAACGTGACGTGGCATCTACTGGTGAGTGGCTCCTTCTTTTTGCTATTCTCTTAAGTATTGTATTTGTATTACAAATTGAAAACTGGTAGCCCACACTACTAATTTTTATTGCAGATAAAAACCGAACAGATATGATTTGTGAAGAGAACCTTCGAGAAGAGGACTTGGCAGTTGCTGGTGAGTAACGTTTTGCCATTAAATATCATGAAATTTTTATTCCAAGTGTCAATCTTTCAGGTTCTACAACAATTGTCAGCTGCTAGTAAGACTGGAATGATTGAAGGCGTTGTCATTGTCAACCATTGACAACCAACCATTGTCTGCTCCCAGACAGCAGAAAACTGATGATGATGGCTAAGCCATCGAAAGCTGCTATTTGTGAAATAAATACTACTGTTGACAATGACAACGCCTTCAATCATTCCAATTATATAAATGTCAACTACACCTCACCACTGAATCAATATGCTAGTAAAACGTTAAGGTTTTGTTTTAAAATTAATGTTCATATGTAGCATATGCTCATATGTTCACTTTGTAGGTTCTTCAAGGCAGGTTCTCCCCAGTACCCCAGCACATTGCAGGAGGAATGTGACGCCTCGAACAAGACATATGTATGTTGTGTTTATTAGCAATTAATTTTATTTTCACTTGAAAATTATAATTTTCCATAACAATTATTTAGCAAATTCCCAAAGAGAGATAATTGGGGTGCAGCTGATGACTGCTCGAGAGCAATTCGCTGCACTTCAAGAAAGAAATGTTGCAGCAACACAAGTAAGTTGTAGGATATAGTTAATTATTTAACAAAATACTCCATTACTCAAATTATTATTAAATACATTTATCTTATATTTACAAATACAAGTCAAAAATGGCAAAATTGAAAATTAAGACATAGAATTTTTAATTGATCATTTAATTATGATAAGTTAGTTTTAGTAATAGTGAATTAGCAGCAGCATTATCTTTATTTATGCAAATGGTTATTTTGTAACATTTCTGGAAGACTTCGCTTTCAAATGCATTATTTTTTTTATCAGATGTTAAGCGAAGCAATCAAAAACCAAGCTGAAGCAGCCAAAGAGAGAGCAGCAGCTGCCGCCAGAGAGAGAAACGAATTGAAAAAACAGATGATTGCCGTAGAGCAAACAAAAGCTGCTGCTCTCATGAGCATGGCAACCTCGTTGCAAGAGAAAAATGATAATGAAAAAAATTATTGAATTATTGATGGAAATTCAAAAATCGCTGAATAAATGAAGTTTTAAATAATTTGAGTTTTTGTTCTTTTTTTCACAAGTCATTATCCTTAAGTGCTGGCAATGAACCCGGCTTGAATACGTTGGGCTAGCGCTCTCTGCTGGTGACCCAAGTTGCCTTCCATTTGGGGAATGCTAACTCTTACGTGTTCTTGCACTTCATGTTGGTCTACTGGAATGTCATTTAAAGAATGTGCTATTCACATGTTGTGCAAGACAGCACAGGCATTAAAAATTTTTCCTGACATGGTTTGTTCATACATTTCTTTGGCTGGACAGGCATCGAAACTAAGCCTTCAGCATTCCAAATAGTCGTTCAATAATAGAACGAGCAGAACTCAGTTCTTCGGTGTACTTATAGCGTGGTGTCCCAGGGTTTTCATTGTTTAATGGAGTCATCAGCCAAGGTTCTAATGCGTAACCTTCGTCGCCAATGATCCATGCGTTCCGGAGTCCACTTTCAAAATTATTTTCCATTATTCTCCTGGCAGCACTATTTTTCCACACGTAATTGTCATGGCGTGCACCGGGATACCTTGCGTTGGCATTTAAAATTATTAAATCAAGGTCACAAATGCACTACACATTCAGGCTATAATTGCCCCAGTGGCAGTAGTCGGTTCGACTGTACAGAATAGCGCTCCTGGGCTCTGCTAGAGGTCTACGGTTGCCTTTTCTCTTTTCCAATTCTCACGAGCCGACTCCCCATCGACCATCCGACCCCATCAACGGAAACTGATTCTCCGGAAACTAAGAGTCAATTGCTAAAACGATGTCCGAAATGCTGCCTGGAAGCCGTGGGTGAAGCCGCGCAGCAATTTCGGTTACCAAGACGCTATCTTGCCGTAGCGCGGCCGCGCCTCGGCTCAGGCCTTCTTTCCAGCGAAATTTATTTGGAAACGCTGCGACGCAAGGCGCTAGTGTTTCGTTCCTCGGAAGCACGTGCGAATGTTTGCATTGACACAGCGCAGTTCATCCCGTTTGCTTGTGTGCAGTTGAGCAGCTCAGTTGTGCTTTGTGCTATGGATTTAGCAATCTCTGAAGTAACAAGGAACGACCAATAGGAATATATTTTTAAGATCCCTGTATCTTTATGCTAACTCAATGCGTATATCTGCCAATTCTTTCATCATATAATAAAAATTATGTAATTTGTGTAGACGAGTGCATTGCGTTACGACTCTGACAGAAAGACTACTGATCGCAGAAACGTGCTTTAGACAATTCGTGCTGTTGAATACGCGGTATACTGTCGCAGTCGTAAAACAGAAGGTCGATGCATGGGTGAAGATTACCAAGGAATTTAATGCATCCAATGCTGGGAAACAGCCATATGTAACGAAGCAGTTGAGAGGTCAGTATTTTGTTGGCAACTTACGCGTTCTATATAAGTTTTCGTTCAAATTTGACTTAGTAAGTGTATAAATGTAAGAAATTTGTAATACAGCATTGTGTATCTTTAAATTGCTCACTACAGTAAACATATAATGACCACATCTTAATGCAACATTTCTGAGTAGAACGTTTTAGGGCGCTAAAAGATTAAGCAAAAACAGCACAAGACAAGTACAAAGTCACAGAAGACTGGTGGTGGGCCTAGTAAACCTGCCTTTAAGAATAGAGTAGTAGAGCTTGTATCAGGATACATAGGGAATTCGTATGATCCTTTGGAAGACCCGTGTGATGATGTGCTACCATTTCAGGTAAGCTTTACACAATGTAGGATTTTTTTCTCCTCACAAATATTTAAGACATTTGGTTAATTTTATAGGAAGGGCCTAGTGAAGCAGCAGAAAGAAGAGAGGAACGGCTGCAGGATATTGAAGTAGACGAAATACCCATCGTGGAAACACCACAAAGGAATAAGGCAAAGAAGAGGTAAAATACTAGAACTGTCCATATGCATGTGCAAAATTAACCCCGTTAAGGAGTGAATTTCAAACTATTTGTACTGGATCCTTTAGTTGCAAGTGATGTACCCTATGAAGATAAAACCACATTGACCAAGAAGTTAAGAATGTGAATCTATGTGTAAATTTTCATTCAATTAGTGCAAGTGCTTCAATTTTTTTTATATATTTACCTTTGGTATAATTATGTTCTGCAGAAACTGCTTGAGTTAGGACTTCTCTATATCAGTCTTTTCTCTCCATTAGTTTCCCCACTTCTTGGCCACACTGTTCGATTTTACAGTATTAAAATGTGAACAACCTAGTTCTGATACATAGTTATGAATAAATATTGGCAAAATTAAAGCAAAACAGATTTTCAAAACATTCCAATGGCATTAAGTAACAAAATTGTATTAACTGGGTAGCCACTTTCTGGAAACCCAGGAAAAATCAGGGAATTTGTAGAATCATTCAATTCAAGAAAAAGTTTGAGAAGCTTATAAAACTAGGATTTGTTCTTAGGAAACATTTCTACAGCATGATCACAACAAACGTTATTTTTTACTTTTTTTATTTGGTGAGGTGATATCACAACACCTAATTAGAGAGCTGGCCGATTAGTATCATGACACCTTTAATATTTTCTTCGAACAGTTTGAAATTGCAAATCTTATCAGGAACACAAAAGGAAAATTGGGAAAAGTCAGGAAACTTTGTCCCAGGAAATGGGCTACCCTGATTACTGGTTGATTTCAGAAGGAACACATAAGTGGCATTATATTTAATTTAGAATTATAACGGATTATAAGGTACACTATAACCAACCAAAACAATTAAATTCTACCCAATGGAGTACAGTTAAGTTGATCTGACCAGGAAGACAATTGTCCAATCCTATAAATTTTTCACAACAATATATAGTGTAAATGTAAGATAAGAGTCATCAGTCTCATGACAATGGGTTAATGTTTTTGTACGTGAAAAATATCCATTCAATTAGTAGTCTTTATGTAGAATTAAAAAATAGCAGTGTAATAAAAGTTCATAAAAGAAATAAACATAAGCAGGGAAATTATCTTACTACAAAATGCAAGCTAAAAAGTCAGTGGAAATTGTTTCTGATGTGGAAGGTTCTGTTGTGGGTAATAATTCAAATATGAAGGACATATCCTGTGATTCTCTGCGAAGTTCTACTACACACACAAGTGGGAAAAAAAGCATTTTCTCAGTATAATTTTACAGGCCCAGAGAATATTGAAATTCTAATGGCAGTTATGCATTCATTCACGAAGATGTGATACAATTATTTGTAGGTTTGCAACGCAGTGCGTTTAAAGCTCAATCCGTAAGTGTTGACATTTCTGAAATTTAGAATTTTGTTCTCAATTAACTGTGAAGTGTAGTGCTTGTGGTAACATATCGCAAGTGTTTACATAACCAAGAATGAAAGATGAAAGTTCTCAGACCTCCATTTGATATTAATAAAAAGATGGCGGACTCATTTTCTTTTATCATAGACATTTGTGTATCGTATGATGGTACTTTCCATAAGCGTGGACATTTCGAATTATGGAATAGGTATAGTTATAGATATTTTGACTGGAATTGTGTTGGACAATGAAATAATGTCAAAGTATTGTGTGTGATATGTGTGTCTGCTGCAGAAAGTTTAGAAAGGGGAACACGTGAGTTTGAAATACGGGGTGAAAAACACAAAGGGGGGAATGTCAACAAAATCACACTGGGTCATCAAATTCTATAAAAAAAAAAACACTCAGCAGAAATGTTGTGGCCTAGGCCTGTCTACAAGAGGAATGCTGTCACGGCGATGCAAAAACCCACACTCACCTCAATGAAATAAAAGTGTATGGTCCTGATTCAACAACTATAAAAGAAGAATGCATTATCCATATGTCAAAAAGTCTGGGAAATGCACTGCGCAACCTTGTGACGGAGTGGAGAGGTAAAGGTGCGACATTGGGAGGGAAAAAAGAAGGCAGTTCGACCGAAAGAGTGATCAGACACTGGCATCCTCAGCACTTTTGAAAAGTTTTTTTTTTTTTTTTTTTTTTTTTTTTTAGCTTTAAGGAGGTCGGGAAGAGGTTCACGATGAACAACGTTCTGGGCGCCCGTCAACCAGCAAAACCGACAACAATGTGGCTCGTGTTCGACAATTATTTGACTCTGACCGTCGATTGAGTATCAAGGTGGTTGCCAATGAGCTGAACTTGTCGTCTACTGTTGTGTTTCGAATTGTTAGTGAAGATTTAGCGATGAGGAAAGTGTGCGCCAAGCTCGTACCCAAAGTGTTGTCAGACGACCAAAAGACCAACCGTGCGGAAAGTTCAACTGAACTGTTGCAACGTGTTGAAATTGAACCTGATTATTTAAACTACGTCATTACTGGTGATGAAACTTGGGTTTTTGAATACGACCCAGAGACAAAACGCCAAAGCTCTGAGTGGCACACCAACCAGTCTCCCAAACCCAAAAAAGGCAAGAATGGGCAAATCAAAAGTGAAAACAATGCTCATTGTCTTTTTCGACAGCAAAGGAGTGATCCATAAGGAGTTCGTTTCTCAAGGACAGACAATTAACGCTGCCTACTTTGACCTATTCGGACACCATTTTCTGTCCCATACTTCTGAGGTTATATTAGACTTTCCGACCTTTGTGATATCGGGGGCTCTCTCGCACGACGCGGTCACCTTCCTTGATAAAGAGGCCACCCAAAGCTAAATTGCGCCATTAAGAGAGACCAAACGTCCCCTTCTTCACCCTCTATCTCGAAACAGAATTGGGAGACAAGTGTATTTAATTCTACGAAAGTATTGTATACGGTTCACTACCAAGGCTTTGCATTGGAAATTTATAGAATTTTGTATATGTTCACTTCAGCAATAAACTCCATGTTTTTACTCTGAGTTTCATTTCAACCAGTCTGTTTGAAGAACCATCGACATAGTAAACTCCCGTACATTTTAGTTTTGGCGTTGAGCATATAATTCCAGTAATATTTTTACCTTTATAAAACGCTAATATCGTGTTCACGTTTACCCTTCAGATATGTTCCATCCAAACACTTCGAAATTACTACCAAAATTAGAACTTGCACCCTTCAAATAACACGCAACGGCGATTGCGTGAGACCTCTGCGATGCCACAAAGAATTTACTCTTTGGAAGTAAAACTGCCTGCAGCTCACCATGCTTCACATAGTTTACACACTCTTTACGATGGTTTACAAAATAAAGCGAGTGTGTGTCCCTGGCGGGCGGGCGCACGACCAAAGTTGGGAAATTGAATTACGAGATGCGATAAAGAAAAACCTATTTTTTTCATAATTCCTAAATCGTATCTTGAAAAACTGGCAAGTGGGTGTGAAGTCTGTTGAAACAATTATTAACAAATATAAAAAACAAGCTCTGACCGCACTCGAAAGGACCTACCCAGTAACTGATATTGACAATTTTATCAAAGTTGGAATTGCCAATAAGATCCTGGTGAACCATATAATTGAAGCCATGTTTTTTTTCTTCATTTTTTCATAAATGAAGAATTGTTTTTTTCTTAATTTCTAAATATTTTAAGACTCGCAAGTGAATGTGAAGTCTGTTGAAACAATTATCAACAAATATAAAAAACAAGAAGCTCTGGCCTCGCCCAAAAGGACCTGCCACGTAACTGATAGACAATTTTACAAATGTCTGAATTGCCAATAAAATTATCCTGGCAGACTATCAATGAAGTCGTACGATTTCTGAACGTCCCGCAGTACATACGGAACAATCGAGTTTTTGCTCTTTGTTGAAAAAATTTTATCACCACATTTCCTTTTGCGGTCATGACATCGTACATGTAGGAGATAAGATAATATAGTCTGAGTGCAGGTAATCAAATAGAATTTTTAATTAGTTTATATATAATTGTATTATTCGATACAAGGATCAATATGGTTTGCCATTTAACAAGTACCATTAATTATATTTTGTTAATGTATTTTGCTTTTTCTTCTCCTTTGGTTTCCGGAGGGACGCGAAAAGCATGTGTCGTGGCCGTGGACGGCAGAGCGTTTTCAGGAAGAGGATTAAGAGGATCACAGCAATGATTATGGATATCGGGGTAGAATGAATTCTGCAACAATGCTAAGTCACAGAAAACATCTCGCGGAGCACCAATTAAGTCTTATTGGACCCTTTTGGGAACATGTAGAGTTTTCTTTGTTGGAAGCAATCTATCGCTAACCTGATAATGAAACTTATCAGGAGAGAGGTCTGCCTAATCTCAGAAATAATCAATATCATTTTCGCCAAGTCCTTGCAAATTGCCCAAATAAATGTGGTGTTCTTGCATATTTTGCATTTGATTCTTTCCACAGTATGGATCGGTTTTGAAGGTGAATCCACAAGAAAAACAGCATTCAGCATCAGACTCCCCTCACAACACAGACACAGCAAATATTTGAAAATGCATTGCTTCCCTCCACTGCATGGCCTGTAGACCCTATTTACGCACGCGAATTCATTTTCAGTTGCCTCGCCGCGCGTCCGTCGTTGGCCCTTTGCCCTTCGATGCCGCCGTCGCTCGGCTGCCGCCCCCAAGCGAAGGTGCGCGGGATTTTCAGAACACTTGTTCGCTGTAGCCAACAAAGTTATTTGTCGGCGAAATACAGTGCACGCAATTTATGCCTTTATTGAGCCGGCCGCCTGGCCCTTGCGCACCGCGCGTGGCCGACCTTTGTGGCAAGAGGCTTGGAAGCGCGGCCACCGAAATCGCCCGCGCCTTCCTGCGGCTCGCGCTCCCCCAACCTGTCGTCTCGGGAGCCCTTCCCAGTCACCAAGGGCCCACCCCCTCCATTTCAGACCGCCCCTCTCCACGGCCACCGCGTGGGAGTGGTGGTTTTCTATATATTTTGGATGTGAGCCACCGACGCTATCAATATTCAAAACCATCAACTTAAAAAACCTCATCAGCGCAGCCAAAACCATAATCAATTGCCTTAAAAGCTCCGACGACATCTTCACCTAATTCAGCACTATCCTAAACGCCCTGGCCACAGCATTCTAAATGGCTCGTCCCGTGCAAGAACGGATAATTAAAATTTCCTCCTGGAACGCGGGAGGCACTCTCTCAACCCCCGGCGACAAAGAACTCTTCAACAAGTTCTTAAAAGACTACGCCATCGACATATGCTTAATACAGGAGACGTGGTTCACCACCAAAACCAAATTCAAAATTACGGACTATCACGTCTACCGAAACGACAGGACTACAAACCGAGGAGGAGGCACAGCAATCGTTATCAGAAAAACACTTCCGCACGCATCTATCACAATTCCGACTCTTACCGACTGCGAAGCGACAGCGATTGAACTAGGCACTACAACAGGAACAATCGTCTTCGTCTCACTTTACAAACGACCAGACGCCACATTACATGACTCTGACATCGACGCCATCTCATCGCTCGGCTCCACTTCACTCATCGCTGGCGACTTCAACGCGAAGAGGAGAGAATGGGGCTGCAGCAACAACAACACCGCAGGAAGACGACTACTAACTTACGTAAACAACGCAACAAACCTGACAATCACGCCACCCTCGGGACGCACGCATCTGTTACGCGGAGTGCCCCACGACATTCTTGATTTCGTTCTCCACAGCACATCTCTCTCACCTTCCTCCCACAACCACTCTTCGAACTCCACTCTGACCACCTTCCAATTCTGTTCGCTCTGTACCTCGGTGCCTTCCCTTATAACTTGCCAAAACTGCAAAACTTCACCACTGACTGGAAGCAATTCAACGCCCGACTAACTACTGCAAATAACATGACTGAACTAAACACTGTGAAACAAATAGACGACCAACTCGACTCCATAACTAAGCAAATTCGCCTCTCTTACGAACAATCCACCACTAAAATCGAATCCGAAAGCAAACAACCACTTCCGAACCACATTCTCCAGGCCATCCAAGAAAAGCGGAAAACACAACGCCGCTTCTACCAATCCCGCGACCCCCTCGACAAATCTCTGCTAAACCACTATAAAAAACTCATTCCGCTACTACTACTCGACTACAAAAACCAACAATGGACAGAATACTTGAAAAAATCGGACATAAAAGACAGATGGAAACTTCAAAAAAATTTGAAAAACCCTACTCCGGCCATCTCATCACTCGAAGATCCCTCAACTCATCAGACGACTTTCGACCCTGACAAAAAAGCTACCATTTTCGCAAACGTGCTGGAAGAACGATTCTCGCCTCTCCCGGTTTCAACATACGCGCGCACCAGCTCCGCAGCTGACGCGCCGTACGTCTCAGCCAACCACAAGCCGCCGTGGGAACCACGTCACGAACTAACTGCCGTCCGATCTCTACCGCCCATCTCGGAAGATGACGTGCAGAACGAAATCTCTGCCTTATCAGTAAATAAAGCTAGCGGCCCCGACAGGATAAACGCAGCAATGTTAAAACATCTTCCTCGCAACGTGACCGGCGCACTAGCAAATCTGATGAATGCATGCATTGACCTCGCGTATTTCCCGCAAAAATGGAAACACGCGACGGTAATCATGATACCGAAACCCGGGAAATCTAACAAAATCGCAAACAACTTTCGTCCAATCAGCCTTCTGTCTCAAATCGGTAAAGTTTTTGAAAGAATCACCCTCCGCGAAATCCGTGCTAGCTTAAATGCCACAGGAGCAATGCGAGCGACGCAATTCGGCTTCACACACGGCCGCTCTGCACCATGGCAATCCTTCCGACTCGCCATGGAAATTTCAACTGCTCTCTCCTTCAATAGCCCCATCCCCGCTGTCTTCTTTGATTTCTCTCAAGCCTTCGATAGAGTAAATCACCAACTCCTCCTACCAAACCTTCCCAAAAAACCTGCCATCTCATTCACAGCTTTCTCCACAACCGCACCTTCACCATCAAATACCAAAATAAAACCTCTTCGACCCGTAAAATCTCTGCCGGCGTCCCCCAAGGGGCCGTCTGGTCACCAACCCTTTTCAATATTTTTATCAATGACATTCCCCCAACCCCTGGAGTCACTGAATACCTCTTCGCTGACGACGTGGCATTTACAGCTAAGCACGGAAACACAAAAATCGCAATCCGCCGCCTGCAGCAATCCATTAACAGCCTGGCAAGCTGGAGCGTTAGCAACGGCCTTGTACTAAACATCCAAAAGACTAAGACCATTTTCTTCAACAGACGACGGAAAGACAACCTCCGCAAAAAACCACCGGAACTTACCCTTAAAGGCACCCCACTCCCCTGGGAGAAGAAAATCAAATACCTAGGGGTAACTTTCGATGAAAAACTGCTATGGCGCGATCACATCTCACAGGCAGCAAGAAAAATGCATTCTAACATCGCCAGAATCTCCCCTATCATCAGCAGCACCTACATTAAGGATAAAACAAAAATACTTCTTTACAATGCATGCATTCGCAGCGCCGGCACGTATGCTTGTGAAACATGGGCCACAGCTTCTGCAACATCACAACAAGCCCTCAGCGTCGCGGAAAACCATTTCCTTCGTAAAGCTTTCCGACCGCAACGTGACACCGCCCTCATTACGGTTCACAAAGCCAAAGGAACTACGCCCATCCTCAAATTCATTCACGAGACAGCAAAGACGCAAGTGACTAACATTTTCAATGACCAGACTCTCTCTCCACTCTTCTCTAAGTACCAGCAATACTTAGACAAAACCTCCATCTCCGCCACTAGATTCCCATCAGACATTCTTAAACTAAGACCCCCATAAACACTTCAAATCCCAATCATCTATAAACCCTCACTAATCACTCACAAAAAGTTTCAACCACACCTCAATCTACTCCACAAAATTTCTACCGCCCACATCTCTCCCTAGAGGCAAAGCATTCCGCCCTCCGCATTAAGGAACAACCAAAGAAGATAGAAGTGAAGAAAAGAAGAAACGAAGAAAAAGAAGAAAACAAACAACCATCGCCATCTACAGCGGAAGAGCGCCCTCAGGCGTAGGCCGCTCCCAACTCATCAACAACAAACCACAGAGCCACCGACGCATCTCCCGCTCCCTCCGCCCCCGCACAGTCTTGCGCGTCGAGAGGTTGAAGCAGCCCGCTCCCTCCGCGCTCCGCGAGGCACTTAGCCGCGTAGCCGCGCCGCTTACGGCTTTCGTTCGCTCGTGCGTCGGCGTATCTCGCCCACGCAAAACGCGTTGCATTCGACATATCCGTCGCCCACCGCGCTTCGCAGTGTGCTTGCGTCAGGCAAAGGAAGTCGACTTTTTAAAAGAGCAAAATATTAAGTCGATTTTCCCGAGCGCGCTTGCTCCTGCAAATGCCGCCCACGCCGCCACCCTGCGTGTAAAGCAGAGGCCGCACACCGCCGGGACGGCGAAAGCCGCTCCGCGGCCCACGACATTTCTGTACGGGAAGCTCCGCCCGCCTCAGCCACGCCGCAGGTCTTCACGATTCCGCTCCAGGACGCCATAACATCAGAAACCTACAAAACATCGCCGATCATCGGAGGTAAGGCCGGCCAGCGGAAACGCGCAGTAGCGGTTTCTTTTAGAACTGCCCCTTCTTCAGCCCTCTTAAATATTTCTGACAAACTTAATGCTGAGCCAAACGGTGACCCGCCTATCCCCGGCACCATGGCAGACCAGTTAATAAACCAAACCGCTGAAACTTCAGCACATGACCCCGACAAAGAAAAGCAAAACGACCCAGCAACCAACGAAAACCCATCCGACTCAAACCCAAACGACAAAGTACTCAAAGACGACCTGGCGACGCAAGGAGAACCTTCTTGCTCCAAACTAAAAAACAGAAAGGAAATCACAATCGACGAAGACGGCTTCATCACCGTCGGTTCTTTTTTCCGCCCCAAACCGACTCCAGAAGCAGCGCCCGTTGAAACTTCAAACCGTTTTACGGGCCTGCAGGTAGAACAGGCAATCGAAAAGGCAACTGACAAAAACAATCCACAAACAAACCTGACAACTGAAGACACTGACAATGTCAAAGCGACTACCACACCGACACAGACGTCGACGACACGGTCAAAACAAGGCAATATCGGCGCATTCTACGTAGACAAGACGTCCATAAAAAAACCCATAGAGTTCTTGCAATTTGTAAAGGAAAAGACTGCCAAACCCATCAGAGCTCAACTGACGAGAACAGAACTCATCATCAGACCAAGCTCAATCGACGACCATCAGACAATAAAACTACTACTCCACGACGCAAGAGCAGAAGCCGACTGCGCCTACCACTACCACAGAGCTACGACAGAAAGACGACATAGACTAATCATACGAGGACTAGACAAAAACATGCCTTGCGAGGAAATTTCGGCAGAAATCCAGAGCAAAAACATTTAAGTGCACCACTTAGGCGAGCTAAAAAGAAAGACAGGCGACAAACTAGAGCCGTTAGGCATCTATTCAATTGAAATAAACCACGACCAGGTCACTGAACTCCGGGCCATCCGCTATCTGATGCAACTCCGCATTCAAATAGAAAACCCCACAACAAGGACAGAACTCCCCAGTGCACGCAATGCCTTCTCTGGGGCCACTCCAAAAACGGCTGCGGCCGCCCCTCGCGCTGCATGGGATGCGCCAGGCATCACGCCACCTCAGCTTGTACCGCAGACAAAACCACCTCAAAACCTAAGTGCGCAAACTGTGACGGAGAGAACCCAGCGAACTACAGAGGCTGCATTGCCTACCTGCAAATACTAGAAAACAGACAGACGCAACTACAAAAAGCAAAAGACTTAAAAGACGAACGCGCAGCAGCGGCCCTTAAGCAAAATCTGACAGCAAATAACAGGAATTTCCCACTACTACAAAACTCCGGAGCCCCCGCCAGCAACTTCGCCTGGGGTAGGCAACCCACCCAACAGGAGCGCGCTGCAGACAGCCCACCGACAGGCGCTTTCTCCGACATAAAAGAACTTTTCGGACTACTAATTTTTTTAGGGAGGTTATTCGCATCGCCTACCGACCAGAACCCGAGACCCCTTACTGCACAATACGCGACAATCACAAAATGACGAATATAAAAAGACATATATACGACCAAGCAAAAAAGGAAATAGAAAAAGCTTTCACAGACTCCACTCTAGACCCCCTTTTCAATAAATACCGCCAATACTACTGCAAAAAAATCCCCTACCAGCTATAAACACATGCCAACTGACGTCCGATTTCTAAGACTACCATAAAATATTAAATATTCAGTAGCCCAGCGGTGTAGCCGCGTCTGTAATAAAAACTGTCTCCACATCTCTCTCTTCAACTTAACTTCTATAAAACAAAAATTTCTCTCCACTCTCTTTAACCAAAGAAACCGCTCTATGCATTACGCTGCAACCGCGCCTGCCGCCCAGCGGCGACGCAACCCACCTGACATCCACCGCACAGCAGAGGTGCCGCGGCGCATGGTCCCACGCCCACTCATGACGAAGACTTTAAAACCAAAAGACCACAGCGGATGAGCGCCTCACGGCGTAGGCCGCTACAAGCAGCAGCAAATAATTCGCTCGTGCCACCGAGAGTTGCTTCATAATTGCGTGGGCGTTCGAGGTCGACTCATCTCCCGCTCCCTCCGCCCCCGCACTTAGAACGCGTCGCGAGGTCGCAGCACCGCCAGCTCCGTCGGCGTTTCGCGCAGTTCCGCCGCGCCGCAGCGCCCGCCGCGCTAGCGTACGGCCTTTGCCCGCCCCCGCGCCTCTACGCTCGCTCGTGGAAACCCGGTACGGCAACCAGTGCAGCTGGCCGTCGCTTGGAGAAACATTCGAAAGAGCAAAATACAAAAAGAGCAAAGATTTCTCCTCGCGTCGCCAGTCAGTCACTATTGCCTGTAATGCGAGTTTAGCACCGCTACGCTGAGGACGAAACTCCAGCCCCACCGCACCACGGCGGCGGCGGCCGCCCGCCGACCTACTGTGCTCCAGGGCGGACTAAAGACAATCCCGAGGAGGAAAGTCTTTAGCATTCCACTGAAGGACGGCATCTCGGCACCCGCCGACGCAAAATCATCTTCCCCGATCTTCGAAGGTAAGGCCGGCCAGCGGAAGCGTGCAGCTGCTGTTTCTAATAGGCTTTTCTCCATCTGCCCCCCTGTTGACAAAATAAATGTAGGGCCATCTGGCGACCCAACTATCCCCGGCGCCATGGCACCCCCTGACAAAGACCATGACAATACAGTCACAATGACAGACGAAAACAACGTAGGCGAGAGCGGAAATGCCCCACACGCGCTTACGCCGCACATCATAATTGTAGAGAAGGGTGGAAATGCAGCGCCCGTAAAGAACAAAAATGCCGTAGATGAGGACGGTTTTATCACCCCAAGCAAGTTCTTTAAGAGACGGGAAATCCCGGAACCGCCCGCGGTGCCAATCGCCAACAACGCCTTGCGAGCGGAACCGCACCTAAAGCTACTCCTTCCTACCTAAATGAAATTACGGAACTCCCCAATGAGACTGAAACGATGAGCCAAATCGTGACGCCAAACAATGCAGATAAAAGCGCACCAAAGCCCACTGCCAATGTGCGGAGAGCGCACCAGGGCAGCATAGGCGCGTTCTTCCTCGATAAGAGCGCAATCCAAAACCCAACAGCACTCCTCCAGCACTTGAGAGATCAAGTGGAGAAGCCGCTGCGCGCCCAAATTACGAGCACAGAACTAATCATTCGCCCCAGCACGGTGAACGATCACCAAAAGGTAAAAGAGTTTCTTCAGAAGGCAAAATCTGACGAAGACGCCCTCTGCGCGTACCACTTTCATCGCGCCACAGCTGAACGTAGACACCGCCTGATGATTAGGGGCCTCGACCGCAACATAAATTGCGAAGAAATTAAAGCCGAAATAGAAAGCCACAACATAACGGTTCACCATATCGGCGAACTAAAGAGGAAAATCGGGCCACAAAACTTCCTGCCACTTGGCATTTACCAACTCGAAACAAATTTCAGCCAAATCACCGCGATGCGGAACATTAACCCTTTTCTGCCTAGCGTGACATATGTCACACCAAGCTTTTCATTTTTTTAAATTTTAAATTTTAAATCCCTCACCGTCTCTAGTGGCCTTGTTGATTTTAAATTTTAAAATTCCCGCTCTTTTTCAATTATGTTTCTCATATTTGACGTCTACTCTTTGCGTTGCACTAATTTTCTCATAGATATCTCTTACCGACTTCTAGTGGGAAGCGTTTGAACTATTTGTGTTGCGCTCCCGCCGTTTTGTAATTGCAGCACTTAGAGTGATCGCTTTGTTGGTGGTGTTATTTTGAAGTAAGTTTTGATATATTTAGAGTGTTCGTACACCAAAGCATAAGGTTTACTGTGGTATACTGTTATAGTATCAACAATGACATTCCTCCTTCAGTACCGCGTGTATAGAAGAACCGCGAGAAAACGATAGAATCCCGCAGTGCACCTCATGCCTACTGTGGGGGCACATAAAAAACTGGTGCCACCGCCCTGCTCGCTGCATGGGATGTGCTGGTAATCATGCAACATCGGACTGTAGAGCAGACAAAGCAATAAGCAAACCAAAATGCGCGAACTGCGAGGCGGAGCACCCCGCCAACTTTAAAGGCTGCCCCGTTTTCCGCAATGCCGTGGAAGCCCGCAAAAACATGATCAGGAAAATAAAGGAAGCTAAAGAACTGCGAAACGCGTCCCGCGGAGCACCGCAAAAAACAGAAAAAGATTTCCCGAACCTAAAATCCGCCGCTCCGCCAGGCGCTAAGTTCCCCTGGCAGACGCAACCCACCGGACAGGAAAGCACTGCGGGTGGCGGACAGCCAGGCGCAATGTCGGAATTAGGTGAACTGATCGCGCTCATCAAAGAAATAAACCTCACCAAAGTAATAACGGGCATCAAAACCGCTCTAAACATTCTGAAAGGGGAAGGAGACATGCTTAGCAAGGTACTCACTGCAGTGCAAGCCGTCGCTTCCCTTTAGAAAAATTCAATAACCAACTTCGCTCGGCCTACAACCGCTTCACGGTAAAATCGGAATCCACACGAAAAGATACCCTCCCGTCTTTAATTATATCCGAAATCCAAGCCAGGAGACGGCGCAGAGGAGATACTACGCGACAAGGGACGCCGACGACAAGGCCGCGTTTCAGCGCATCCGCAGAAACGTTTCACGTCTCCTATGCGAATACAGAGCAGAACAATGGGAGAACTACATCAAATCAGCCGACATCAAAGACCGAACAGACCTCTGGAAAATTCAAAAGACGTTACGCAAACCACAAGAACCAGTGACAGGACTCCGAGACCTCGACAACCAAATACTAACCTACGACCCGGCAAGAAAAGCTGAAATCTTCGCCAGAGTCTTAGAAGAAACCTTCTCGCCCAACCCCATCAATAGCTATAGTAAAGAAAATGGAGTTTACACACGCACGGACGGACAAATTCCAGAAAACGACGAGACGGTAGATATCGGTGAAGAAGTAATTGATGCAATCAAACTTCTGAACTTAAAAAAGGCTAGCGGACCGGACCGAATAAACGGAAGTATGCTTAAACATCTCCCCCGTATCGCCATCAAATTACTCTTACAAATTTTCAACTCTTGTATTTCTACCAGCTATTTCCCCGATAAATGGAAGCAAGCCACGGTAATTCTGATAAACGAACCCAGGAAAAACCATAGAGACCCTAAAAACTACCGCCTAGTAAGCGCCGCCAAAACAATAATCTCAACTCTGAAAGGACCTGCAGACCTGTTCACTAAAATCTCTACAATCATCACCGCCATCTCAACTGCATTCTAATGGCCCGACCAGTTCAAGATAAAATCATCAAAACTGTCTCCTGGAATGCGGGAAGAACCCTCAAAACCCCCGCAGGCAAAGAAACTTCCAAACAATTCTTAAAAGGCTATTCGATCGACATCTGCCTACTACAAGAGACGTGGTTCACTTCTACTTCCTCTCTCAACATCACCAGATACCACACCTACCGAAACGACAGGCCAATGCAAGGAGGTGGAACAGCAATAGCAATTAAAAAATCTCTACCGCACGCAACAATGACAACTCCGACTCTGACTGCGAAGCGACGGCAATAGAACTTGGCACCGCAACAGGAGCGATAGTTTTCGTCTCCTTATACAAACGACCAGACGCCACGTTACACGACTCTGACAGACGCACTCACGACGCTTGGCGCCACCACGATCATCGGGAGCGATTTCAACGCCAAAAGAAGAGAATGGGGGTGCGGCAGCAGCAACATCGCGGGAGGACGACCATTGACTTACGTCAACAATAAGACTAACCTGACAATTACGCCACCTTCGGGGTGCACGCACTTACATCTCGGCGTTCCCACGACATCCTACTCCATAGCACCTCCCTTTGGCCGCCAGTCCCGCAACCAGTATTCGAATTACACTCAGATCACTTACCTATCCATTTTGCACTCTACCTTGGAGCTTTTCCGTACCACCATCTACAACGCCACAATACCATTACCAACTGGAAAACCTACAGAAACAGACTAGCGACAAAAATTAACAAAAACTTTTGTCAACTCCGACAAAGAAATAGACGAACGACGACATCATAACATACCAAATACGTCTCTCCTTTGAACGTTACACCACCAAATCCCCCCCCCTCAGACAAATCAATCACTCCCAGCCGACATCCTACAAAGCAATCCAAGAAAAATGCAAAGCCCAACGCAGATTCTACCAATCCCGCAACTCGATAGACAAAATCATACTTAACCACTACAAAAAACTCATCCCCATACTGTGCTCCTAGACCTCTCTGCGGCATACGATACCGTATGGAGACAAGGAATGATCTACAAACTCCTAAAAGTGACTAAATGTCTGAGGATCACAAACTTAATGAATACCATGCTAGTCAACAGACATTTCATAGTATACATGAACGAAGAAAGAGGCCGAGTTTGCAAACTCAACAATGGACTCCCTCAAGGTTCTGTATTAGCTCCATTGTTTTTCAATCTTTACACTTCTGATATGCCAACTACACGGGCTAGAAAGTTCTGCTATGCTGATGACATAACATTAGTATACCAACACCAAGATATGGCCAAGATAGAAGTACTAAGTGCTGACCTCACCACTATATCTGAATATTGTAAAGCATGGAGACTTAAAATAAATTGTCAAAAAACTGAGTCAACTTGTTTCCATCTAAATAATGAACTAGCCCATAACCAGCTCAAAGTAAAATTAGATGACAAAACTCGAAAATATAACCCGCACCCTAAATATCTAGGAGTTACCCTGGATAGAACTTGAAGTTTCAAAAAACATCTGATAAATTGCGCAAACACTCTTGCCACTTCGCTACCAAAACTGTTTATACGAAGGTAATTTTTGAAGTAAGAACCGTTTGCGCATTGCAACCGCGCAGGCTGTCAAGTGACGCCCGCACAAGGTCAGCCACTATTAACCAGTGGTGGTTGGCACTACTGGTGTTGCCTTGGTGAGTTGTGTGATACTCAGTTCCACGAGTTTTGCAATTTTATCCAAGTTCGGTAGGTGCTATGGCGTGTAAGGTATGTTAAATATATACAGCATTGTATAGTGTGCTCGAGTATATACGCGCAACCTTTGGGATGACCGCATTGTAGTGGAAATGCTGCAAATGTGCTTGTGATGATGATCAAGGGCTAAGGCGATTCCGAGCGGCGGGGCGGCGTGACGCGGCTGGGCGAGGATGAGTTACTCTTTTTCCTATTACTCTGTAATTCTCACCGTTTAGGATTAGTTTGTCATTAACTTATTAACTTTTCTAATCATTCATTTCTTATTTACTTGTTAACTTTTTTTTTTGCCTCTCATTTTCAATTCTTTCACGTATATCTACATAAATTTTACTCAGTTTTTACTTTTACTTTAAATTTTCAAATTTTACTCTCATTATTTCATTAGTACATTCCGTCGGCCGACTGGTCACCGTCCGACCGGGCCCGCCATTTTGTATTTCCACGTAAACCAGTTTTTCGCTCATATCTCCTAAACGGTGAGGATTTCGGGGTCTTTTCCTTCTTCTTCTTCTCCTTTCTTCTTTTTTGTTTTGCTCCCCTTTGCTACCCCTATCCAGAGAAGGTCAATTCGGCTTTGTAGGAATTTTGCATTTTTCCATGTTTTTCAAGGTCGTTCGATGTGAGCGGTTTACCGCCGCGGAACCGCAATTTCTAGGAGAGCGGTTTACCGTCGTGTTGCCGCTATTCGGTGCGCGTTTACCAACTCCGTGATCTTAGATTTATTCAAGTGTTATGTCAGGTTAGGTTTTTTTTCCCCTCACCGTTAATTCTCCCGTTTAGGATTAGTTTGTTTAACTTTTAATTTTAATTTTTTTTAACCTTTACGGATAACTAAATAAATTTTACTCAGCTTTTACTTTAAATTTTCAAATTTTACTCAGTTCACTTTCACTATTCCAATAGTACATTGCGTCGGCCGATTGGTCACCGTCCGACACTGTTTTTACACCTAAATCAGTTTTTCGCTCATATCTCCTAAACGGTGAGGATTTCGGGGTTTTTACCTTCATCTCTTATCTTCTTTTTTGTTTTGCTCCCCCTTGCCACCCCTACCCAGGGAAGGTCAATTCAGCTTTGTAAGAATTTTGCAGTTTTTTCAAGGTTGTTCGATGGTGAGCGGTTTACCACCGCGGTACCACAAATTTCTAGGAGAGCGGTTTACCGTCGTGAAGCCGCTATTTGTGAGCGGTTTACCAACTCCCCGATCTTAGATTTGTTCAAGTGTTAGGATAGGATATGTTAGGTTAGTTCGCGTAGCGTATTCGTAAAGTGAGGACAACTGCGTGCGGTTTACCGTCGTTAAGGCGCGACCTTAATTTTTAGTTGTTTCCGTTCGTTCCTCTGCGCGTTAGGTGTAGGAAAATTTGACTTGCGTTCCCACTACGTACAGAGGGCATTATATATAGTATTAGAATTGTTAGCCATAATTGCGGTGTGTGCGGTTTACCATCGCGTTACCGCAACTTTCATGTGAGCGGTTTACCGTCGTTTCGCCGCAATGTTCTACTTTTTAGTTTTTTCCGTTTGTTCCACTGGTCGTTAGGTGTAGAATAAATTGTTTTGTGCTCCTATTATATACTGATGGCAATACATGGAGTATTAAAAAATGTTAGCCATAGCTGTGACTGTGCGGTTTACCATCTTTCTACCGCACCCCTCGTGTCAGCGGTTTACCGTCGTGGAGCCGGGATTATCTTCATTATGCTCTGACGTCAGTTAGGTGTAAAATTTAGTCTGTGTCTTCAATATCGTCTGTAGACATGAAGAAACACGAAGGACATGAAGCCCATTAAGCCACACACTCATGAAGAACACGAAAAGCACTATAATGCATATCCTTGTATTGTATGATGAGAGCTGTGTTGTCGTCCATTAGTAGAAATCCCGTCAACGCATTTGCCTTATTCTGTGAGTGGTGGGGGTCTCGAGTGGACCTGGGGAAACGGTGGGGTTTCCGGTACCTTGCTGCTATTTTTAATTTTATTTTGTTTTCTCTGTTGATTGTTCGTCTGCTTCAATCTTCTTTCGGGAAACGGTGGGGTTTCCGGAATTTCTCTGCTACTTAGTGGCACATTAGCGTGTATAGGAATTGTGGGATTTCGAGGGGGGTTTCCAGTACGGTGAGGTCTCTGGAACCTTCTCTCCACTTGTTGCTTGATTTATAATTTAGTATGTTTCCCCCTCCTCCTTTTTGGAAAGAGCGGGGTTTTCTTAAATTAGATCTCTAATCTGTTCTCTTGGTTTGCCCTCGTTTAGCTAGTGTTATTTAGTTGGGTTAGTTAAATGCTAATTGGTTGCACTCTCTCTCTTTCCCCTTTTCCTCCCTTCTCTCCTTCCCTTGATCTAGCCTACCGCGTTGCGCCGCCCTGCCATCACCACATCAAGAACCACCAGCTGTGCTTTCGTCTAGTGTGTGTTAGTGCCTGTCTGGTTTTGATCTGGAATTCTGTGACTTGCTACTTTCGCCGTTGCTGTGTTCCTTTTTGTACTGTGGCTCGCGTTAGCCCCTACAGCAGTTTGCGCGTAAGAACCTGATTTCGTGTTTTTTTTTTTTGCCTTGACCCTACCCCTACTGCAAGATGGTTCGTAGTAAACTTACCTCCACGTCCACGCCGAAGGAGGGCGTCTCGAGGCCAGTCGGCCACTCGAGCGACAGCCTTAGCCCGATTGGTCCGGCCCCATCTACACCCCGGGCCATATCATACTCCATTGTTCTGGGCAGTTCGGAAGAGAGCTGCATAACAATACAGGACAGTGTGATTGCTGCTCCTTCGCTGCCTTCCAGGGTGCAGTCCGTCAATCTTGCCCCTTGGGAATTTCCAGCAGACGATTCTCCACGTCTGGAAGTGCCGTCCTTTATTTCTCCGATCCAGTCGATCTCTTCCTCGATCGCTGAATTTTGGGGGCCAATATTCTCCTCCCAATCAGCGGGTAACTCCGTTGGTGCGACGGAGCATGTTATGGAAGATGTCAGTTGAAGGCTTGGAAGGTCCTGTTCCTGCGCCTATGCCGCACCCAGGCCTACCATCCATAATAGAAATCACTGGTGACCAAGACATCTGGCGGGACAGAGATCCCCCAGATATTCTGGAGGAAGAATTCATCACCCTCTCGGAGACATTGGCCGCCAGTCTCAAGAAGAAAACGCCCATTTGGAAGCTGACCTCAGTGAAGCCAGTAACACTTTGGCTCAGAAGTACGTCACCATCTCTGAAACATTGGCCACCCAATCTCTGGTGACTGCGTCCCTAGCCAGAAGATGTACCGCGGACTCTGTTTTTACGTCCGCCATCTTGCATCGATTGTGCGAGTCATATCGATATGGCGGCTTAGATCCAAACGATGGCGCGACTTCCGCGACTCCTAGCGGCGGGTGTCCGAAGGTGTGTTCATCAGCGCTCCCTAGCGGTGTGGCTGCGATGTTGACTGCCGTATTGGCGGGAAATCCAAATTCAAATACGGAAATTGGAAACGAGAAGGCGACTCAACGAGCACTGGAAGAGGTAATTCCACTGCTGAATAATGAAGGCCAGGATAATCTCCCTGAGAAGTTGACTGCCGCTCCGACAGGAAATCCTGTGGTTAACTGTGAAATGAACGGTACTTCCGAGTTCGGCGGCACGAGAACTGGCAGAAGGAAACCAGATAGTAAATAACGGAGACGGGGATAATCTTTCTGCCATCCTAAAGATTTAAAAGGAGATGAAAAGTGCCATGACGAAAAATACCTGCACTAGAATTAAGGAAGGTATTATTGAAATTGAAGACCTCATCGAAGACGCGTTGGAGAAAAGGAAACTCCGAGCGGATCTGGTAGCCAACAGCCCGCCATTAACAACTGCGAACAGTGACGAAGGAAACGATCGCATACCGGTTGAAAAAACGGAGATTCCTATACCTCAGGAAGGCGAAACCGGAACATCCACTGGCGGAGCTGCCGGTGGCCATGAGCACGGGGAGTGGGTTACCGTCCAGCGAAAAAATAAGAAGGGAAATCCAAGAAGCAATGTTCCTGTAGCAGCCGCGTCCAAGGGAGAACCTAAGACGAGGAAACGTAGCGGAAACGGAGGGATAAATCCAGCGGATATAGTCGTCATCAGGCCTGCTGAAGGCGTCAGCTTCGCCCAGGTGCTGTCGAAGCTCAGGGTGAACTCAAATAAACACCGAGGACTCGAAAACGGAGGTGAAGTGCATCCGACAGACCCGATCGGGAAATGTACTACTAGAACTAGGGAATAACTCGGAAGGCGGCAAGGCTTTCACGAACACCCTGAAGTCAGCCCTTGGTGAGTCAGGAGCGGTGAGATATGGGGTACCTCGGTCGACCCTCGAAATAAGAGACCTGGACTGCGTCACCTCAACCACGGATGTTGAGATAAGCATCAGGAAAGTCCTGAAAGCCCCAAGAGGGGAATTAAAAATATCGGTGTCTAGAACGAACAGCAGGATGCAAAAAATTGCTGTCATCGTACTAGATGAACGCGACGCACGAATAGCAGGATGCAAAAAGGGATCGTTAGGGGAAAATTGCAGAATCCTCCGGAGGGCGTTTGTCACTCGCTGCTACGAGCAGCGGGTACGGCCACATTGCCAGAAATTGCAATGGACCAGACAGAAAGGAGGAATGCTACAGATGTGGAGAGAAAGGCCACAAGACAGACTCCTGCACATCGGAGATGAGATGCACCCTGTGCGCTAGCACTGGAGATAACAGAGAAACAATGTTATCACCCGGGAACACGCGCCTGTGCACTCTTCCAACAAACCCTGCAGAAAGCCAAAGGGGACGCCAAGACCCAACAATGGTTCAGGTCCTACAATGTAATGTAAATAGACGGCGATGGACCTTCTCTTCCAACTGAAGGCGGAGAAGCGGCCTCACATCGTTCTGATTAGCGACCAACACCGCAATATACAGAATGGGGCGTGGGTGGCGGACAATCTTGGCACTGCGGCCATATGGATACCCGATGCGGGGAAAATAATAATCGGGAAACAGGGGAAGGGTGACGGCTTTGTTTGGGTGAAGAGCAGAAATGTCAACTACGTAAGCTGCTACTGCACTCCAAACGAAAGAATAGACAAATTCAAGCAAAAGCTAGAAAAACATGAGTGGCGAAACTTTAGTTGCAGGAGACTAACGGGAAAGCACTGGAATGGGGAATGCCGTTCACGGATACCAGAGGCAGACTCATTCTAGACATGGCAGCAAGGCTGAACCTCGTTCTCAAGGGCGATACACCCACGTTCGAACGACCAGGTTGCAGAGGAACTGTTCCCGACATCACCCTCACGAGCAAGAAACTAGCGACCTTCATCACCGACTGGAAAGTTTCGGGTGTATATATGGCAAGCAACCACCAGTATATCACCTTCAGAGTAATGTAGAGGGAAACGGGCCACAGGAAGCACGCAACCCTAGGCTGGAACCAAGAGGAAGCTCAAATCCACGTTGGTTGAGGGTATCGCAGAGCAAGAAACAAGTGCAAACAACGAGGTTAGCCACGCTGAGAAACTAGCTAACAGCACTATGGCCGCCATCACTAGAGCGTGTGATGCCTCGATGCCCCGCAAGGAAAGCATCCCTGCGCAGTCTACTGGTGGAATGAAGAGATTGCGAGTCGCAGGAAGGAATGCCAACGACTCAGACGCAAAGCGCTCAGAGCCAGAAGAGACTCGAGAGATACGGAGGCGAAAACAGCAGAGTATAAAGAGGCCAAAAAACACCTCAGGAGGGCCATAGCAGAAAGCAAGAAGTGGGATGAGCTGACACAGGAGGTGGAAGACGACCCGTGGGGAAGAGTTTATGAGATCGTGAACAGGAAGGTAGGGGCCATCTCACCCACGAAAACCCTGGAAGCACATTGTTGATGACATCGTTGACGCCCTATTTCCGTCGTATCCGATGAGACACACCAACAAATATGAAGTGGCAGATGAAGAGATTCCTCTCTTCACTGCTGATGAACTAAAGATGGCGGCAAACTCCTTGAAGAACAGCAAAGCGCCGGGCCCAGACGGCATACCGACAAAGGTTCTAAAAGCAGTGGCAGAAACCCATCCGCAACTTCTGCTTGATATGTTTAATGCATGTCTGAGAGAAGGCAGGTTTTGTGCGAGATGGAAACGGGCACGTCTCTCCTTGGTAAGCAAGGGCAAGGGACCCGCGCACGCCCCCTCGACGCATAGACCTCTCTGCATGCTGGATACAACGGGGAAATTATACGAGAAGATGCTCAAACCCCGCATCCAACAAGCCATTGAGGAAGCAGGGGGACTCTTAGCGCCCGAAATTAGGCTTCACGAAAGGGAGAAGCACAACAGACGCTGTAAAAGAAATTATTGACACGGTAAGCCGGGCGGAGACGGGCAACCATCGTTCACGGCCACTAGGCATGGTGGTGACTCTCAACGTCCAGAACGCTTTTAACACGGCAAACTGGGCAGATATGATGAGCGCATTAAAGCAATTTAGTGCCCAATTATTTACTTCGTGTCATCGATGACTTCCTCCACCGGAGGGTGGTTATCTATGATACGGAGGAAGGGCAGAAAACAAAAGAAATGACAGCAGGAGCGGCCCAGGGGTCAATACTTGGTCCAGATCTCTGGAATGTCATTTATAACGGACTGCTCCAACTAGAAATGCCGGACACACCTTCCTGGTTGGATATGCGGACGACCTGGCGGCCGTACTGACAGCACGTTCCCTGGAAGGCCTGTAAATCCGCCTGAACCAGACAATGAGACGGGTCCAAAACTGGATGACTGCACACGCTTTAAAACTTTCAAGATCGGTTGTTTATCACATTTCCGACAAACTTCATTACAAGCTTTCGTGTTCCATTCGACCACAAGGGTGCACCAGTGCAAAGAAGCCTCATTTGCAAATAATGGAAGTCCGTAAAGAATGCGGCAGTCACGTCGCGGCTCATACTTTTAACAAACCTCAGAGAAAGGCTGGAATTTCTTTATCGGTATCAACACTCTATACTCGTGGTGTGTACCATAAACAAAAAGAGGCAGCTACGAGGGCAAATACTAATTACTGTAGAGAAAGAACGGCTGACCAATGAGGCCAGTGTTTGGCGAAAACAAGCAGCTCAAGACATTGAGTTTGGTGAGGCTGACCCGGTTTCATTCCCTCTTCTGTCTTCCTAAAATTTAACTTCATGTTCACACAAAACCACAGCTATTTAGAAACCAAAGTGTAGGTGCGTCTCGATTTCGAAACGCTAATAAAGTGAAAATAAAAATAGTGACCTATAAATAATTCAAATGTATGTGCCAAGAAATGTTTCTCGCACCCCATACATATACCAGGGAAATCATTTTTTGGGTTAACACAAAACAATTCGGCATTCATTTCAAAACTAAAATATGTTTCAAATCAAACAAACTTTTTCTATCAATGAAGAATTGAAAGAAAGGTTGATACAAATCTGGACGATTTTGAAGTAAACAAGACATGTACATTTTATAAACAGAATAAGCCAAAATAAAACAATTTCCATTTAACAAAAAGATGATTTCTCAATTCAAAAGCGTTCCGACATGTGCACGATGTGAAGCAAAATTCAAGGATATTAAAAAAGCAATTGTAAATTGCAAACCCATGAAGGCAGATAGATTCATCGTTTTTCATATGAGAATGATTGACAATAAGAGTAAATTTGAAATGTTTAACTTGAAACGGACAAATGCCGTTTCACGAAATTACAAGAACCGAAGAGAGTGAAGAGTATAGCCAACAAAAGGACAACTCCGAAGGATATGACAATGTCGCTCCCGGAATGGAGATGCAATAGAGAGAGGATAGATCAGCTGAAGAATGTAGCACATTACAGGAAAAGGATTCAAGTTTTCCCGGAGAAAATATACATTTAATGGCAGAAGAACAGTGGAAAGGAAAGAACAAAATGGAAATTCCAGACGTGACCGGTACAAAAAAAGGTAAATCTACAGAACTTAAGAGACCGAAGGTATGCAAAATAAAAACATTGTCGAAGAAAACAGAAAAAAATTGTTCACTCGATAAGTAACACTATGGGAAACGAAGAAAAAAAAGGACGCGGGAAACAAGCTCGGCCAGTGCGAAGAGGGAAGGACTGTGTCTTAAGAAATGGAAGTTGTTGAAAACTTGTAAGAATTAACAATTAATTTATTCATGTGAAAAATACTTCTGCATTTGACTATTGCAGAAATTTGGACTCGCGCCTACATACCGACGTGCGTTCGCACATGAACGTCTCCTAATTATGGTCATCGCCCTCAAAAAAGGGTGGCGGGTGGCGGCTCACCACGCTCCCGATAATGACCTCTTCGGGCTGACCGTTACCGAGCCGCCGCCTGGACCCTCTCCTGCGGCGTATCAACGCCCGGGGCGCAGCCGGCCCTTTCAGCGCGGCCGCGTCCTAAGCGGCGTCGCCGTCGCTACCCCGCACTTCAGGCCGCGCCGGTGCCACAGCGCACCGCCCCCTGTCCCATCCGGGACGAAGTGCACACGCCAGACGTCCTCTGGGACCCTGGCGACTTCTTGGATATGTTCGACGCGCTCCACCCGCCTGAGCCTGACCTGGCTCACATCCCCGTGGACTGGGCGTTCTGGCGCCCGATCCTCGAAGCGGCCAGTGACGTCACATCGACGACTCCGCGGAAGTGCAAGATGACGGCAACGAAGCCAGCATGCGCCCGGCGGTCGTGCACCGCCCGCCTCTCGCTTCTATTGCACCGCTACACTTCAAGCCTCGTCGTACCCCGGACGTCCATCACCCCCTTTTTACCGAAGGGGTGCGGCACATCCCACCTACACGCGCGCCGTGCGCTACGCGCCCGACATCCAGGAAGTTGCGCTGGACCATTGCTAACATGGTCATAGCCGGAATCTTGGAGGAGACGGAGTCTCCACCTGCCAACAGTTTCGCCTGTTTCGTAATTCCCAAACCCGGCGGCGCGGGACATCGCCTCTTCTACATGTCCCCCTGAAGTCCATTTTATCAACACAGCCCAAAAGTTTTTCTTCCGTCCCCAAAGGCGGTTCTGCAGTCGATCGAGTCGTTCTCGCTCGCGATACGACTATCTCACCGATGGGTTCTACCATGTGCCCCTCGCTCCCATGACACGTAAGTGGTTCGGTGTCGTGTGCTGTAAAAAGTTCTATCGTTTTTGTGTCTTGCCTATGGGGTGGTCTTTGTCGCCGCTCTTAATGGAGATTGCGATGACTGCCGCTATCCAAGAGCTTTGTGTTTCTCAAGTGTTTGTTTATTACGGTGATTTCTTATTTCTTTCTAATTCTCACGACGAACTTGTTAGTGATTTAAACTCTCTAATCCAGCATGGATCTCAGATCAACATGGCTAAATCAGCCACTACGCCTTCGTCTAAGGTCAAGTACCTAGGCGTACACATTTGTTTAGTTTCTACGACTGTCTCCGCCGACCCGGCATAGCGCCGGGCCGTCGCAGCTGTTCCGGGCTTACTGCTCGCTTCTCCTCGCTTCCGCGTCTCGTACGCGGGCATGCTGGGGTGGCTCCTCTTGACGCGGGGAACCGGACGTCACTAAACAGGGCCATCCCGCAGAAGGATGTTAATTGCAGAAGATGCCACACTGCGCCCGAGACGCTTGGGCATATGTTGGGCCTTTGCGTCTGCACCAAGGCGGCGCGCATCAACCGGCACGACGAAATCAAACACTTCGTCGAGGCGCGCCTCTTGGAGCAACGGGGGACAACGGTATCGGCCTAAGTCTCTCTCGGCCTGCCTGACGGGTCCAAACTCAAACGTGGCCTCATCGTGCTGAATGAGGGAGGGGCCTTCGTGGTCGACGTAACTGTCCGCCACGAGGGTGGGAATGGGCTCGAAAGGGAGGCCGCGGAGATCAAGAAGTACCGTCCTGCTCTCCCGGTCGCGGCGCAGCTGTTGAAGACAAGCAGCGCTAGCGTGCTCCCTATCGTCGTTGGCGACACGGGGGCCATGCCTTTCCGCGCTCCGGCAGCTCGGCATCACGTCGGACATGGACATGAGGACGATTTCTGTCGTGGCTCACCGGTCCTAGATTGAGATCTACCACATGTTCATGGTCTACGATGGTGTCGGGTAAGAACAGCAACGGGCCATCATGTAAATAGCCTCCGTCTATCCACCTTTCGTCTATATCTTCCATTATACACTAGCTTTCAACTTCCGCCTTTGCATAATTGGAGCTCTCATGGTTTATGGCAACATATGTCATGAGAAGCGAGTCTTGCGGTAACGCAAGGCGGCGGGTGGCCGAGCTTTATAAATGTGAGGCCTGTGGGGCACCTCCGCGTGGATTTCCCTGGGGGCTCCTCAACCCGCCAAGTCCCCTCCAGCGCTGCTGGCCCGCTTCCTAATTTTTCCAAGTCCGCTGCCTCGGCAGCGGGTTGGCAGATGTGGATTCTTTTGGGCGGGGGAATCTCGTTACCCATGCGTGGAATAATTATGCTACGCGCTGGGTTAGTCAATTTGCACTACGGTACCTCGCCGTTACTGGGGGAAATGCGCTTCGGCGTAGCAAATAGCTCCTCCCCATACTATGCAAAATTCATATTATGTCCCTCATCACCCAATAATAAAACTTAGTTCAGAAACAACCCCTTTAAGAACAGTTTTTGATTTTTCCGCCAAAACATCAGGGGTTTCTTTGAATGGTGCCCTATTGAAAGGAAGAAAAATTCAGGATGACCTATTTGACATACTTCTGAAGTTTCGCTTGTATAAGGTGGCTGTGGTAGCCGACTTGGAAAAAATGTTTAGGCAGGTAAAGATTGATAGTGCAGATTGAAACCTTCAACATTTCCTATGGCGTAGCTCACCTCTCCCTGTGCAAGATTTCGTTTTGACCACAGTTACTTATGGTTGAAAACCCGTCACCTTTTTGGCCGTGAGCACTGTCTGCATCAGCTTGCTGGGGATGAGAAGCTTAAATTTCCTTTAGGTTCTAATGTACTTCAGAATGCATTTTATGTGGACGACTTACTGTACTCATGTCCAAATGTAACTTCTGCAAGGGAAGCTATCAGACAATTGAATGGAATTCTTGCAAGGAGTGGCTTCACCTTGCGTAAGTGGGCCTCAAACAGCAAAAATGTACTTTCAGAACTGCCTTCGCTTTCCCTAGCGAAATCCAGTGTCAGGGCCTTTTCTTCCAAGGAGGCAACCCATGTTAACATGTGTAACATGGAATACTGAGTCCGATTCATTATCCTTAAGTCTGCCTGACTGTTTCAATTTCCAAAAGAAATATTTTACCAAAAGAAGTATGCTTTCAGTTGTATCCAGCATATTCGATCCATTGGGCCTGTTAGTACCATGCACGGTTGTCTGCAAACTTATTCCAAGAAATTTGGAATTTGAAGTTGGGTTGGGATGATACCTTACCTACAAGCATTGCTTCGCGCTGGCTTCAAATCTATTACTCACTAGTAGAAATTCCTGATTTAAAATTTCCCAGATGTGTATTGCCTTGCAATAACAGTGTTGTTAGTTTACATGGATTCAGTGACAGTAGCTTGGTAGCTCATGGTGCAGTCATCTATGTCTGTCACACCAAAGAACAAGGCCTAAGAGTGCCTACATTGCTGTGTGCAAAATCAAAGGTTATCAAAATGAAGTAAATGAAATCTCTACCCTTAAACATTATAAATTAAATTACAATATTTATCACTTAATATTTAGTTTTGGCTGTCATTCATTTCTTTGTATTTCTCTTTTTCGGTGCCTTAATTATTTGGACCGTTGTACGTGTTTTCATACATTAAAACACTGTTTACTTTGTCACAAGTGTAAATGTACATTGTAAATTGGATTTCATTAATTTGTAATGAAAAAAATACTTTTTTCATGTTCAACAACGGAGTCGCGGAGAAAGATTTTCGTGGAAGCCGGTCATCCAGAGGCCGCAATTACGCCAATTAAAGGCCGTTTGATATCTGAGAAAATTAAGCTAAAGCGTAGGCTGAAACGGCTGAAGGAATCGAACAATCATTTGGCAACACTTGCTCAGACTTGAAACTTACATGCAATGCTTCAGGGTGTTGTATCCCCCAAGTTGCGTGCCTTTATCCATGGAAATTTTCGTAATTTCCGTTGGGAGGGTACTGCAAGGCGGTGGACGCATCAGGAGAAGGTATTGGGTTTATCAATCTTCAAACGCGGTCCAAATGCATATCGACTGCTTTGTTGTTACTTGACACTACCTTCTGTGTGAACATTGTTGCGTGTCCTTGAACGTGTTCCAATGGATATTGGAATTAATGATCGTGTCCTTGAGATGATGAAAAAAGTAGCCAGTTCTATGACTGATCAGGACAAGTATTGTACCCTAATGTTCGACGAGATGTCTCCCAGAAAACGTCTTATCTACAATAAGAAGGGCCCGATCGAAGGTTTTGTTGATTTTGGCTCGCAGGGACGCTCGTACATTGTTGCAGATCATGCTCTGGTTTTAATGATTCAGGGTGTGCATCGGCAATATAAACAGCCAATTGGTTGTTTTTTTCAAGTAGCAACACGCCCTCCGAAGTTCTTGCTAACATAATCAGAGAAGCGATAGTGAAACTACAGCAGGTTGGTTTCATTGTCAAAGCCACTGTGTGTGACCAGGCATCGAACAATAGAGGTGCAATGAAAATCCTCATTCGTGCCAGCCACTCTGGGGAAAGGAATGAGAGCATAAATAATCGAGATACAGTGGCACACCTCATTCATGCCAGCACTGCTGGGGAAGAGGGTGAGAGGCAAGAAGCCCCTAATGCTCACAGTGAAACTCTTGGTGATGCACATCCACCTTCACGCTCCCGAAGGGGCCGGGAGGCAGATGACCTTCAACCATTTTTTTTTTTTTTTGTGGGAGGCCACAAGATTTTTTGGTTGTATGATGTACCCCATCTCTTCAAACGTTTGCGCAGCAATTTTATGAATTGTGCAAAGATTGAATGGGATGGGAAAGTTGCTCGCTGGGACAACATAGTTCGTCTAACGAGTCTTGACAAGGAACTTTTTAAAGTACAAACCTTGACCAAAAATCATGTGAATCCCATAGGAAAAGCAACAATGAAGGTAAAGTATACTGCCCAAGTTTTGAGCCGTACGTGTGCGGGGCATATGCAAACTGTAAGAGTTCTTGATAAGGAGAGGCCTGCTGACCAACAGTTGTTGGATGGGGAAGCTAGTGCAGATGTCATTCTTGACTTCGATACGCTGTTTGATTATTCGAATGGCTCAGAGAAGCGAGACGACCACAGTATTGAGCATAAGGGAAAAAAGAAAAGGTATGTGGTGCGAGAAGGGTCTGGGCATATTGCTGTTTGGAAGGAAATTCGTCAAAAACTCAGGAGAATGAGGTTTTGGTCCTGGGAGAAAGCGTCTGTGAACGGCTTCGAAGTGAAATGGGCTGGAAAGGAAGTTAGGTACTTCCCATTTCGAAATGGCTACATATCCACCCTTCTCGCCTTGGAATATCTGTGGAATGATGTCAAGGACACCCTCAAATGTTTGTATTTAAGGCGGCTAAACCAGGACCCACTGGAGAATTTGTTTGCTGTTATCAGACAGAATGGCGTGACTAATGATAATCCAACATGTAGGCACATCATTTCTGCTTTGAAATCAGCAATTGTGAATAATCTTGTCAGTACCAGAATCCGGAATTCCAATTGTGAGGATGACAATTTAGGAATTCTGTGTGATCTGAATGAATTTGTCAGAACACATGGAAGAGTCACTGACAGCAGTCAGTCAGAGAATGAGAATGATGCTATGGAGGGGAAACCCGACATGGCTCATCCCCATACTGTAGCTGCAGCTGCTGACACTTTTGCAGCTGTTCTGCATATTCCAGATGATGCAGCAGAGGTCAATGCTCTGACGGAGGAGGACATGGTAAGACCTGAAAACATTGGGACCTACTATGTTGCTGGCTACATTGGCAAGTGCATGGTAGGGGTTTTGAAGGGGCAACATTGCTCAATATGCTTAACTGCGATTAAGAGTGACGAGCCATCCCTGGGGCAGATGTATACTCAAAGTCTGAAATATGATCCTCATAATCCAGCTTTCATATATGCAAATAAGCAGTTGTGGAGTGCGGTCCAAATGGCCCGAAATTTTGTGTCAAATTTTGTTGAAACTCAAAGTTTGCACTCAAGAAACCTAAAGGGTGATGTTAGTTTCCTAACAGCAATGTTAAGACTATAGCTGGCTTAATTGTCCAGATCACAGCTGCAAAATGGTTGCCGTAATGATAGACACCAGATCACCAATCGGGGCGTTTTGCCGTGATGCAAATATGCGGATAATGGAAGGCCACGAATTTTTGTAGATATGTATTTTTACCTTTTTTCAATTTATTATTTATTTGTAGTTATTTTATTAATTGATTAGTATTATTGAGGTTCAGTGTTTGTATACATTTTGCATCATTTTTAACAATGCATATATTTAATTTTTGTTTGTTTGTATTTATTAGTATTATCAGAGAGTATCATTAGTATTAGTTTGTATATATTTTGCATCATTTGCCTTTGGATTTTCATCCACGATCCATTGAGAAACTAGCCATGCTTTTGGACAAATATGTAGCCTGTCCAAAAACTCTGCTTTGAGATAAATGAAGTTGAAGTAGAATCACGTAATTTTTTTTACTTAGTTCATCACTTGTACTAGGTACGAGGTAAAACATGTTTCTTGTAATGCAGTTTAATGCGTAATATTGCTTTTTGGAAGAAAGCAAGCAAAAAAAATAGATTTTGTGGATTGTTCATGCAGATGCAAGTTTCTTGTTTATTTATAAAACTTATCAATAATATTCATTTGTATTGTACCTTAGTAGCAATTTTGATAATAGGCTGAAATTTGACAGGTGTTGATAGCTGGAATGTCATTTTAATAAGATGCAATATTAAAAAGTAATGGTCACTATTTTAATTAAATTGGTTTAATGGCAAAGTAAAAATCTTTTATGAAATAAATATTGTGTTTTATAAATAACTTTTTTTTTCACTCCCTGGACAACAATTCCATTCAGTGACTTAGGATTCCAAATCCTAATATTTTAGTCTTCTAAATTGCCTAGCGTATTTATTTTACATAAAAATAATGTATTAATTTAACACCATTTTGAAAACAACTTCATTTTAAATTTCCCGGTCGTCATTACGCCCCACCTCCATTGGTAGAACGCCCTTCGACGCTATTGGCTCACACACTGGGTCTAAGATGGCTGCTTCCCCCTCCATGAAAATTAGAAATTTGAATAAGAGCGTTGGGATTGAAGTTGAAGGCTGCCTCTATTAGTATACTCTCTGTTACGAGTCAGGTGTTTTTGTGGTAACAGTTATTGAAGAAAAGCTGTTAAGCCCATCTCTATTATGCACATGGACGACAAGAATATGCATACAAAGTGTTGAAACATCTTAATAAAGAACAGAAAGGCACAGCACTTATAAGTGTTATCAAAGAACAAGATTGGTTGCAATACTATAAAGAACTATGGTGTGATATAGAGGACAATGTAGACATCCAAGAAAATTACGTACCAGAAACTATTGATCCTACAAGTATGAAAGAATTAGAATGAGCTTTGAAAATGAATAGAAATAGAAAAGCTGCAGGAATAGACAATATGAATATTGAATTATTGAAATATGGACGCCCTGCTTTGATATCGAGACATACTTCATTTATCTATGCAGGAACTATTGTCAAATACCAAAAGAGTGGAAAGTAGCTATTGTACAACCCATTTAGAAAAGAGGTGATAGATTAGTCTGTGGAAATTATAGAGGAATAAGTTTACTAACTGCTGGTTATAAAGTATATACTAGAATACTCTCGGAAAGACTAAAACCAATAGCTGGCTCCATCATCAGTGAACCACAAAACAGATTTAGAAAAGGACGATTTTTATCAGTTAGTGTATTTACACTCAAAATACTAATAGAAAGAAGAAGAGAGTATAATCTTGAAACACACATGGCCCTTATTGATTATGTGAAAGTGTTTGACAAAGTTAGATGACCACTGCTGTGGAATATTTTAATAAAGAAGGGGATACCTTACCATCTCATCCAAGTAATTAAAAGTCTGAATGCTGGTTCAAGAGTATGTATCACCACTGGATTCAAAATCGGCAAAACATTTCTGAATATAAACCTTGGAGTACATCAGGGTTGTAACTTATCAGCAACTATGTTTAATCTATAGGTAGATGAAATGCTGAATGAGTGGAACTGTTATGCCTCTTGGGGTATTGAGATTGCAGAAAACCGTTTAATAAATACAATCTTATACGTAGATGGTCAAGTTTTGATTGCTGAAACCGCAGGTGAACTTCAGCTCAATATCTACAAGCTCAGCAAAGTAGCTAGATATTATTAGTGTGAAATATCCACATCAAAAACCCAAATTATGGCATTTTGCGGGAAGGAACCAGTTAGATCTAAGATAGTAGTAGAAAACCAGGTTCTGAATCAAGTAACCAACTTTAATTATCTAGGGAACAATATATCCTACAACTGCAATAGAGGCATAGAGAAGAAACTCTCGCAGTTTCAGTTAATGTGTGGAACCATAAGAAGAACCATTGGTAAGAATAGACACACAGTTTTATAAGACAACAGCAATACCAACCCTGCTATATGGTAGCAAATGCTGGGTTAAAAAAAGAATTAAGGTTCAGAGAAGAAGTTTCTGAGGGCAGTAAAAGGCTGTACAAAAATTGATCATTAAAGAAATGAAAATATCCAAAAAGAGCTAAAAGTTGTATCCCAAACCAAAAAAAAAAATTGAACCCAACATCTAAATAGAATGAAAGTGCATGGAAATATCGATCTCTTAGAAAATAGAGATCCCCGTACCCCAAGAAAACGGTGGACCATTGAACCGGTGCAGGCCGTTAGGCCTAGACCTTGAAGATGATGAATTATTTTACTAAATCTTAGCCATACAATAATTTGATAATACTGTCTCTTAAAAAACACAAAAGAAATCCATATAGCAATTTACAAGTAATAAAGAAAAGAATTTAACTCAGAAAAACATTTTAAAATTTTGTATTTTATGTACTGAAATGTATTATGTACACATATAATAATTAACAAAATGTATAATTAAGTATCTATGTAATTAATGAACTCAAAAAGTCTAATGTAAACTTTGCAAGTAGAGTGTGCCAACAGCACTTCAAGAACATATGCTTTGAAACCCACAGTTCACCACTGATGTCTGGGAAAAAATGTTGAGTGTACTTCCTGGATCCATACCAACAAAATGGTTAATGTTGGCAAGAAAATCAAAATCAAATGAAAAGTCTAGGTAAGTGAATACTATTATACTTGAACTACTTGTGATTATTATTCATAATGTAATTTTAAATAGCTTTAGTAATAGATAAGATATAATAGAATACACAATTTTACTGTTATCTTGCAGTGAGAGGACACCTATCGATGCATACTAGCTTGTGCCTTCATTACAGAGCAATTCTGAGGTTCCATCAGTCAGCATGTAAGTGTAAATTACTCAAAGTTTTATTTACTATTATTATTAACTTATTGTTTCTTTTTGACACATTGACTAATATGACTTGACCTCGACGACAAATGTGACTTGAAGTATGTTAACAATTTAAGACATGACAAATGACATTTTATTTTAGGGAAGAAGACGAATCCTGTGTAAGCAAAATATGTAAAGATAATATGAATCGCCCCTGTAATAAAATTAAGGAGTTGGAAAAGGCAAATGAATTATTACAAAAATCAAGAAAAGGATAAAATTATTGCTGATCTAGAGAAAAATAAAACAGCAGATGATACCCTCTGGAAAGTTTTTACCCCTAGACAAATAAGAAAACTAGTCTGGAAAGTCACGGGTGAATTAGAATTCTGAAGGTGTTACGTCTGCAATAGCATTGCGGTCTGTAATGCCCACAGGTTGCAGATTTCTCAGAGGTTAAGGATTTCCTTTACTCTTTGAGACAACAACACAAACATGGTGTTCACAGTTCAACGTTTTCCCTGGAATACTGAAAGATGTGATGAGAATTATGGAAGTGAAAGGATCTCAATTAAGAGTAATTGAGAAAGTTACAGTGTTGTCCTTTGATGAAATCTACATTTTTAACAAGGTGGAAATAGACCGAAAAGAACAAAGAGTATATGAGCCAAACAAGAGTTGCCAATTATTATAGCAAGGAGCTTATTTGGCAGTTGAAAAAAACACGTTTTTAATGATTTTGATGTGTCTATGAAGAAAAACATTTTATTAATGGTCATACAAATGTATGATACACTGTGGTGGCTGTAACATGTGACATGAGACCATCTAACATTGCTGTTTGGAACGAGTTCGATAAGGGAATAAACTGTTTAGATAATTCTAACAATCAAAGAGCATTTTGTTTTGCAGATGTGCCACATCTGTTAAAATTAAGTAGGAATAATTTGTTTGACAGTGGGTTCAACTTTGATGGGATAATGATAAATAAAGATAATGTTGAAGAACTGTTACATCTAAATGGTGGGGAATTGAAGATTTCCCACAAATTAAGTTGCAATGTGAAAGATGTGAAACTTCACAAAATGTGAAGTTGGCTGCCCAGGTGTTTTCAAAAACCAATGCAAAAGCAATTCAATGGGCTGGAAGTAGAGGATTTTTAAAACAAAATATTTGGCAAACGGCATCTAAAGTTTTTGGTCTGTTTAAAGACTGGTTTGTAATAGCAGTGGTAAATTTGGCCATAATGGCCCCACAGGCTATGGAGTTGTTCTTGAAAAGCAAAACAAAACCATTGAAGAACTGAATGGCTTTATTTCCAAAATGAAAGTGGGGAAAAAAAGTCCCTGATGAAATTTCAAAAAGAAATTCTGTTGTCATAATGAAATTGTTGGGTATGTGAAAGAAATCCTCTCTCTTCAGAGTGTCCAGTTCAGTATGTTTCAACTGGACGTTTAAATAAAGATATGTTGGAAAATGTCTTTTCTTACATCTGATCCATGGGTGGATTTAATGATCACCCTACACCTGTAGAGATTAAGAACAGGTTAAAATGGTATATCTTGGGCAAACATTCAAGTAATGTCATCTCCAATGGTCAAAATATGGAAGGAGATGCAACTTTTAGATAATTTGAATTTGGCGCAGCGGGATATAACATTATTGGTCCACAGTCGGCAACATGCGCACCACTACACCTCCTACTTCCACCATGGCACTGCCCAACGCCTCATAAACGAGTTGGTTTGGGACGACTTAACACAGGTAGTGACCAAACCAATCGCGATGCTTTACTGGACGATTTCCTTATTAAACCACTGGACAAAAATCTTGCCTGTGAAATAATTCCTGAAATTACCGATCACAAAGGAGTCCTTCTAAAAATGTGTAGAGTCCTGGAAATTAATTCCCTCCTGAGAAAAAAAATATATCACCTCATTGCTGTATCACTACGCAGTTTGAAGAAAATGTCGTTGCCACAGGTCATAATCCAAGTCACTCCTAAAGTGGAGGTAGCGGATCAAGGATTGGAACGTTACTGATTATCTTATGCCACTCAGTTTCACTGCAGAAACTAAGGCCATGTCCTGCTTGGGCTACAACTGGCAGCAGCGACACGCGATAGCTTGTTTCAGTTTCAAGCTCCGTTTTCGGCAGTGCAAAGCGCATTGATTTTTTACGTAGGGGACAGGAAGCATCCAACTGCCACAGCCCGGCAACACTCCCCACACCACGTTCCATCAGTTTCATTAGTCGCTAGCTCCATCTCTCTACCGAAAGTATGTTATTAAGCGAGTAAACAGGCCTTCGGTGAGTGGAACGGTATTCCAATAGTGCAAGGCACATTGAAGGGTGTCAAGACTCCATTACGATAATTAGAGATATAGGATAATGCAGAATCAAGACAGACAAGAGCCCGAACTCTGGAGAAGGTTCTAGAGAAATTACTAATGAAAAATGTACGAAGCAAAGAATTGAAAATTATTGATTTTTTAGGACAAAGATATTGAAATTTTTATTTGATTCGGTTAATGTGTTTGGCTGTATCTCTATACTAATAAAATCAATGATTGCAGAGAAATTCTATTTAATTTTGAAATCCTCAGATATAGTGAACCATAAATGTTTGTCCCCAGAAGTTCACTATAACCGGAGTCAACTGTTTGTGCCATTAGTTTCGAAACAGATGAGTAGAAACAAATTCCAACAGGTAAAGAAATAGTTCCATGTTGCCGATAACAATAGTTTGGTTTCTAGAGATAAAATGGCAAAAATAAAACCCCTTATTGATAAAGTAAACGTATCACTGCAACAATTTGGCATATTTACAAAAAAAGTCAATATTGATGAGCAGATTGTCCCTTGTTTTGGGAGACAACTGCAAAATGTTCTTGTGAGGAAAACCCATTAGATTTGGATTCAAACTGGGTGCTATGTTCTTCTTGTGAATTTACCTTCAAAATTGATCCATACTGTGGAAAGAACCAAATGCAAAGAATGCAACAAGAACATCACCCTTATTAGTGCAATTTGTAAGGACTTGGTACATACGCACAGCTCCCATGCACTGCATGCACCTATGTATACAGAACCGCAAGAGCATTCTATAAACCCACCCAATAACTGTTACATATTACGCTCAGTCAAAGATCCCCAGGACCGCATGTCTCTAGCTGAGTTTACAGAATTCCTTGCTCTTGTGGTCCCGTATACATATGTACTACAGGGAGAAGTTTCAATCCTCGTATAAAAGGACACAAAAGGAACTGCCGTCTAGGGCATACAGATAAATCAGCAGTCGCCGATCACGCGCTGTCGGGACACGGACACGACATGCACGACAAGCAACAGATCTTCTCTCCACCACACACTACTACAAGAGACTCCAAATGGAAGCCATCGAGATTTACAAACGCAAAAACAATTTCAACAGAAAAGAAGGTGAAAAATTAAACGGTACATGGTACCCAGCACTTCGGAACACCAAAACTCGGCAGCCAAACAGTACCGCTGACGTAGCCCAATCATGCGCGAGCGATGCTGACGCGACCCAATCAGGCGCGAACGCCCGAACCTCGCCCTTCGCTATAAATACAGGCCCCAGAGCCGCGGGAGCGACGGAAATGTCCCCGATCTTGACATTTCCCTTAAGCGGCGCCTGTTCACCGCGTGCGTGCGTCTCTTGTGGGCGTACGCACGCGAGGTTTTCGCCGCCGATCCTTCTTCCACTCTGCGCTCCATTCGGGTCGCAGTGAACAGAGCGGCGCGCCCGCAACGCTGACGTGTTCGCAGTTCTGGGCGTGCGAAATCAGTTCCCGGCGGAGCTGCAGAAGCGGGCGGAGACGGCGCTCGCAAGGGCGCTGAGGCCGTCCGCTCCGCGCATCCTGCGCGAGGCCGGCGTAGCGGCGTGCACAGGGCCTTCCATAGAAGAAAGGGCCCAAAGCACGTCGCCTTCGCCTTCCGCGCACTTCCCCCACACAAGTTCTCTGAACTGTGCGACGCGGGGGAGCAGACAGTGCGTGGGAGGCGGACGCCGCTCCCAGATGCCGGAATCCGCGAGGGAGGCGCGGAAACCCGCTCCGCCGGGCCTGACCCGCCTAGTGTTGAAGACGTCGCGGCGCCACGGTCGCTTGAGTAAAGTCGGCGCCGTGGCGAAAAACAAGTGTAAATAGTGCAGTGAAGTTAAAAGTGGTATGAATGCGTGAGTGAAGGTGTTTGTATATATAGATTAAGTGTGAATGAAATCGTGAATGAACAATCAAAAGAACTTTACAATCACCGAATTTTCAGGTGTTACTTTAAAACTAATCGCCCAAAGAGGCTTGATGTGTTAGTTTTAAGTAGAATTAAGTTTAGATATAATTAGTCTATTTAAGACATAGCCCTCCCAAATCTCGATAAGCAGCAATGCTGGAGAAATTGTAATCCGAATAATTAAATAAACTCCCGGCTCTCCAGGGTAACTGGAGACGGGAAAATTGAAAAAAGTAGTTGCGTCAGTCAACGCTGTGCTGTCAGGTAGAACACTTTGCTCCTGCCAGCAACGCCACTGAGGATGCTTGCCACAGTTGCAGGCGAAACATATGGGCAAGTCTCCGTCCATGGCCTACAAACCCGAAACTTCGAATAATCTAGAATTCTGACAGTTTCTACAAGGTCTACATAGGGATTTTGCAGTATATTCAACATACTAATTCTCAAGTCTAGTGACTTAATCCACACAGTCAAACAGGCTATCAACACCATTTTGAAATTATTTGTATCAATTCATACAATTTTTAATCATTAATGATAGTGGAATAAAATGAATCTCTCTTGAAAACCATTTCTAATCTTCATGCAATGACATTACATGCAACTACCAAAGCTGTTACTGTTACTGCTACTCAGCTGATTGACTCAAGAATATTTTTCGCAGAGCGATGCAGTCTTCAGCAACAGTCATTTGCCATAGAAGCTGTCTCAGAAAAAATCATTTACTGGTCTGATTGCTCTATGTATCTTTATCTGGAAAAGCTCAACATTTTTTATATTAAGAGTTTTAAATACACTGAAGCAACCTCTTAAGTATCTGCACTGGATGTTACTGTTATGAAAATTATTTAAGTGCCCAGCAAATATGAAAATAATCAATCTCATCGACAAAAGTTCAAAAGAGTATTCAAACTGAATTGGAGCCATTTCCAACACTTGCATTATGTTTAACAAACAATATATTTTACAGGTTGGCCTTGGCTCAGCCACATCCTGACACAGTTTTGTACCCTTCGTATTTAATGCTCTTCAAGCACTTATGGGACAGAGTTATCTGGCCTGTTACTTTTTGAACTTGTCATATAAAGCAATCATTTTTGTCATAAATCCTGTGCTATTTGTAAGTAGGGATATCACAAATTATTGCATTTTAATAAGTCCTCATCCAACCCCCCTACACCCCCACCTAGCTGTTCTGGCAATCAAACTAATAGTTTAGTGTATTTCCAACTTCAGGCTCAAAGATTTCATTCGTAAGGGTTAACCCTGTTATCTCAATGTCTATTTAGACACCAGCAGTGCCATGATTTAATGTCTGGGGAAACTGTTAATATTCCCAAGTTATGTATCAATGAATTTAAGGTCAATATTGTCATGGAAGGTATTGACCCAGCCAACTTTCAAATGGATCAGTTGAAAATTCAATCTTGGTAAAAGCACATGATCCCTAATCAAAAATTAATTCATTACTGGTTTTAAAAAGTCTCTCAAAGAAATCCAAATTTATACAAGATTCCAAGAGACCTGTTTTTAAATATTCTTATTTTAATTAGTTGAAAGCAATCCATACATTATTTGGTGCTGAGATGATTTTATGTAATAATTCCTTGCAGGTCTAACGGACGGTTCTCCATAATCCAACTGGTTAGACATACGCAGGAAATAACCCCTTGAGCCCCAATTCAGCTTTTCCTTTGTGTTCTTACATAACATCTGATAGTGATTTGATGCAATAAATTAATAATTTCTGGGAGGTCAAGGAAACAACTCCCAAAAATTCAAAATTTCCTTTCCTTCCTTCAAAAGCTTCAATGTCAGAAACAAATAGATTATATGAGATAAAGCCTATAGAATGTTTGGTTTAGTCATGAGGATGACTACAGAATTTTCCAATCCTACGGTTTTCAGAATTTTCTCTCTCTTTAGTTAGACCAATACTATTGTAGGCTTCACAAATATGGTCACACTTCTATGTCAAGTAAGTTTTCAAACAAAATTTTAATTTTCCAATGTACCTGTATAGCAAACAAGTACAAATTTAAAAGAATTTTCTATTAGGTGACGATCACAATTTACGCAAATCTTGAGATGTCATTTGTGCGATTTTAAATAGTGATACACAAGTTGTTTCTTTTCTTGTTCCTGTTAAGGTTAACTGCATTTGTCGTTTTACTAGTAACTGTATTTACAAGACATTACCATCACAATTATTATAAACTTGTTCTAATGATCAATTACTGTGTCTTTGTGATCCATGGTAGGTCAGTTGCCTGTTTTATAAAATAAATCTACTAATCAATACATAATCAAAACAATGAAAGTCGATGATTAACTTGTCTGGCACACTTGCAATAAACACTGTTCAAATTCCATCATAAAATTGCTAACAATTTTCTCATCCTGAAGCTTTAAGAATTCATTTTAACAGTCTTTCATATAAAAATTGGAAATTGATATACATCCACTTAAAGAAACACATCTAGGCTATGGCAGGTATGTGCCATGAGCACCACTTAATAGGGGTCCTGCCCAGATTATTTCTTTCATTTGTGGAAAATGTCTGACTTTTTTCCACAAATTATTTTCACAAAAAAAAAAAAAAAACAAAAAAAAAAAAACAAAAGAGAAACCAAAGGAATAAGATTTTTTCCCCCTGAAATCTTATTCCTTTGTTTTTTTCCTTTCTTTTCCTTTCATAATTCACAAAAAACATTTCATTCTGGCATTCTGTCAAAACAAGCAGTAACAATCATCTAATATGAAGTATCTTGATAAGTGCAAAAATTTGCCGAATGGCAGTTTACCTAGATATGCTTCTGTAATGAAGATCTCTGTTGTTTTGTCTGAATAACTTTTAAAAATAATTATTAAATTAAAAAAATAAAATCAAAAAACGTATGAAACCATAATTTTAAAACCAACAGATATTTTACAATAGCTATTAAGTTAATCCAGGGTTTACAGTACACCTTGCTGTCCTGGCCTTAATACTACTGTATGTATTGGCCCTCACATAAACATAAATCATCCCCGAGTCTGTCCAACGCATTTTATGTGAATAATCTTTAAAAATCATTTGGAGTATATATTTTTTGTACTCCACATACACAATTTATTTTAAAGGGAACACACAATTTTAAGAGACTTTCTTTTAAAAGGTTTCTTAAAATAATACTAACAATTCCTGTCTGGTGAACTATAACATTCCTGCACACTGATTGGAAGAGAATCGGATCACGTCAATGCACAGTAATCAAGGAATCATAGGCTCAGGTGCGCTGTAAACCCAGGATGAACCTTACAAATCAAACAAAAAACGTCGTAACTTTCTAGAACAAAGATTTTTAAGCGAAACAAGTTCTATCAATTTCTATACTTAAATGCTTTATGAAGAAATAAATAAATAATCCTGGTTTACACTCCTCACATTTACTGAAATACAAGACAATCTAAATGTTACTCACTGCAATTGTATTACACACGTGTTCTGCAGAGTATGGAAATGACCTTTGGGCAGGATATCTTCCATCACGAACAACATGGGCTAACAGCTCTATCACCTAGAGATGTTTTCTGCAAAAACAGGGCAACAACTGGTGTAAAATTCTTGTTAGGAAACAAATGATAGTGATTTTTGAAGTGGTACAAACCATGTAACTTGTAGCTTTTCTTCACTGCTCGCTAAGTCTTGATGCCTTGCTAACTGAAAACAGTTCTCGACTGATATACACAAGGATTTTATTTTTCAGGATGAAAAATACTGAGGACACTTAATAACCTGCAAATAGTAAAACAAAGAACATATATACTTTAAACATTAACCTAATAACACACGTATTAAAAAAAAGGAAGTTTTTGATTGCTCACCAAGACAATGGTGCTATGCCTTAAATTAATGTTTACATCATTTTGTTTCTCATCTAATTTTATTCTGCTGGATCATCCATTTTGGCAAGTCGGTCAGCTTCGGTTAATATATTTTACCTATCATAGTACATAAATATTAAATTCTGAAGAAAAATTAATTATCTACATCTATCAGTCAGAAAATGCCATACTCAATTAACCATATTAAAGCAAAATAACTTACCACTTTCAACCCAGGCCGCCCTCGCAATTCTTTTCGACACATTTATAATAAATGTTCTGGGAATAACAATATGTCCATTTCAACAACCGGATTGTTTCCCCAATAATTAATTTCACCAAGTAGTGAGTAACGGTAATGGACAGAACTTCACATCGTTTTGGTTCAAGCCAGCTTCATCCTCCCGCCAAAAATACGCCATGTGCTTGAGCTGGTGCGACCGTAAGTTCCCATGACATCGCCATCGTTGCCCATTGTGTATGCCTATGATCGCCGCAGAAACCACTGACTGCCTTTAATCCATACTCAGATTAAATGCAGCGCCACAGGACATCTCTAGAACCGTGAGCAAGCAGGCCATGAGGATATTTACACAATTTACGCGCTGTATGACCACCATTTAGCACTGTTACCAACAGACTGGGAACACAAATACTATAGAGACTACAGAGTATGCAGAGACAATACATGACACTTCCCGATATTTCGAGAAACACTGATGCAAGCTCCATCTAGTGGCAGAACCTGGTGAAAACTCATACGGTGCTCCGTTCAGTACTCCCTTGATGTTTGTTTTCTGCTTGATTTCTTTTACTTTCATTATCTTTCTGGTCGATTTCTGGAAAATGCTGAGTCCTATGTACTTAACACGCAAGTTTTCTTGATATTCCACTGCGGAAGGTGCGGGGAGAGGAAGGCTAAGGCTACGTCACGGAATAAAAGGCCGTACCAACTGTGAACTAAACGCGCCAAAGCGTGCCACCAGAAATGTTACGATTGTTTTGAAAGTACAAGGTGGTTGTTTTAAATTGGTACGTGTACTAATACATTGTAAATTGGTACGTGCCGTTCCGAGTCGAACCTAAGTGCCTCAACGGGCCGTGCTATTAAGCGCTGGACGAAGACTAGGGAGCTCGTGTAACAAGAAAATTTGCGCGAGTATATGTGACTGGCTGCGTAGTACCTTGCCACATGATGTTTGTAGGAATGCTTTATCGAATGTGGATGAAAAGCATAAATTAAGAAACTCGCATATTCTGATTAAAAATTATGTGAATGCCACCCTTTTTTTCTTTCCAATGAATTATCTATTAGTTTGTTTTCTAAGATTAAATATGTTTTCAATAAAAACTTTTTAAATTGTTTACATCGAAGTAAACTTGACGTCAAAAAAGCAATCAATGCAAATCAGTAATATTAAATCTCTATAGTATTTTACTACTTAATATCTCTCTAGTATTTGACGAGCACGACACAATGAAAGAGTGAAACCAAGTCTTACAAGCCTGCGAAATTCTTATTGGGTTCACGGTCTGAACGGGGCCGAAACGTGCGCATAAGACTTTCAGTGTAATAACTATTTATTTAGAAATTTAAAACGTTTTTTAGTACGAATCTCATAAAGCATGTTCTATGTGTAAAATAATAATATTCCGTTTAAGTTATATTGTTAATTTATTGTCGAAAAAATACTTGTCTTAACTCACACTGACGATGAATAAATCATTCATTTGTCCAGAAGTAAAGAAATGGTTATTTTAAGCATTTACTACATGACTCAAGGGAAAACGGGGAAAAAATTGGGGAAGGGTTTATAAAGTTTCTAACAATGATTTTTAAAGGTAGAAATAAAGTAAAAACTCTTTGTTTATATATTAAAAAAATAAATATTTAATAGTTGTAGTGAATTACACTACAATATGTGAACTATTCATTTGTCATTTTTATTAAACTATTTTGTTTATATTATTACCTCCTCCGCGAGACAGCACTGACCGTAAGGACAAGAAAGTTTGTGTGCTCTGAAGCTGAAGGCTCACGGGGGTATCACTGTCGTTGTGTTGGAGAATGATGCTACCGGTAGGGTCACCCATGCTATACATGTCACAGTGGAGGAGCCAGGCGAAGGGCTGTCTCACGACCTACTACTATATTACGTCTATCCAAAGTCCATCGTGCCTGGTTTCCAGTGTCTCTCCCTCTCCCCCACCAACGACAACTATAAAGACTATACCGAGAGATGTGGTGCGAGAAATGTGCGACGAGAAATGGGGAAAGCGACCGAAATGGGGAAAGGCTGCGTTCACACACTAGAAATACGTTATTCGATGTCTCGAAATGCCTTTATATGCCACAAGCAGAGAGTGATGACAGCAGTTAGCTATGAGATCAGCTGCGAGTCCCATTTCTTGTTTTATTAAATGCTCTTGTGTAATTTTAACCCGTGAAATCCTCGTTTTGTTACCATAATCGTAAACCATCTGTTTAACGAGTTCGAATTGCCCAAAGAGCAGTGACGGCTGATGCCCCAACAGACTCGAATTGGCTTCTCCATCGAATGACGGAAACGTAACTTCCAAAATTTTAAATATGAAAGTATAATAATAAGGTAAGCAATTCATATTAATTAAAACTAAGTGAAATAAAATTCTATATTGAAACACTACTCAGATAATTTTATGCGTCGGGTCCACGTAAGGCATGTACACCTCCCGCGCACGTGGTTCTGGCTTTGATCTCTACTGGCCACTTAAATTCGACTCCAGCACGTCGCAACATGCACTATTGATTCGACATATTTCACACAAATAAAATTATTTTATTTCGAAAACTTCACTAGCCATATATGGCAATAATGAAAGATCTTCCACACACATTCGTATTCACAAGAACATTCGCAAACCGCGGCCAGCTGCAGCCACACTGGCTTCCGTGAGGCACTAAGGGACTTCCATCCAGAACGGCCCCCTTTACACAAAGAGTTCATTAAATGTACGTTTTAAATCAACAAACCTAATATCAAATGAAAAAAAATCTCCAAAGAACATAAACAATGCATTGAATATCGTCAATAATTAACTGAACTTGTGTACTTTCAATAACAAGCGAAAATTATAAAGCTACACTAGCAGTGAGTCAAACACAGAATAAGGGTATGATCTTTGCGGTTTGCAAATAAATATCTCCAAAACAAAGTACAGTAAACCATCGTTAGCACGAACTCGTCTAACACGAATTTCCCCGTAACACGAACAAAACTTGGATCTCGGCAAGGGATTACAGTAATACGGTCCTTTATAATAATCGGGTAACACGAATGTTTACAACACGAACTCCGATTATTTCGGGGGTTCTTGGATTTGGCATTTATGAAAGTTTACTGTATATGGTAACAGGAGAATATGGAAATGATCTGTAGAAATTTGCAGCTAAATCACAAAGATTTAGACGATACAAAGAAACAACAGAACGTAAACAACAAAATTCAATGTTTCATCAGAATGAAAAAGTGTTCTATCAACAGCTCAGACAAAACTGCAATTTCCAACAAGAGAACAACGGTGCACCAGATCAATAAAATTTAGAAAAGTACTGGTCAGACATTTGGTCAGAAACTAGTCATCACAATATTGAAGCACACTGGATTAAGGAAGAAATAAATAGTGTTCAAAACATGAATCCAATGTTATATGAAGAGATCACAGTAAAAGACGTCAGCACTGCAATTGCGGAAACCCACAACTGGAAAGCCCCTGGTCTAGAACACGTTCAAAATTTCTGGTACAAGCAGTTTACTTCGCTTCACCATAAGTTGGTTCAGTGCTTCACACAAGTCATTAACAGCCCAGAAGACATGCCTTTATGTCTAACGAAAGGTATTACATACATGAAACCCAAAAGTAGAGAATCACAGAACCCATCTCAATACCGCCCCATCACTTGCTTTCCCACAATGTACAAAATTTTGACTTAATGCATAACAAGTAAAATCCAAGATTATATTGAGAACAAAGAAATAATGGCAGAACAACAGAAAGGTGGCAGACGATTACACAAACCATGAAAAGAACCACTTTTAACGGATATGGTCATTCTCCAACAAGCATATAAAAACCATAGAAACTTGCACCTGGCATACATTGACTACAAGAAAGCATTTGGTAGCGTACCTCACAGTTGGCTTACTGAAGTTCTCCGCATATACAAAATTAATGAAATCATCATCAACTTTCTGGAACATATCATGATTCATTGGAACACAACATTGTCCATTAGACTCGTTGTGTATATTTAGGAATTTTACCATTACCTTGTCTGTTTATGTACGAATCAGTGGTTTTTGTCAAAAATGACTTGTTTAAGGGCGGGAATAGATTTTCAAAAAATGCATATGTCTATTTCTATAACACTCGACGTAGAAATAAATATTCATCAGGTGAGAGTATCAACAGCCCATTACAAAAAATTCACATACAATACATGTACATTATTTTACAACACTGCCAGATGACAGTAAACGATTAAATTCGATAGAAAAGTTTAAATCCCAAGTGAAATCGTTTCTGCTGCATAACTGTTTCTATACAATTAGAGATTATACTGAGCATCACAAGAAAAGTAACATAAATTTTAACAATTATACAGATATACAGATTGCATTATTTAACATTTGAACTGTATACATGTGTATAAACAACCTGTTACAAGTATTGTATTGCAGCCTCCGGGCCATCTCGATCAGGTTTTTCGTCCAGTTTCCCTGATCCATTAAGTAAATGCTGAGATGGCCCCTTGTTTTGATTCTGGACATAAATGTAACTTCATTGTCTGTGCATGTCTTTTAGAATTCAGTGGGAAATACAATTATTCAAATTATCGTTTCCATGTTGTCGCGGCAGGAAGTATTATTCCGAAGGACAACATGGATAAGAGCCAAAATTTATAGCCTTTTTATCCTTGAAAATAGATTTTATTACATGGGAGCTTTCTTTTCAATTTTAAGTAGTATATGACTTAGTGTAGGGATCACAGAATTTTGAAAATGTGCACAGAATTCACTTCTCCCCATAGAACGTCATACGCAGTTTTTAACTGCTTTTTTGACGTAAAATAAATAAATAAATAAATGCCTTAAGCGGCCGGGAAAACCAGGGGACAAAAAGGAAGTGTGCATGCTCTTCAACATTGAGCAACAAAATAATATATTTAAGATAATTTTAAAAACAAACAAACATTACTGACACTGGAAAAACTCTAAAGGTGTGCCCGAATATAAATTCTGAGATATATTATTTAGCAATACGTATCAAATGTTAACAAAAAATCTCAAAACTTAAGAATCATAAAAAAACAATATGAGTGCACACAATCGCCCGGCCAGGACGACGGCTTAGGGCCGATTTTAGATTACAACCTCATGTACTAAGGGAAAAGACGCATGCAGTTAGAGCCATTACAAAGTTAAACAATAATGAATTAGAAGTTACTATAACAAAAAAACCTTCTAACCCAATAGACTTAATTTAGACTAATTATATTTTAATTAAATTAAGAACTAACTTAAGAAAACAAAGAAAAGAACAAAACTGTTAAAAAGCCATATAAAAATTACATTTAACTTACAATTTTGAACTCAACTTAAAAACTAACTTTAACAAAATACAAGAAATGGAGAAAAAACTGTTAAAAAGCGATATAAAATATTACCTTTACCTTACAATTTTAAATAAATTTAGTACACACTTTCACATCATACAATATCAGCACAGAAAAACAGTATTTAAATGTTTTTTTAATGATCGCAGTGTTTTACTATCCCTAACATTTACTGGAAGGCTATTATACTCTTTGGTCGTTGCTACTAAGTAAGATTTATTGTAAAAGTTAGTGTTGCTTTTAGGAATATTGCATAGCAAAGATTTCTCGAATCTTCTTATTTTAAGATAAGAAATTTTATGAGAGAGGTAAGTAGGTACACCCGTATTTAATATTTTGTAGAAAATGCACAAACTATGAAACATGCGTCCGGCTTTCAAGTTTAGTATATTATTGGCTTTGTAGTATCCCGATATGTTATCATACTTTCTGATATTATATTGAAGCCTAACAAACGCATTTTGAACTCTGGTGAGCGTCAGCCGTTGATTTCTTTACGTTACAGTACACAATGTCACCGTAATCAAGCAGGGGGAGCAAGAGGGATTTTACTAGTAGTTCTTTGGTTTTGGGTGGAAGGCATTTGTACGCACATTTGAGTGAGTATATTGAAGCATACATTTTGCGGCAAATGTCCCGAACATGAGGTTCCCAATTTAGGAATGTATCGATGGTCAGACCGAGAGTTTTAATTCGAGAGCATAGAGGAACAGTAGTGTTATCCAGTACAATATGAGGAATATTTAGATTTTTAAGTGCTTTATGGGACCAACAGGAGCCAATTATAATTGATTGAGATTTTAATGGATTTAGCTTAAGGCCGTTTCTCATGGACCATTCATGTAAAGAGGCTAAATCCTGATTTGTTTTACTAATTAAATGAGCCACTTCAGAAGGTTTCCCACTGGCGTAGATCTGTTAATCATCTGCATACATATATGATTGCATCTTGATAACACCGACGATATACCATTTACATAGATAAGGAAGAAAAGTGGACCCAGTACGGAACCCTGTGGCACTCCACGTGAAATTGGTTTAGGTGACGAGAATGTATTTTCTACAACTACGTCCTGTTGTCTATTACTAAAATAACTTGAAATCCACGATAAGGTAGAATAAGAAAAACCGAGACATTTACATTTTGCCAGAAGCACGTCATGGTCTACTGAATCGAAGGCCTTGCTAAAATCTAAAAGCGTTAGCGTTGTTATATTGCCTTCATCCAGAGATTGACGAATGTCTTCGGTGACTCGTAGCAAAGCCGTTTGCGTACTTCTACCATCCCTCAAACCAGATTGAAAATGACTGAGATCATCATTTATGGCGAGATACTTGTTTATTTGTTGACGTACAACTTTTTCGAGGACTTTGGATAATGTTGGTAATATACTGATAGGTCGATAGTCACAAAGACTTAAATGAATTTAAACATTTCGGGAGGGGACGTATGTAAGCTAGTTTCCACAATTGGGGAAAATATCCGGTTGTTAAAGAAAAGTTTATTATTGAGTAAGCGCTGGAAGAGCATCTTTTAAAACCAATTTTAATTGCTTTGCCGTTACATCGTCCGCGCCTTTTGAATTTGATTTGAGTGCCTTCACTACTTTTTTGACTTCTTGGCAGTCAACGTTGTTGAAATAGAAACTGTCGTCGCAGCGAGGTGCATGTATTTCCAAAGAGTGAAGTGTCTTTTCTTTAATAATAGGGTCTATTTTATGTGTAGCGGAAGCAAAATAATCATTTAGGTCATCTAGGGGAATTTCTAATGAACTGTCATTTGACTTGTGTTTGTAAATTCCTAAGTTTTTCAAAGTGTTCCATACTCCCTTCGTACTGGACTTTGTTTGGAAAAGATTATGATAATAACGAATCTTAGCGTTTCTGACTTGTGGTTTTACGAAATTTCTAAGTTTTTTATACTCCTCTTCATTTTCATCGGGTTAGTACAATTAATTCTACAATTTCCAATTGCCATTAATGACATTTCAATACTGTATTAAAATAATTTCAATACATTGGCAGCACAGTAAATATTATTTTTTACATTTTAATACCAAATAATACAATGCCTAATTGAGTATTAAAAACTAATCAAATAGCTTATTCTTTTATTAATAGGTACTTTTTTTTACAATTAAAAAAGCCCAAATGAATGCAAAATAATGAGTTTGGAAGCTGAGCCCTCCATAACCACTTAACAACATTAGAATTTGAATTGAAAGGATTTAAACATATGATATAAAACGAAATCATTGCTTTTCTTGTTTGGCATAAGCTTTTGGAGGAATTTAACCATTAATTTACATTACCATACCTTTGATCTGGATTAGTGGCCAAGTGCAGTATTGTACTTGATGTCCACATAAATTAATACTTGCTGCATTTACTACAACACATGATATAAATATATACGTACCTTAAAGTTACAATTCCATTCCAACATTCTCTAAGAAACTCGGTTGACAATTCTTGCTTCCTTCCAAATTGGCGGTGGAAATGTAGGTATCATAAAATTCTTTTTTCGAATTTCATTCGAATATCCCGTTTACTCCCAATGAAATAAAGACTTTCACTTCAAAAAGGTAATTTAGGCTCCGAGGTCTAGCGTCTATTAAATAATATCCAAGAATATGCACTAATTCCAGTTCATACGAATGCAGCACGATGAGTTTCAATAGGTAGATACGGATATTCCAGTTAACTCTCTTGTAAGTTCAGCGATTTGCTTCACCGGTAACGACGGATTCCTCACGGATAACAAGACTGGCGTCATGGATGTGTGTGGGCGCCCCCTGCGCTTCCGAGTGACGACACGTCACTGCTTTACGAGGAATATTTTGCGTGCCTGATCACACCACGCTTGCAATCGATCCAACTGTTCTCAACAGTCCGAACTTTCTAGAACAAATATGAATACTCATCTGTGAGAGGCTAACTCGCTAACCATCTCCATGCGCCCTGTACGCATAAGATCTGCGGCGTAAGTGCCGTCAGAACAAAATTCAGTTCAGGTCGAATACAGCACATGAGCGCACGCTGGCTGCCTAGAGCTCCGCGTGAAAATATAGGTTTTTCAAACGTAAAGTCTTTCATTGAAGCTTCAGCTTCAAGTTTGTTTGATGTTCACGCGGAGCATTAATGTCTCATAATGAGCGTAATCTGATCACGCGGTCGTAATACATTATTGTGAATCACGAGTTAAGTTCAATTCTTTGAAGCGTGTGGCTTCTAATATAAACATTGACAATTTCACGCCGAGGTTCAATAATGTAAGATAATCAAGAGTAACTAAACGATCAACACTGTATATTTATGTATTTGTGCCAGTGACTTATGTGGTAATGAATAAACGTGTTTTGTGCAATCACGCGTATATTCAATTAAAGACGAAAGCAGTCCTGGTAGCCTGAAATCCATGAACGGAGTGATATACATACTAAGAGAAATTTATTAAATGCTGCGGAAAATCGATTTTGAAATTTCAACGGAAATACGCGTTGAAATCTCAAAATAACGGAATAACCCTGATACCGCAAAAGTGTTCTTTTTTCGGAACATCCATCTGTCTGTCCTCCTGTCAGTCCGTGAACACTATAAGCCCCTAAACCACGCATACGTTCTTTTCCAAATTGAAGAAAACCCGGTCCATCTGACTAGTTGCAGCTTTGAAATTTTGGAAAACATTCTTTAAAATTTGGAGGTACTTTACATGAAGTTCTAGGAACATTTTCAAAATTTTCTCAAAAACTTTGTAATAATAAAGTAAAATACACTTATAAAAGGCCAATTTCACAGTTAACTCTGAATTTTCGAAAATTGCAAAAGTTTGAATTTTTTTTATTTAATTTATTTTAAGTCGCATCAACGGCTAGGTCATTAGCGACTAAATGAATACATTATATTTTACATTGTCAATTTTTAGTTTTTACAGTATTGAGGTTACAATTGAGGTTACAGTACAGAAATGATATGGATATAAAAAATAAAACTTAAACGTGAAAATTACATAACTGTTAATTACTACAAAAAGGAATGGAAAATTACGTTATTCTAATACAGTTAAATATTTACTGAAATACCTATTTATTACAAACTTTTTTACTTTGGTAAGAATTATCCCTTAGAATGGTACTAAATCTTTTCTTATCAAAGAATTAAGGTCTCACAGAATTGAATTGGGGACATTTCTGGAGGATGTGATTAAATTTTATCATAAGGTTATCAGCCAAAATTGCAGCTTTTAAAAATATGGGTATTCCACCAGAAGCATAATCACTGGTTCTATTTTTAAAGAAACATTGATCATTTTTAATATTAGCTGAGTGATTAGCCTTGAAATTGGATTCTAGTAAACAAATGATATCTGGGTAATAGTTGCATATACTCAAGACGACAATAGTATCCATTAATATTCCATTGGAGTATCTTCATTTGTTTGCTTGAAATTTATTTAGCAAGGGGGGAATGGTGTTTCTTTAAGAGACCTGAATTTAAAGATTTAGTGTCAGATAGTTTCCATACTGGATTCAGAGTCAACTGTGTCTGATTCCAGTAGGTGTTTCTGCAGTTTTTTTCTTACTCTGGTAACTCTGCCTTTGATAATTCTATCCTTTAATACAGGGTAAATGTCACTGAGCATTTTTATAACAGCTGGAATATCATTGGAATAGTCCTTTACTATGGTTAGAGGATCAGCAGAGCCCAGAGTATTTTCTAGTAGTAAGTGTAATTGATTCACTGACAGAGGGAAGGAGTTTTGGTTCCTTTCAAGCAGATCTTTAATTGGGCTGAGCATGTCTTCAAGTGTTTTATCAGGATTGCTATCTTGGTCCAGTTCTTCATGTTTTGAAGAATTCTTTTTCTGTTTCTTTTTTTTAGTTTTTAACATTATTATCTTGATTATTATCTTTAACATTATTTGTTGCTTCAGATAGGGAAGAGGGTTCATTGGGGAGGCTTCTTTTAAGAAGGGGAGGAAAGTTCATAGGGTCACTGGTGGAGGGGGCAGTGGGTGTTTCAGTTATGGTAGGCTGTACTTCCATATTATTAGAAGGGATAGTTGGTATATTTGTACTGGGAGTGTCCAGAAGGCAATTCTCTTTGGGGATATTTTGTGGGCAGTTACTAGCAGTATGGCCTTCCATTTTGCAATTGAAACAAGTAATGTTTTCAGCAGAGAAAAAGATTCTATATGGTGTACCTTCATGTACAATCACTGATGACTGAGGGAGTTTGTGAAGTTCCTCAGGTTGGATAAATGTTTGCCTTCTGAAGCTCATAATGTGACTGAAGTTAGGGTCAGACAGACCAGCTCTGATGAAAGATATACTGGAGGTAGTTTTGATGTCATGATTCTTGAAAATATTTGTGATTTCCTCGTTTGGAATAAAAGGGTATACATTTGATATTATGATTCTCTTGAGTTTGTTAATTAGGTGTCTCACATTAACAGTAGTATTTTTAATGATTAAAGTAGGGTATTTGTTAGTTATAAGATCAGCATTGACCTTCGAGTTCAGAAACACACATATCCTGTTATTGGATATTCTTGATATGAAAGTAATGGCACTGGGGGAACAATTTCAGTTAGTTTACTTATATAGTCTTTGACAGATTTTCGCATGCGTCCAGTAGTATAGATTGTTCTTTTGACGGAAAACTCACAGTATTTGCAGCTCCGGCGTACGACTTCGTGGGTTGCTCTTGGAGGTTAAGTGACGGATTCATCTTGAGTTTGGCTGGTACTGCTTTATTCATGTGGATACGTTGAGCCAGCCGGCAGGCCGGCCAGAGAAACGCTGTATACTGCTTGGAACACTGATAGCACTTTAAATAACACTGTTAGGTAATATTAATACTGAAGTGTTTTGGTTCGGAGATACAGTGTATCGGTAAGCTGATAGAGCGCAGCAGTAGTTGTTGCATCTAACGCTGTCGAACTACGACTGTAGTTTGAATTTTATTCGGAGTCTTCCTACAACTATAAACTTGAAGACAGATTTTTCCTTCAAATGAAATTTATTGTCCATGAATAGTTCTTTCATAAAGTTCCCGTAAATTTTTTTGAAAATTTCATAGTCTTCGTGCAATAGTGTGAGAAATATTTGCAATTTTAAAAAAATACAAAAACAAGATTTTCTCAAAAACGACTCCAAATTTTTCTTTAAATTTTTGGTACGGTTAGTGCCAAGCAAACCCTGTACCATGACACATAAACGCCGTTTTTGCTCTATTTTTTTATTCAAAAATGACAAAAATGTATTTTTTTACTTGTCTCTCACGTTGGTAATACTTACTTTAAATGCGATTTCTTGACAGTATTGTATTTATGAGTACATTTGCTTTAAATAATGACAAATAAAATTTCTTAAAAAAAACAACATTCTGTAAAAATGAGCTCAAAATTCCGCATTTTCAGAAACGCTCAAAAATGGATCCATATTTTTTTACAAACGTTTGCAAGGAATAGTACAAACGGCACTGTTTTATTACGTAAAGTTCATTTCGGTGTACTCTTTGGTTCTTTTAGAAAATTACACATATTTAATTTTTTTTATATCTCTCACGCCGTTCATATGCACATTTACATTAATTTGTAGACATTATTGCACTTGGTAGATGTTTTTTCTATGAGAAAGTCTTTGCCATTCTGTAGCACATCACATCTAGTTATAATAGTTACGATTTTATGACTTTAAAAAATAGGAATCACTTATTTGTACTTCCGGAGTTGATTTAGCAGATTTTCATTTTGCCTTTTTTGCCTATTTTAGCTTCTGATATCTATTTTTGGCATTTTGCCTTTTTTGTGCCTTTTTCTTCCTTATTTGTGGCATTTTTCGTAATTATTTTACCTTTCATCCCTCCAGACCCCAATTTCTGTTAAGTTAGAAACTACTGCTATCGTACACAACATGAAGTCGTGTATTTATTTATTTTATTTTACGTAAAAAAAAAGTTAAAAACTGCGTATGACGTGCTATGGGGAAAAGTGAATTGTGTGCACATTTTCAAAATTCTGTGATCCCTACAAGAGAACAAAAAAACTCCCTTGTAATAAAATCTATTTTCAAGGATAAAAAGGCTATAAATTTTGGCTCTTATCCATGTTGTCCTTCAGAATAATACTTCCTGGCGCGACAACATGGAAACGATAATTTGAATAATTGTATTTCCCACTGAATTCTAGAAGACGTGCACAGAAAATGAAGTTACATTTATGTCCAGAAGCAAAACAAGGGGCAATCTCAGCATTTGCTCAATGGATCAGGGAAACTGGACGAAAAACCTGTGCGTGGTCTGTGGCTTATTTGTCAGGGTACTGCTCCGGCATTAGCCTGGTATTGATCGGAGAAACTACAGAAATCTACCGATAAGAGCTGCTAGCCGCTAGAATTCTCCTCCAGACAGCGGCTGAATTCGACCTAGCTATGAAGCTAGTGTCGAAAATCGTACCACCGTCGGGAGTCAAACACTAGACCCTCCGGTGTGAAACACTAATGGCATCAATTGATGCCCTAAGCCGGAAAAAGACAAAATAAATAAAGGATTGAGACGAAAAAGAATGTGATATGAAGGTCCGCGAAACGAAGGAAAGAAAAGAAAAACTAGAATAAAGAAAGGAAAAAAAAAGGAAGGAAAAAAGAAGAGTGGAGAAGAGGAAGAATGAGATGGGGAGAAGGAGAATAGAAAGAGACGTACGATAAAGAAAATATAAGATTATCTGATTTAGCCCGATTCTGTGTTTTCTGTATTTCCGTAACGAATCATGTTTTCTGCTCATTCTTATTTCTCGCTTTTGGGGACTCCGTTACAGAGAGACCACGACAGCTAGTCATGTTATAATCAAAACGTTGGTAGACTCGTAATTTAGGAAAATTAACAATTTACTAAGTTGGAAAGTTACGGTCGCCAGCTGTATAAAACAGCACAAATTAATATTTACATAAAACCTTGCCTTCAAACAAATATAAGGCGAGGTGACCATGCATTTAACCTAATTGGAAACTTTCGGGGCTAACACAAAGAACCCCTAAGGAATCTGAATCGTGAAGACTCGTCACAATCGAAACCTTTTGAGAGGACGCTCCAGATTCGGAAAGAAATAGGAACAGATTCTAAAGGATCTCTGAAATGGAGATATAACAATCCAAATAACTTACAACTTTCACATTTATTGCATAGCGAACAACATACAAAATAAATTTCTCCTGCTAGACAGAATTAAAAATTGCTGCAAGAGAAATGATCCAGAATTACGAAAATGATTACAAGGTTGTCAGACGGAAAAATGTTGCTTCTTTACAAAAAACTGAAATACACAGGAACGCTAGTGAAAGGAGCTTCCAAACAATACGCCTAAATTTTATACAGAATTACTGTATTCAAACATTCCCGTCAAAGTCCACTTTAGGACAAGGAAGTTTAATACACAAAACAACTTGACAAAGATGCCGACGATTTCGGCTATCTTTCAATACAAAAAAGTGAAAAACGGTCACTATTACAAAACGAGCCATTCACAAGTTAAAACCCAAGTTTGTGTATGAGTGCACATTAATACAAAGTTGTATGGAAATGTATCTCTCACCAAAATTACACCTTTATTACCAACAATTACGAAACAAGCAGGGATACTCTGGAACGAAGCAGAGCGGGCTGACTTCCGCCCGCCTTTGCTTTCGTTCAACTAGCTGCGGTGACACGCCCCGCCGAAATACATGCGGCCTCCAAGCCCGCAAGAAATCAAGCCAAAGCGTGCCATCTACGCGCTGTTGCCCAGACGATATGATAGCCAGCTACGGGACCAGAGAGGCGCAGTTAACAATGGATCACGGCCGATGCCGTTCGGACCCAGCTGACGCCTATTTACGAAGCTCCACAAATGTCGAATGCGACCGATGTCGTCTTACTCACGACAGAAGCAGGAAACTGTAACATTAAACAAAATTAATAACCTTTATGGCACACCACAACAATTTCGGGGCCACAAAATGCCCAAACGCTGCCAAACCACTGCAACGTGAGCTACAAACAATGAACAGGGTAACCGCATTAAACAACAGGAAATCACAAAATCATCAAGAAATACCAATGAACAGAGTAAACCTGCACTAAAACAACGCGATATTACGAAACCATAAAAAATGACCAAGTTTTAGATCCAATTCCATACCAAGTTAAAACAACATTGCCTAAATCAGGCCAAAAGCACTCATACACACATATAAAAACACAAAATAACGACTCAGAAGGAGCCGGGCCTTATTACACATGAACAATAGCTCGTAGCATAACTATGAAAAAGACGTGCACCAGGCACGTACAACCAAAACAAAGGCGAAAGCAAAGTTACAACGGCAAAAGGGCGAAAGGCGAGGTGCGCTGGTCGCGCACCGGCTTATATAGACCTCCCAGGAGGGGAGAGGGGTCACTCAAGCGCCAGCGAGGCGTAGCGAGGAAATATCGATTCATAAACAGCGCTATACAAACTCCTTGTTCGTAAAAGTTCCGTTTACCCCTTAGAGGGTAGGCAACTTGCGGGACATAGTCGCATGGCGGAACCGCAAGGGCGATCCGATGGTGAAGCCCCCTGGCGGTAATGCCGGAACTAACAGCTGGTGAATATGGAATAATTTTTGTTTTGCCATAAAAACATTAATTTTACAGCTATAAAGATAAACAAGGTGTCTGTACAACCCCACATTTACTCTAAATTCCAGATTTTGTTGGTAGAACTCGCTACAATCAGTCATTTCTTTAAAATAAATAAAAACCTGTTTTGAAAGTAATAAAAAACATTGCACCAAGTACCAATTTTTCCTCAGAGTCAAACCAACCAAAAAATTTGATGTTCATAACAATTTCTCAGGTTTTTGAAACCTTCTCATGGCCATGAGATCACAGTTTGAATTTTCCAATTCACCATTTTTGAGAAAATTGATGACAAAAAATTACTCATATGTTACCATGCTTAACCTAATTACAGAATAAATTCCTATAAACTATGAGTATAAAATCTTCTCAGATGGCCTTCTCGAAGAATGTTGGCTTCTAGATGATGTTGTACACAAGTTTCAATCACTGTGATCACTTAAATTTTTCAAATTTAACAAGTCATCCAAAACACTAAATCATTCGTCAAATGGCTTTATTGAACGAAATTATTTCCATATAAATAGTTTCCGCTGCATATCCAGGTAAATGTGGATCTTGATTGATCTTTCCCCATCTACATTTTGAAAATAGGTTAAAAAGTAGTAATGAGTAAGTTTCGTCCACATGTCAGTGTGGCAATATTTGAAACTGAAGTGAAGTACCTCTTTTGTTTTCTTTTACTTACCACTTTTGTTCTAAACCGAATCACAGTTTCTTGCTTCAGTGAGTGTCTGTTACATCTCGAGACAGACCGAACCTTGGATAAGATGTAACGCTACTGCGGGGTAGTCTTCTGATCGAAAACCTGTGACCAAAGGTAGAATAATTACTGTTCTGTTTGATGAAAAACTTGAAACAATGTGAAATAGTTACTGTTACACACTACTTATCTCGCTCTTATATGTGAAATATGAAGATCAATTTGGGGGAGGGGAGGATAGGGTCAGAGCTAACATAACCCCTTTGCCGTCAACCACAAATTCCTTGTGGGTCTCATTTACAGTACCTATCCAACTCACCACATAAGCCTTTTCAACCATACCTGGGATGGTAGGTTTGACGGGTAGATGGTCATCTAATATGAATGGTGTTGCTCGAGTGGGAAGAGGAGGAACGACAAACTCGTCAATATTTCGCATGAACCTTCCTGGAATTGAACCCAGATATGAAGAAGATGCCCAGAAGAGAAAGGTGAGCGGTCCGGCCACTAAACTGTAAGTAGCCTCGTGTGTAAGTATTTTGTATTTCGGGGCGTGTCAACTACTACGGTCGTTAATCGCGTGGTGTGGTGCATGAAATATCCCGGGAGGTAACGGTGTTCCTCCCCTGCCGTGAGATTCGGCGGTGACCTTCATGTCGGCCTCCGGGGAACTCCCTCAGATGTCTCCCTATCCGGAGCGGTACTGCCCCACCGGGAACAAAGAGTAAGCTCCAGATTGCTGTTCCAAAATGTGTAGTAGAGTAGTACATGTAAGGGAAGGGACAGGATGAGAAACGAAAGTTCTCGCGTGATCCGTGGTCCTTTTATTTATTTATTTTTACGTCAAAAAACAGTTGAAACTGCGTATGATGTGCTATGGGGAGAAGTGAAATCTGTGCACATTTTCAAAATTCTGTGATCCCTTCACTGGGTCATATACTACATAAATTTTGAAAATTTAAAAAAAGAAAAAAAAAGCTCTCACGTAATAAAATCTAATCTTGTTAAGGCACTAATCTTGTTAATCTAATCCTTTTGTTAAGGCACGGCTCCGTCATTAAGGTACTGGGCGACATATAATGGAGCACGGAAACCACAGCTTACTGCCAATCAGAACAGAATTCTTCTTCGGACGGTGGTGTTGAATTCAACCCACTGAGCAGCTATTGTCAAAAATCCGCCTGCGATGGAACTCGAAACCCAGCACCTGCCGACCAACACCTCTGCAGAGGCAACGGACGCTGAGGCACGTCGCCCTGACCTCTTGTACGATGTTGCACTGAGCGTTGAGCGTGGAGACCTACTTACCGTACTTTATCGGTTGGTTGATTAGTGATTCCCGTCGCGTCAACTCTTAGGTCATTATTGAAATGATTGAAGGCGTTGTCATTGTCAACAATAGTATGTCATTGTTGACAATGACAACGCCTTCAATCATTTCAATTATGTAAATGTCAACTACAACTCACCACTGAATCAATATCTTAGGTCATTAGTCACGTACGAGTAGTGCAGGCTTTTTATTGCGGGAGGTGGCGGTGTTCTTTTCCCGCTGGATGGTATGGCTGGATGGATCCCGCTGGATGGATCCGGCGCCGACATACACTTCGACTGGTAGGGTGTTCCCCAACCACATATCTCCCACGCAGGGCTGGGAAGTATTTAAATACTTGTATTTGAAATACTTGTTTTAAATACATATATTTGAACAACTGTATTTTTGAGCTTTTGGACGTGCATTTTAAAAATGTATTTAAATTCAACTCTAAAATGCAAATCTCAAACAATCAAAAATACAGTTATTCAAATATAAAATGGATTTAAAACAAGTATTTCAAATCAAGTATTTAAATACTGCCCAATCCTACTCCCACCAGAGTGGCACCGCCATAGCCGGGACCAGCTCTAAGTTCCCGGCTGTTCTCCCAGCATTTGTGGTAGTGTAGTACATGGGAGTGTAAATAAGATCTGAGGAAATGACAAGGAGGAGGAAGGAAAGATCGCCCGCAGTTCGTGGATCCTTTTTTGGGGTACTGCCCCGGAATTCGCGTAATGATTGGGGAAATCACGGAAATCTACCAATGAGAGCAGCCGGTCGCTTCAATTCTTCTCCAGACAGCGCCTGGATTCGACCAAGCTGAAAACCTAGCGTCGAAAATCCTGCCGCACGTCGGGACTGGAACTCTTACGATCTCCCGGTCAGAGGCACTGCAGTATAGAAGGATTTTCCTAAGGATGAGCCAAAGTGACAGTTCGCGAAAACAAGTGAACATCACATGTATTTCAGAGAAGTATCCCTCCGCCGCGACAGCTGTTGTCACGCCCTATACTGTCTGGTCTACTATACTCTCTGGTCACGCCCCTTCGTAAAGTGCTAATGGCTCCAGTGAAAACATCCCTATGCAGAAGTCTTAAGAGTTTCGCTGAGGTACATGCGCGTACGCAAGTCCGGGAAATATTTAAATTTAATTTCGTATGTGGAAAATCTTTTAACGTGCTCTCACAATCAGTAAAAGAATACTACCACGATTGTAAATAGAAATAAAGATGATTTTAATCCGTAAACACGTGCACCGGTACGCATCTCGCATTGAAGTCTCGGTTTTAAAATCAACAGAATATTTATCACACAAAAAGTAAATTCAATGTAATATATAAAGAAAAAAAATAATTTTTACAGAAGAGCATATTACACTGCACTTCCTAATATCAATTATTTCTCGCAGCGCACTATATTTTTGTCGGACGAGGACACCACAAAAGGAAGTGTCGATGCCATTTACAAGTTAGCCAACTGCAAACGAACGAATGCGGGAAGGGAGTCTAAAAGGCTCAAGGGCACAACGACCACAAAACCTCCAGTTATGTTGCCAGCACTAGCTGTCACTTTGCCTCATCCTTAGGAAAATCGCTCTATAGCATCGGTTGACGCGGCCTCGCCTCGCCGCCGTCGTTGCCGGCCCTCGCCCCGCCCCCCGGGGCCCGGCCCCCGCCCCGCCTCGACTCGTTGCCGCTCCCGGCCTCGGTCTCGCCGCCCTCGCCCCTCCGCCGCCTCCGACATGGCGCGCCGCCCGCCTCGCAGGGCCTCTGCAACAGACCACTACACAACCTCGACACCCTGCTCGTTCGTGATCGCTCGTAGGTCGAGTCGCGAGAGAAAGATAGGGAAAGTGGTTAAATCTTGTCCAATATGTAAGGGGAGAAGATGCTCCCGAAATTTTTGTTTTATAGAGAGGAAGATGCTCCCGAAATCTTTTTTTTTTTTTTTTTATAGAGAGGAAGATGCTCCGGAAATCACACACTGTGGTGTCCACGGAAGCCACTCTCTCCGTTGCCGAAGGGGTTAGACTCAAACCTCACCTGGTAATAAAACGCCGGGAAGGGGTCCACGTGGTCGATGTGACTGTCCGCCACGAGGATGGGTCTAACCTTCTAAAAGCAGGGGAGGAAAAAGTGGTAAAGTACCAACCAGTCATTCCCCTGGCAGCCCAACTTCGTGGAGTGCCTAAACGCCAGAATCCTGCCTGTGGTGGTTGGAACCTCTGGGGCTATGCTTCGATCAACAGTCAGTGCCCTCAAGACGTTGCAGATCATGTCTCGGGGAGATTTACTGACTATCTCGTTAATGGCTCTCAGAAGCTCTATTAACCTCTACATACAATTTGTAAATTACGATGGAGCAATTTAGCACTGCTGGCAGTAAATGCAGAAAATGAACTTCTTGGTCCCGTGGGGAAGTCCAGGGAACCCACGAGATCCGACAATGCTTAGAATATACCTAGTTACCACGGCTTTATGTGGGAAGTGTATGCTATTTAATGTAGTGTATAGAAAATTGTGTAGTATGAATCATGATTTGTGTCGTGAGTACAGGGTTGGGCACTATTTAAATCCTTGTATTTGAAATATGTATTTCAAATATATTTTGTAATTGAAAAAGTGTATTTTTGAGTTTTTTGGACATGTATTTTGGTGATGTATTTAAGTACATAAAGTATGGTATTTAAAAAATAGTAATACTTACAATACTTTAAATACAGATGAAGATAACGAATACAGTTTTTTGATTCCGCTAGTGAATGCACCTCATAGAAACAAAAATAAAAGCTCCTTTCAGCTGCTGATTTTGAATTCTCTTCATTTTTAAATGATAAATAAATCATTAAAAATTCTGGGTAATTCTTCGACAATAAAAAGCGCTTATTTGTTTGAACACTAGTTTGTTCATCCGTGACCGTTGAACGACTGTTTTCCTTTGCAAGTCTTACACATTTGCCAGCTAGGAGTTTATTGCCCGAAAATTTGTTTGAAGAATTAATCGTTTTGAAAAGAAATTCCGTTTATTTTAGTCATATTTTTATATCAATTTATATTTGAAAGTGTTTATACATAAATGTATATTACAGTTAGTTATTGTTAAGAAATTTGTATGACTGACAATTAAAATTTAATTTAATTGACAATTACAATTTTTAAAAAAAAAAATAAATACGTATATATTTAGCAAATGAAAACTTAATAAATTTTGAGTATGTACTTATATACTTATTTACAGAGAATTTAAACGCTAAATATAAAGGACTGAAATTTAAAACTTCTTTATTTTTTATCCAATCTTCTTACACAGCATTGAAGGCTTTCACGGCCGGAGTCAATATTCAAGTTTTCTTCCGGGCTGTTGGGTCCAATTGGCTTTGAACTGCCAAAGGTTCGCCCACGACTGCGGTGGGCATCTTCAGTGGCGAAGTCTTGGCCACTAAAAGCGCCCCCTCCGCTACCACCACCCGCGGCCTATAAATGCCGCGGCCGAGACCATCGCGGTAACATAGTGTAAATAGTGTAGTGAAGTGTTGTGCCGTGTGGTACGAATGAGTGTGTGAATTGTGTTTGTATATATAGATTAAGAATGAATGAGTGAGTGAATGTGATAAGTTTAAAAAAACAGAAGAAGACAGAACATTGAACATTTAAGAACTTTATTTCTCATAAAAAAATCCTCTGTACATAGAAACTTAAATAGCCCAAAGAGGCTTTTGTTTTAGTTTTTAATTTTAGAAATAAGTAGTATATTTAAGATAAAGCCCTCATCTCCGCTCCAAAAGCTGAAAAGCTGGAGCTCATGTACCCCGAAAGAGTAAATAAATTCCCGCCTCGCCAGTGTTACTGGCGAGGGGAAAATGAAATTGAATGAATGAATGAATGAATGAATGAATGAATGAATGAATGAATGAATGAATGAATGAATGAATGAATGAATGAATGAATGAATGAATGAATGAATGAATGAATGAATGAATGAATGAATCGCGTTAACAGTCGCCAGACAGCCGCCGTCCCCGACACTTCGCCCGAGACCTCGCCACTTGAAGATGCCCACCGCAGTCGTGGGCGAAACGTTTGGCACTTCAAAGCCAATTGGACCACGGCCCATCAGCCCCGAAGAAAACATGAATAATCTTCTTAAAAGTTCTCAGGTTTGTTTGTTGTAGTAATATATTCACTTGGTTAACATTTTATCAATTTTGGTTAAATACTTTTGAAGATACATACGTTTTTATTATTAGATTTATCGCAAAACACGGTTGGATAAAAGATGTCCCACATGCATTGTATTTTTTTAAATGTTGGTTGGTATTGTTTTTGAACTTATTAAATAATATTAAGTATATATGTGCGTGAATTTGTAAAAGCTGAAACTTTCTGAAAAGCTTTTCGAATTATTTTCAATATTTTATTTTTTCTCCCACATTTTTAGAATGTTTTTTATATGTAGATGTTTATATTTAGGACATTTTTTTATGGTACACACAAAACAATGCATACATTTATTTATCACTATGTATACAATATTTGAGCCCAAATTTGTATAAATTGAACAATATTTATGGGAGTTTTCAAATATAAGAAAATATACTTTCGAGTAAAATGAGTTTTTATTCACATTTTATAAATATTCTATATTTCACTTTTGCGGAGGATTTTCTCTTGCCATAACTTTCTTTTCCTTCATTCTATCTTTAGGTTTGGTACAGAGAGTAAAATTTTTAACAAAAATAAGAATGTGTCTGTCACAAAAAATGGCTATCAACATAATGGCAGGGGTGCACTTTATTTTGCTCGAATTTCCTGAGGCGCTCGCTCCCTTTGTCAGATAAGAAGCATCTCGTTCGCTCAGTGTTTACTATAAACTCATTAAATATTCTAAATACATTTGGTTTTGCCATCCTTAGATCATAAAATTACACATGTTAAAGTATTATTGTTTTTATAATTACTCTTTGGGGGTATGTAATTTATGCTGTAAGGAAAATTAAATATTTTTTTATAAAAATTAAATGGCCCCAAAATATTAAAACTTTAGAGACAGCAATTCATTCCAGGTTAGTGAAATTTATCGGAAGATTGCCAATATTCTGAAATGAGAAAAATGCAATACCAATTACCGAGTCATTAATAATATTGCCCACGGGAAAAAACGAACTCAAGAAATAAAAGTTGTTTTTCTTATGACAAGAGAAAAACAGAAACTGATTATGTCTCATGAATCTAAATTAAAACATGCTATTTCATTCTAAATTTTAATAGATTAAACTGTGGTACACGTTTTTCTTATTTAATAACACACCATACATCTAAGACAACAGAGGTTCAATTGGAAGATATCAAGATATTAAAAAAATAAATACCTTTTTTGCTCGTTTTTTAAGGAAACTCGAGTATTCGACTCTGCGACTAGGGTTCGAAACAAGAACGCTGTATCCCACGGCCCTTGATGGGCAGTCGCCGAGTTCCGACTGTTGCTGATAGATCAGTTTTCTTCAAGGAAGATGAAAAAGGTTCGTCGGGCGTTCATTTGTTTAGATCACGATGGCCATGTTGTGGTCATTATTGCAGATTTACGATAATATACTTAGTATGTTCTGTTCGTGGTCATCTTTTACTGATCTTACACAGATTTTTTTTATAAAGAACGAAAAGCAATAACCGCTGGATCGTTCTTCCACAATGGAGAGGAAATACGAGAGTTTTGTTGCCGAAAAATCGCCGTTTTCCGGCGCACAATTACACAAATTTCCCTTCTTACGAAGTACTTCGTAAGAAGAGCGTCTCGCTTCGTAAGGCGAGAAAGTAAAAATATCAAAATCACAACACGAATGAAACGGGAATCTAGTGTGATGGTTTTATAAAATATTTAGATTCTTAATCCTTTTATAGTTTTGAAAGCACGAATTTTGTTCTTTCAATATATTTTATATCGATTTGTGGCGCTAATCGACAACAAAACGTGACGTATATTTAATTCACCCTTGTGAAATGGAATGTCAATGGCAGTCTCTCTTGCTTTCGCTTTCGTTTAATAAGCTTTGAGATAAACCTATACGTTCCACCGACATGATTGAGCAAAATAAATTTTGTTATAATCCACGCGCATTTTCTTGGGCTCTCATTTTGCTAGATGCGAGTGGAATGGGAAGTTTGTTTATTTCAATGTCAGAATTATCAAATTAGTTTATTGTTGGAAATAAGTTCCATTAAGGGGGGAGGATTACTTCACAGTGAATGTTGTCAAAACACTAATTGCTAATTTTATTCATAATTTGACTGTTAGGTCTAGGTGAGGTAGGAATTCAGGAACTCAATAAAACTGTCTCATAATCACTAAAGCTGAGACCTGTATTAAGTAATGGTAATATAATACACAGGCATTGTTTGTACGTTTGTATTGTTGCCTCCACTTGTTTTCTAATAGAAAATTAGGATCTAGCGATAGAGCTCCCAGGAAACCCTGTCACGTATACGTTGTACCCTAAGTAAAGAATACGCGTTGTACCAAAGTTTGCGTGACGTTTGAGCCATATGATAACTCCGGTAGAGGTTGCCTAGTGACGCGCAATAGCGACAGCGTTTCAATAACGTAATCCACTCTTGTTACCATCTTTTGGGAATGATTAATTGAAGGAAATAAAGCTTCGTACCAGCTTAGCGATTCTGCCACGCATTTAAGTTACTCAACATCAATTAGAACATCGTGTAAAAACAAAGGTACGCTTTACTTTATTTCTAAACATCGTTACGTATCAGACTGTTTCCGTGTCTACTTCCGAGAATACAAAAGAATTTTAAGGAGAATAATAGTTCAGGTAAAATAACGAAAAATAATCAGGATATTTTGAACGCTAGAAACAAAACTAAAGCAATGTGGAACATCGTAAAAAATACGACCACCTCATCTCGATACTTCGTAGAGAATATTGTTTTAAAGGATAATGAAAGAGAAGCGAGTAATACAGAAAAAGATGCGAATCTCTTCAACCAACACTTTTCTACAATTGTGGCATATCTCACGAAGGGACTAAAACCACAAAATTCAAGACATTCGCTTCCCAAAAACAACACGTTGTGTATGTACGAAACATTTTCCAATGAAATCCTCACAATAATCAGCAACCTAAAAAATTAATATTTATCTGGTTTAGATGAATTTCCAGATTGTTTATTAAAACCTTGCGCACCAGCCATTATACACCCATTAACTCACATTTCCAATGCTTCCTTATGCAAAGGAATATTTCCAGATACTTTTAAAAGCAGAGATATGGTATTAGTGGTATTAGAGATGCTTATCTGCACGCGAATGGAAACCTTTCTCAGGAAAAAACGAAGCATTTTTCAGACTCAAAACACGGTTTTAGAAAATCAAAATCTACGGGAACTGCAATTTTTTCTTTTCTTGAAGATGATGCTTTACTAATCGACCAAAATGAAGAACCCATTGGAATATTTTTAGATCTTTCGAAAGCGTTTGATGTTATTGACCATAACATCTTGCTCTCAAAATTACCTTCATACGAAATTCGTGGTATTGCCATAGGTTGGATGACCTCGTAAAATCGATCTCAAAGAGTAGAAATATCGCACTAGCACGAAACGACATTATTTACCTATCTTTCCTATTCGTTGCCAATTGAGCATGGGGTCCCACAAGGTTCGATCTTAGGTCCTATCCTCTTTCTGTTGTATGTAACGATATACCTTGATCCATTAAAAATGGAAGAAAAGTTCTGTTTGCCGATGACACGAATGTTCTTTGCAAAAAAGAAACAATAAATAGTACAATTTCAAAAGTTTCTAATTGGTTTTGTAAAACAAATAAATAGTTAACGAAGGAAACACGGTTTCAATGCACTTTTAATACACTAACATAACTGTTTCTATACACTTAGAGACTAAACTGATGGTCAAAAAGAAAATAATGTTTATTTTAACAAAACAATGATAAAGTATTATGAATTAGTTTACATTTGTTTTGTATATTTTTTTCAAAAATACGACGATATAAAATTTCGACTTAATATGTCTGTAACAAGTAATGTTCTTCAGTTTCCGTGTCAATGACCCCCATCTCGATCGGGTTTTTGTCCAGATTCCCTGATTCATTGAGCAAATGCTGAGATGGCCCCTTGATTTGCTTCTGGACGTAAATGTAGCTTCACTATACGCACGTTTTGTTGAGCTCTCTTTTTGCTCGTAGTTGTAGTAGAGCTGAGGGTGAATTACTGTTTTGTTAGCAATGCCGAAAAATCAAACTTTCAGTTCGTTTACCATTGCAAATAAGTCTTCTATAACTCGGGAACGAAAATGTCTAGTTTTCAAATGTTAATCTCGCACTTTTAAAATATTATTATTATTATTATCATCATCATCATTCGCGCTACTTTTTAAAATATCTGGATTTTGTTATTTTTTTAAATTGTACATATTGCACGCAATATTACTCGGAAACTACATAATGTTCAAATACTTTACATGACCTTATTAAAAGAACTGACTATATTCAACAAATTGCTTTTGAAGTAAAAATCTTTATCTTTAATTTTATAGTTGTAGGAAATGCCGGAAATTTTCAAACTTTTGAAAGTTTGGAAAGTTCACATTTAACGATGAAAATCGTACCTATGCCAGTTTTATGTGTGTATTTTACTGTATTCTTACAAGAAGGTTGGTTATAAGGCTGGATGTTAGTGATTCCGGGTGCGTCAGCAGCTTAGGTCATTGGTCTCGTAAGTGTGGTGCATGTTTTGCCTAGGGAGGTGGCGGTGATTTTCCCCGTTGGATGGCAAGATCCGGCGCCGACCTTCCGTCGGCTAGAGAGGTTTCCCCCTAACCAGGACTCTCCCACCAACGGGGCACCTCCCCAGCAGGGACAAGCTCTAATCTCCCGACCGGTCTCCCGCAAGGTGTGGTAGTGTAGTGTATGTTAGGGTGTGGAGGGATGAGGATAGGACAAGGAAGAGGTAGGTAAGATCGCGCGTGGCCCATGGTCCGTTTGTTAGGGTACTGCTCCGGCATTCGCCTAGTGTTGATCGGAGAAACCACGGAAAACTACCGATCAGACCAGCCGGCCGCTAGAATTCTTCTCTTCCAGACTGCGACTGAATTCGACCTAGCTGAAAGCTAGCGTTTAAAATTCTGCCGCCGTCAGGACTCGAACCTAGGACCACCCGGTCAGAGGCACTGCAGTAACATCAGTTGATGTACTGAGCCACCGCTCCCGGTATTTTCTTACAAGAAATTTAAAATAAAAATTTGGATCCGTTTTTGAGAAAATGTTCCAGAGGCTTCATGTAAAGTACCCCGAAATGTTAAAGACCGTTTTCAAAATCTCAAAACTGCGACTCGAGCCAGATGAACAGGGGTTTCTTCAATTTGGAAAAACTCCTACGCATGGTTTAGGCGCTATTAATATTCACAGACGGACAGCCAGACGGACGGACAGACATATTAAAAAACTTTTTCGGTATCAGAGGTACCCCAAAACGTGTACAAGTATTTCCGTTGAAATCTAGAAATCGATTTTTCTGAAGCATTACATATTTTTTTCTATTGTACGTAATACCTCCGTATTGTAACGAATATTGCGTCATCTGCCCCGAACTAGACGGTTCCGGGGCATGCCGGATTGCGACATCAGCCGGCGCCCCCCGAACAGATGGTTCCGGGGTTCGCGATGTTCGAAAATCCAGAAAATTCTAGGCGGGCACCAGCAGAGTATAAATACGCCGCGGCCGGCGGTCGCGAGTCAGTCTGAAGTGGAAGCTGAGCTATACGGGTGTGCATCGCGGTGAATAGCAGTGCAGTGGATTGTGCTCAGTGACGTGAACCGTGGCCAGCGCCGTGAACTGTGGTCAGTGCGTCGGACGGTGGTCAGTGCAAAACAAGTGAACAGTGAAAGTAAATAATCAAGGGAAGTGTAGTGAAAATAAATAAAGAGAAACTGTGCCGTATCAAGAAATAATCAAGGGAAGACTATCTGTAGATAAATAAAGTATTTTTAGCGTTCCTTTAAGAAATCAAATAAACGTTTTTGTTAAAATCTGTGTTTGAATTCACCAAATAGATTTGTAACAACTGGTGTCAGGTGTGGGGCATAACGTGTGGAGAATTAAAAACCTTCAGTTTTAAGGAGTGGCGGAATTCAAAATAAGAGTTAAAAGAGAGGGAACAAGACACTACCTGGACGAAAGTAATTTTACAAGAACGTCTTGCTAACGCGATGAAGGTAGCAGGAAAAGATCCAGGGAATTTTTTCTTCGAGACAACCGGAAACTTTTCGCTTAAAAAAATATTAAGAGAAAAAGCAATATTAGAAAAAAAAATTCCAATTTTGGAAGAAAAGCTTAATACCTGGAACAAAAGATAACTCAGAATTATAAATTGTTTCGAGGAGAAATTGAGGAGATAATTTAGAAAAACGAAGAAAATAAAAGAGGAGATAATTCTGAAGAACGAAAGAAAAAATTGAGAAGATGGATGAGAAAATTTTGAAGAATGAGGAAAAATTACTAAATCTGTTAGAGCAGAAGCTGAAGGTTTTTAATCCCACAACAGAAAAGTCAAATATAAATGCCGTTCAGGAACCACTGGAATTGGCACGAGTGGCCACCGTACGAGAACCACTGGGAAAGGCACGAGTAAAACCACCAATCTTCGATGGCACTTCTTCGTGGCCAAATTATCTGAAACAATGTAAGGCTGCTGCAAAGGTAAATGGCTGGTCGGTGACAGATTGTGCTACGGCCCTGATTATCAACAGCCCATTACAAAAAATTCACATACAATACATGTACATTATTTTTTTGTATACCATCATTATAAACGACCCTTTTCGATACCCCGAATCGTGCATAATCCAGTATTTTATCGCACGCTACATGACGTCATCGCCATTATTAAACGCGACATGACGTCATCACACATTCAGCCAATAGTAGCGAGAGAATCGTGGGGAGGTAGAAGAAGACGGAACAGCCGACCAAAGTTTTCTCGCACGGATGTCAACAATGCCATCTTGAATTTGATTTCCAGAGGGCGTCGGATGTCAAGCACCCGAGACGTCAGAAGAAAGTTGTTTCACGAAATTAAGTTTGATTCTCTTGTAAATTTATAATGCTGTTATACAAAAAAATAGCGTATGCAACTCGTTTATAATGTTGCTTTATTGCATTCGTACAAATTTGAAAACTCGCTCCTAACGTCGCTCGTTTTCAAAACATGTACTCATGCAATAAAGCTTAACATTATAAACTAATTGCATAAACTACTATTACAACACTTTGCCAGATGACATTACACGATTTAATTCGATAGAAAAGTTTAAATCCCAAGTGAAATCGTTTCTGCTGCATAACTGTTTCTATACAATTAGAGACTATACTGAGCATCACAAGAAAAGTAACATTAACTTTAACAATTATACAGAATGCATTATTTAATATTTGAACTGTATAAATATGTATAAACAACCTGTAACAAGTATTGTATTGCAGCCTCCGGGTCAGTGACCCCCACCTCGATCAGGTTTTTCGTCCAGATTCCCTGATCCATTGAGCAAATGCTGAGATGGCCCCTTGTTTTGCTTCTGGACATAAATGTAACTTCATTTTCTGTGCACGTCTTCTAGAATTCAGTGGGAAATACAATTCAAATTATCGTTTCCATGTTGTCGTGGCAGGAAGTATTATTCCGAAGGACAACATGGATAAGAGTCAAAATTTATTGCCTTTTTATCCTTGAAAATAGATTTTATTACTTGGGAGTTTTTTTCCCTCCAATTTTAAGTAGTATATGACTTAGTGTAGAGATCACACAATTTTGAAAATGTGCACACAATTCACTTTTCCCCATAGCAAGTCATACGCAGTTTTTAACTGCTTTTTTGACATAAATATATTTTTTGTATACCAGCATTATAAACGAGGTTTTCTGTTGCAAGAAATCGTTCATAAAAGGGCCTTTTATGGCACAAATGATGACGTATTAGATTTTACGGCACGAATGATTGCGTCATCACACATTCAGCCAATCGCAACGAGAGAATCTTGGGGTGGTAGCGGTAAATGGAACAGCCGACCACCGTTTTCTCGCACAGATGTCAAATACCAGAGAGGTCACAAGGAAGTTGTTTCGCAAAATTAAGTTTGATCCTTTTATAAATTTATAATGCTGTTATACAAAAAATTTAATTTGTTATTGCATTCGTACAAATTTGAAAACTCGCTCCTAACGTCGCTCGTTTTCAAAACATGTACTCATGCAATAAAGCTTAACATTATAAACTAATTGCATAAACTATACTATTCCACTCTCTGAGATCCTTGTTTTACGTACGAACATAACCAATCTAGGGCAATATCCGGAGAAGGTTAAAGCTGTAAAGGAATGGCCAGTCTCAAAGGAAAAACATGAATTGAGAAGTTTCCCATTTTCGAAAATTGAAAAGGTGTGAATTTTTTTCGGCCTCTACCCACGACTATAAACTTGAAGACAGAGAATTCTCCTTCACATGAAATTTGTAGTCCAAAAATAGTTCTTTCATTAAGGCCATATACATTTTTAAAAATTTTAGTAGTTTTATGTAGTTGGGTGTAATTTGGGTAGTGTGTGGAATATATGCAATTTTAATAAAATACAAAAACAAGATTTTCTCAAAAACCGCTCATATTTTTTTTCTTTAAACTTTTGGTAGAGGTAGTGTCAAATGCACCCTATCCAATGACAAACGCCATTGCTCTATTCTTAGTTTTTTTCAAAAACAAAAGTGTATTTTCTTTTATTGTCTCTTACGTCGGTAATATTTACATTAGAGGCGGTTTCTTCACATTATTATACTTGTGATTACATATACTTTAAATAATGTCAAATAGTTTCTCAAAAACTTTACAGTATTCTGTGAAAACGAACTCAAATATCCACATTCTCAGAAATGCTCAAACACAATTTTCTCAAAAATGGCTATAAATTTTTTGTTCAGTGCTAATTGCCATTTTATAAGAAAGTTAATTTTAGTGTACTCTTGTTTTTTAAAAAATTACGCAAATATACTTTTTTTGAAATATCTCTCAAGCCATCAATATGCACATTAACATCAGTTCGTATACATTATTGCATTTATGAGTGGAACTACTTCGAATGAAGTTATTCAAAAACTCAATAGATTCCTGTGAAATAGCTTCAAATTTGGCACTTATAGTAAAGCTTAATCACCATATTCTTAAAAGCAGCTTCAAATTTTTCAATGAAAATTTGTATTTAGGTCGAGGTTTTACTCTTCTTTAATATTCTTGAAGTAATATATCGGTTCTACTATTAGGGAATCAAAAAGTTGAAAAAAAGTAAAAAAAAGTGTACTTTGGGTGATGACAAAGGCAGTTGGCAAGAGGACGGGGAAAGACTGTAAAGCCAGTCCACACAAAGAAATTAGAAAACTTTACTATGAGAAAGTCTCCACCATTCTGTAGCACCATTAGTAAATATTACATTATCACTTATAAATGTTAAGATAAAAGTTCAATTAATGTAACTTTAAATTAAAAAATACTTTTCAATTTGTAAATTTTCAATCATTAACAACTTCAAAATTAAATTTGTAATTTTGGTATTCTCATAGTTGGGTGGAATTGTTTCACTCGGGGATTGATTGTTGATTTTTTGGTGTTTCCGGGCGCGTCAATTGGTCTTTAGTCCCGTTAGTGTAGTGCATGTTTTTCTCGGGAAATGGCGGTGATCTTCCCCCGCTGGATGGTGAGATCCGGCGCCGACCTACCGTCGGCTAGTAGGGTTTCCCCCAACCAGGACTCTCCACCAGCGGGCACCCGAAACAAGCTCTAAGCTTCCGACCGGTCTCCCGGAATATGTGGTAGTGTAGTGCATGTTAGTGTAAGTGTGTGTGTAAGGGGAGAGGATAGGACAAGGAAGAGGAAGGACAGATCGCGCACAGTCCATGGCCCGTTTGGTAGGGTACTGCTCCGGCATTCGCCTGGTGTTGATCGGAGAAACCACGGAAAACTACCGATCAGAGCAGCCAGCCGCTAGAATTCTCCACCAGATAGCGACTGAATTCGACCTAGCTGGCCGCTAGAATTCTCCACCAGATAGCGACTGAATTCAACCTAGCTGAAAAGCTAGTGTCGAAAATCCTGCTGCCGTCAGGACTCGAACCTAGGACCTCCCAGTCAGAGGCGCTGCAGTGACATCAGTTGATGCACTGAGCTACCGCTCCTGGTGCTCGGGGATTCATTGTGAGATTTTTGCTATGAGAAATTGATATTGCGAATAATATATTTAGGAACCACAGGACGATACATTTCTTTAAATGAAAATATTGTATCGGAGAAAGGAGAGACGCTGAAAGGAATTAAGACATGAAAAATGAAATTTTGACATTTAAAAAACTTTATTCATTTACTTTGTTGTCAGAAAAAAATAACAATTTTTGCTTCATAATTATGTTTTTGCTCATCTGTCAAAACAAGTTAAGGGTACCTTTACAAATTGTTAAATAGGATGATGAAACATAAATTACCAATATAGATTTAATCATCAGGTTTCTCAGGAGGAGGTCCACAAGGCTGCAACATTTTTTCCATAAGATTGAATCTAACTCTGGCTTTGGCTTCGTTTTCTGCAATAGCGAAGAAGTTCAGCATATCATGATGGCCCATATACGAAGCATATGAGTCACGATGCTGATTCACAAGCCATTCAAATTTTGTTGTATCAGCATGTCCTGTTCCAATGTACTTGGATTGTAAATGCTCCAACTGACTGTGAATATTATATCGATCACCCATTTTTCACAATCTGAAAATGGAAAAAAGAAACATCTTAGAAGCAAAAACAATGTTACAAACAAGCAAAAACTATTCAAAATTATGAGCATTTCTGGCATAAACAATTTTGAGGTACATAAAACAGGAAGTGATTTTGATACTAGTACCTCTAAAGAATTTTAGTTTAAGCCACAATTTTTTATTGATGTTAGTACAGTATTGACACTATTAGTCAATGAAGTTAAAGCAAATTAAAGGTGAATAGAGTAAATTAAAAAAGGTCAAGTTATGTTACAGATTTTCATTAATTCAATCAAATACTCTGATAATATACTTGGAAAACTATTCAACACACAAAAATGTCACATATTTTGACAAGCACTACTGCATGACTTTAACCAATATCACTAATTATCACTGCTATTAATTTTGTAATGCTGATTAGACTAAAAATCATCCAGCGACGATTAATCTATCTCATTTAAAGTTGAAAAATAACAGCAAATCTTGATGAGCAAATGATAACATTATTCAATAATTTTTCTGTCATGCTGATTCTTAAATACCTATATTGTCGGTCCTCAAAAGGAGCTAAAGCTCCACTCATTCTGGCAGTGCCATCTAACGCCTATCCCAAAGTACGTTGTTTGGAAATTTAGTTTACATTATATGTTGTTTATGTTAATAGTAACATATGAAATTAGAATAAAACTTCCGGGGGAGGAGAAATGTATCCTGCTCATCTCTCTGACAGTGATGACTAGGGAACGGATTTTTAAGTAAAAACATTTTGAATCATTCTTTCTAGACTTACAAGACTTGGCGATGAAAAGGAGTTTTGCATTACCCTGAACCCAAAAAATATAGAATTTCATTTTACCCAAAACACATATTTTCGGAATTCTGATTTTTAAATAAATATTTTTATTTTTTGCTAAAAAACTTCACATTTTTAAGATGACTTCAATTTTGTTTGTTTGTTTCTTTCTTTCTTTCTTTCTTTCGTTAGTGCCCCAAGGATATGTGTTATGGCGATTCCCGTACTAGTTAATCTGCGAGGTATTTTCCAAATAATGGGTCAAATATATATACTTTGATTTATTTAGAGCTGCATTTGACAGGTCGTCACCTGTTACGGTATCATCCAATCAGGAGTTTACGCGTCATTATGATGACGTTCAACCTCCCGTTTGGATACCGTAATAGCTGATTTACGTCAAGTGCAGTGATGTTTAAATTTAAGTACACCCTGCAAATTCTAAAGTCACTGCTGACTGAACCATATATTAAAAACAATTTGTTCTACATTCATCAAACTTCTGTTTTTTGATCAAGACTATTAAGACATTAGAAAATGTAACATTTTCGGCCCATTTCTCTATTGTCAGTTTTCTCAAAAATATTGGAGAGGCTTTTCTATATACTAATGGAAACTTTATTAATTTAACAATTTCTGAAGTTTCAAATTGATTTTGCAATAACATTAACAATCTATGAAGGAAAAATGATTTCAATGCATTTTGTATATAAAACAAGCAATCTCATATGCCACTGAAAACTAATAATATGAAATTTGCTGTCGTAAAGATAACACTTCCAGGTCTCTTTCTACTGGTAGCGTTCCATACAATTTCCTTTGTGAGAAAAATGTCCAAAAGACAATGTGAAATATTAGATATGAATAACTCAAATTTGATGAAGTCTAACATTTATTAGAAGAGGACTTGGAAAATGGTGAATATGGTGGCATGTCGGAAACATCAAACTGAACAGGACATTGTCAACGAAGATTCTGTCAAAAGGATTACAAGACTGGATTCTTGGCTTTATACTTTGTTTCTCAATATATAGTCGACACAAGCTCTTAAATGCTTACATAATATAGAACAAAAAAATCAAAATCTCCGAACACATTTTGTACACGGAATGAGAAAATTTTTGTTAAGACCTCAGGAAAGCGAGGAGTCATGTTACATGCTAAGCAACAAATTTACAGAATCCCAACAGCCTACAAAAACAACAATAAAGTGATACAAAATCTCATTCCAGAAGAAATGGAAGTACACACTGCTGCGAAACAGCTGTCAATGAGAAACCTATGTTGATTAGAAAGGCTGATAGGAAGACAGACATTTTGTGTGAAGTGTACAAGAAGTATGCATTTTCAAGCCATCACAAAAATTGTTTGCCACACATGTAGTGAAAATATTAAGTAAATAAGAACAACGAACTAGCTAATTCTTTAAATGTATTTATGGGCAATTTACTCCATTAGACACGTCTACCTAAGAAATGGCTTTTGGAAGTGTTTTTATACTGCCTATAAATGCCTATTTTATACATAATTACCTATTTGAGCATTAAGAGCCTATATTGAATTTTCCACATTTTTTAATTATTTTTTGTGTTCTCAATCATTTGAGAACTGACTGATGGGTAAATTTTTACCAAACCAGTATCAACAGCATATCAAAATACGTCAGGGCGTCCTCTGATGGAGGAGGTCAATGACTTGTGTGTTCTTGCCAAAAACACAACTGTCCTCCAAATTAGCGCTCCCAGTGACTTTCGCTTTTAGAAGGAAGAATTACACAAGAGTTTTCTTTGTTAATGGTTTTGTATTGATTTCGAAGTCTGGTACATGCAAGATGAATAAGTATGCTGTTCCTGCTACGCATGCTTGCTTTCATGCTAAAAGAAAATGTATAAAGAAGTGCTTTGCTTAAAGACTGGACTCGTGGAGAAGAACATTCACGACAGACGGAAATGTAATATTTTGCTAGTGTTGTGAAAAAATGGTATATTGTGCCAAAAACATCATATCTTTCAACATAAGAACACTGTACACTAATCAAAAAATGCCGAAAATATGAGAAAAATTATTCAATCCTTTCCTCGGCGCATGAAGTGATAAGATGACAAAAATAATTCAACACTGACTTGCGCTGGCTGCCGCAAATATTCCAATTTGAACTGTAATGCCTGTGTGCTTGCCTTATTAGTTCCTATTTGCCTGCCTTTCAACTAAAATGCTTATTTCCCTGTGTGTTTTTGTTTTTTATGTGCCTACATGTCTGAGCTCTATTTACAATTCTTGAAACGCAATAACGTCATGGGGTCCATACAGACCCCCCTTGATTGTTGATGTAGATTCTCAGGCTTGGTATTGGAAGATTAAAACTGATGCTGTAGAAATCACATTAATCAATGTCAGAATTAACAGTCCACTACAAGGCATTCACATATGTGTATACATTACTTTACAACACATTGCCAGGTGACATAAAGAATTACAACTAATACACACATGTAAGAACAAAGTAAAATCTCTTCTGCTGCAGTACTCAGTACTACTCCTATACAATTTGAGACTACATTGACCATCAGAAAAGAAAACAATAGTGATGCATAACGTTTTGGTTTACATTATAGTATTGTACAATTTTAAAAAGACTTAATATGCCTGTAAAAAGTGGCTTCTGGAAAAATTACCCCAATCTCGATCAGGTTTTCGTCCCGTTTCCTTGATCCATTTAGCAAATGCTGAGATGGTCCTTGTTTTGCTTCTGAATATTCTAAATGTGGCTTCACTGTACACGTTTTGCGGAGCAATCCTTTTCTAGTAGTGTGAGAGTATTTTGTTAGCAATGCTCAAAAATCAAATCTTTAGTTCTTTCACCATCGCAAATAAGTTTTCTATAACTCGGGGCAAAAATGTCTGGTTTTGAAATGTTAACCTTTGTTTGATGGTAAATGTATGCATCATTCGACTATTAGTGGAAAAAAAGTAGGGAAGAGATTCTGGAGCTCACGAAAACATGCGCATATTGTACTTCTCCCCTACATGTCACATGCAGTTTTATCTGTCCTTTGACGAAAATAAATCAAACAAAAAAAATTACCTCTATCAAAAGTTGTCAATGAACACCACCTACTACGTTGCGCTGCCAGCGGCTGCCAGTTGCGCGAATGTCGAATCCAACTCGAACGAATGACTCGAACCGGCTCTATAATATAGTCGACCATTTCCCCTCGATAGCGGCACCATCGACCTCCGTGAAGTTGGTCGGAAAAAAATCCGGGATTTCAACCAACTTGGTACATTGTTTGCCCTATAGTTGTTTGCCAAACAAAAGTAATTACTGGATAAGCAAAAAACACTATTAAGAAATAGTATACAGAATATTATAATTGATCCTTCAGCGTGAGTGTTAACCAGACCGATCATATGAGCGAAATCGACAACCGGAGCCCCGTAAAATGCACGCTTCTGCTTGTAATTCCATCACTGTGCCTGGGCGAACAACGGTAATTGGAAAACGAAAAATTTAAGAAATAGTATGAAATTGTAATTGTTCCTTCACTTCCTTAAGTCTTAGCCAGATCGATCATATGAGCGCAAGTGCCAGCTGGAGTAAAAATACACGATTCTACTTGCAATTCCATTTTTGGGCCTGGGCAAACGAAAAAACACTATTAAGAAATAGTATGCTGAATATTATAATTGTTCATTTAGCGTAAGAGTTAGCCAGTCCGATCAAATGAGCAAATGCGCTTGGTTCCATTCCTGTTCCTGGGCATGTGAAAATTATTTCTGGGCAAACGAAAACACTATTAAGAAATACTACTAGTATTTTTAGTAGTAGGCACAATATCATTATTGTTGCTTTAGTGGAATTGTTAGCAAAACCAGACAAAAGTGCGAATTTGCTTGCCGGGGCCCTCTATGAATACACGTTTCTGCTTTTAATTCCTTTTCTGTGCCTGGGCAAACGAAAACACACTATTAGGAAATAGTATGCACAATATCTTAATTGTTCTTTTCTCGGAACCGTTAGCCCGACCGGACATAGGAGCAAATTCTCTTGCCGCAGACCTGTGTGAATCCTCCCTTCCGCTTGTTATTTCAATTTTGTGCCGGAGCAAACGAAAATTGGTTAAACGAGAACACTCTTTTATTGAATAGAATATAACGAAATTTTTTTATGTGCACACCTGGGAAAATGACGAGTAAGCGATATACGTAGTTTGGTTAATTTTTCAGATTTCTTTCCAGCCAGCCTGAAGTTGGTTCGAATTTTTTCCAGCCAACTTCACGGAGGTACGCCATCGGGCACCATAGACTTTACTCTATGGCGGCACCGTGCGCGGATCGCGTGGCAACTTTTATCTTCAAACCAATCAGAACAAAATAACGTAAAAACATTTTCCCGCACTTTACGAGTAGTGGGGATGGATAAGGGTCCGTGTCTATATTGTGAACGATTGTGAAGTTGTAGTTTAGTGTTTCTGTTTTATAGCGTCAGACCATTGAAATAATTGTTTTGTGGAGTTTAATAACACACCGCACCTATACAATGGGTATTTTGGGATTAGCCAAACTTATTGCCGATATCGCCCCAACATCGGTGAAAGAAAATGAAATCAAGAACTACTTTGGTTAGTTTGTTGTCGACATCCCATCCGACGAAAATATATTATTAGAAATTTAAAGTAATTGTGTATTTGTGTTTGTAGGTCGCAAAGTTGCAATTGATGCTTCTATGAGTTTGTACCAGTTCCTGATTGCTGTGAGAAGCGAGGGAGCTCAATTAACATCGGTCGATGGCGAAACCACAAGGTGAATTCCATAGGTCTCTGTATTATTTATGTAAATTTATATTACTCTAAAAAGTTGGTTTAATATTTGTTTTTCATCGGTTTTTTGCACTATGTTAATTTTGCAAATAGTTATTATATTTTTTCAGTGTCAGTTTATTTTCAAAGATATCTTTGAATAGCTATCAATATTCTATTATATATAATATACTTTTCTTGGAGTAAATAAGTTTTTGGAATGGTGTAAAGAATTCAGATAAGATTTATTTAAAAATTAATTTTATGTAGAATACTGCTTACTTTTTATTCAAATGCATTAAATTCAAAAGAAACTGTGTAAAAGATCTTGTCTAATAGTGTTTCTGATATGTTGCAGTCACTTAATGGGTACCTTCTATCGAACAATTCGATTAGTGGAGAATGGCATCAAGCCTGTCTATGTGTTTGATGGCAAACCACCTCAGTTGAAATCAGCTGAACTAAATAAAAGAGCAGAGAGGAGAGAAGAAGCTCAGAAAGCTTTGGAGAAAGCAGAAGAAGCAGGCAAGCTTAGAAATAAATTTGATGAGTTAGAAAATGCTTGTATTAAACCAATTATTGATAAATTTTTCTGTAATATTTTAAAAAACCTCCTCACTGTTCCTTCAGTAAAGAAACTTCTATTCATTGTGTCAAAAAAATTGAAAAAGGAAATTGGAAACAGAATTTTGACTGAATTTTATGAGTTGTGCAGTGAACCAAATTCTTTTCACGACTTCAAATTTTTTTCATAATGCCAGAGAAAAAATTTTGAAAAAATTAATAACATTTTGAACATGAATGATAACTATGAAATGGATAGACCCTTTGAGATTAAGAAGTGATTCTTCAGAAGCCTACAATCCCTCTCTAGCCCTTTCCCTAGGAAAGTGTGCTTGAGTAGATTACTTACTGTTGCAGGCTGTTTTACAGATGATGCAGGCTTTAATAATACAGAGTTTGTCACGCAGTCAACCCCATGTGCACTGAATGTGTTGTGTGATAGCGATTCTTAATTTTACAATTTACATTAGACATGATTTCATAAAAGGTTTAAGGTGACAATAATTTTACTATGCAAATTTGTTTGGGGATCAAATTATAGGAAAATAATACTTCTCTGGATTAATTTCAATAGACAAGGAAAATTGATGGTGATATGTCTGGGAAATTGTTACCACTGTATTCTATCTCTATATGCATAAATTGCATTTTCCTTAAAACATATGAAGCATTGTTGCATTTGCCATTAATCACAATTTGCAAACTGAACATCATTTGCAAATATATAACTATATTATTTCCTACAGGTGATGCTGAGCAAATAGATAAGTTCAACAAAAGACTTGTGAAAGTAACAAAGAACCATATGGATGAATGTAAAGAGTTATTGACCTTAATGGGTATTCCATATATTGAGGTAAAAGATAATATCATTTTTAAATTAAGTGTTATTAAAAAAAGGAATGTATTCGATGTATGTTGTTGACTGAGAAGTCTACAACAAACATTGACCTCCCAAAATAAGTGTACAAAATTCTGTGCTTATACGTAACAGAACACTAGTTCTGTTTTGTGTTTATCTTTTTGCACTCCTCTCGAGTGGAGCTTGACCTTGTGAAATTGGTCTTTTGTCCTGTAAGTTGTGATGCTAGACAGCATGCACACAACTGCGGAATACACAATGGGTATATTGTAAATGATGTTTGTTTGTTTGTTTTTTAATTTGTTGCGTCTACACCTTGACACAACGTGTCTCCAAGCCCCTTAAGGGGCGTTGAGCGCTTTGCACTGGGGAGTAATCCTCCATTAATGTGCTTTTAATTAATATTTGTCAAGTCTCGTCATGTCGCAGTGAGTCAGTGCCTTTTATCCCTTCGGCCAGGGGCTCGACGCCGTTAGATGCTGGGGTTCCTGGCCGGTCACCCAACCACGAACCCACAAGTCTCGAATTCGCTTAACCTTCGTGACTTCACAGAGTGTAGTAAACGAATTCGGCTAGTGCCGCCGGCATGTTCAGATTAGATTATTAGATTCCAGATTATTAGGCAATTAACTAGTGAAAGGTACTGGATAATGTGAACCTGACTCCTTTCTGCAAGGTATGGTTGCTCATTAGATAAGGTGTTAGTGAGGCACATAAACACTAGATCAGTATCCAGCTCTTTCACAATTTTTGCAGAGTAAAAACAATGCTAGCAGCAGAGAACATGAAGTGTGAATGATGTAAAGGCTCATTATAAACTGAAGTGGCACAATAGTAAACAAACAGTTTATTAGGTAAACTGTTAAGTGTACTGATGTAATGTTGTTTCGTTATCAAAATGTTTGCTTTTTGGGTTCCAACCCTAGAAACTGCTGTTTAGAATGGCAAAGATTTTACACAATTTAACTAAACAATTTATTAGTCACTATTGCCATATCTACTTTGCATTTTTTTGTGGAGGGAGGGGGGAGGCACAGCAAAAGCGTACAACTAATATGTTTCATAATCAAATCATCATAATCAAGTATTTGCACAGTGAATAGTATAGATGAATGTTTAGAATGGAATGATCATGTAGTTCGTGTGAATGGAAGAAAATTAGGGGTAAAAGACTTCTAGGAATATTTAGTCCAATACAAGATTATTTTTAATATGATCTTATGAAATTGAGGTGATAATGTTGCAGATATTGAAAATAAGAATTTATTACGTATCTAGCTGTAGGTGTTAGCGAGATTTTGCTTTTTTTTTTTTTTTATTTTTTATTTTTTTTTTTAACCCATATTTTGAGTACCTTAGTAAGTTTTTTTTTTTTTTTTGTCTTTTTTTCTTTTTTTTTCCCTTTTTTTTCCAATTACAAAGTTAAACTTCTTGTTCTGTTTCTAAATTACAGATTTAATTTATTTTGGGTTATTATTTTAAGTTGTATTTGGAGAGTCCTCTTGTTCAGTGGAAAAGAGGGATCCTATTGGCTCTTTATTTTCTTTGACTAGGCCCCCTGTGAAGCTGAAGCACAATGTGCTGCAATGGTAAAGGCAGGAAAAGTTTATGCCACAGCAACAGAAGATATGGATGCTCTGACATTTGGTTCCACAGTGCTACTTAGGCATATGACTTTCAGCGAAGCTCGTAAAATGCCCATTCAAGAATTTCACTTGAATCGTGTTTTGGAGGGTTTAAATCTATCACAAGATGAGGTACAAAACTTATCTGTATTTTTATTTTGTCATGCAGTAATAATCGGAATGCCTTGCTTAAACTTACATTTGTATAAAATGCTTAACTTAATTTTTTTATGTTGCAGTTCATTGATCTCTGCATTCTTTTAGGCTGTGATTATTGTGATAGTATAAAGGGCATAGGACCAAAAAGGGCCATTGAGCTGATTCGTCAACATCGTAATATTGAAAGTGTCCTAAATGCTATTGATACCAAGAAATATGTTCCTCCTACAGACTGGCTGCATAAAGAAGCTCATGAGCTTTTTGTGAAACCTGATGTGACTGATCCTGAGACAATTGAGGCAAGGACATTTATGGCCTGCTTTGTAGTAGTTGGAGGTTTCTCATTTGTGATAATCAAATCTCATTTTACAGTAGTTGTCTTTTTCAATTAAATTGACTAATTTCATTCTTTCTGCAGTATTAATAATTTAAACGTTTATTATTTGAACGAGAAATCACATGGTATGAGACCTCTAGAAATATTATATTTGCCTAAGAATTGCTAATACCAAAGGGAAGAATGTAAATTGCATCAATAATAAATGTACAGAAAAAGTATTGGAATTGATAGTCTAATTTTTTGACATTAATTGTCAGTACAATGGAATCTTTTTAACATGTTTTTCAAGGAACTGAAAAATGCTCAATTTCCTATGTTCAGAACACTCAAATGAAAGACAAGTATATAGATAACAGATGGAGGCTCTAAAGAACACTTCTTTAGCTCTGGATTCATAAACAAATGGACTGAAAATACCTAGGAAACAACACAAACTGCGGAACATGTTGCCAATAAGCAGGACTGTTAAATATATAAACAAGGAATTTAATGGAATTGGGATCAGGACTTATAAAAACAAGGTTCCACTAAGTGAATGTTAATTTTCAAAAAAATGTTGTTGCAGTTGAAATGGAATGATCCTGATGAAGAAGGTTTGGTAAAATATCTTTGTGGAGACAAGGCCTTCAACGAAGATCGTATACGTAGTGGGGCTAAAAAATTGATGAAGGCAAGGAGTGGTTCCACACAAGGACGATTGGATTCTTTCTTTAAAGTACTTCCTAGCTCCAACAATGCTGCAAACAAAAGAAAGGTAAGAGGTCTACAGGAACAAATTTTTATTTTCATTGTGTAATTTAAAGTATATTATTAGTTCTTCAGTGACAATTAAATTTGAAAGCATATTAATTTACCAGAAAAAAGTCTTGATTTATTTGTACAAAATGGATTAATAAAATTATAGTTTTGTCGTATGCTTATTTGATGTAGACCAGATTGGAGTGGTAACAAATTGTTTATTTGCAGGTTGATGAGAAAGCTACTCCTAACAAAAAACAAAAAGGAGGCAAGAAATTTGTAAGACCCAAATAAACTCAACGAAATTACCGGAAGAATGAATCTCAACTGTTCATTTTCTGCATGCTTTACACATGAGAAACATGAAATGCTGTACAAAATATAATAAACCTTTTTTAACTCAAGTATTGTCTTGCCATTGCTCGCATAAATCTAGCTTTGCGAACATTTGCTGCTTCCCGCTGAATCTCTTCGTTATTACTGGCATTCAGTTCCAACAAGCCAATAACTTTAATCTGAAATTTTAAACAAAATAGATGACTTGGAGAGAGAGAAAGAAAGAAAAAAATTAATTCTCTTTTAAGAGGGTATTTGAAACCATCAACTTACTGCTTGTTGTTTTCGATGGGTTTCTCCTCGTTTACTGTGTAAATGAACAAGATATTCCAAGATAGTTGTATCCCATATACAATTGTAATATGCATCCATTGCATCACAACTTCCACTGCTCTTACTATCTCCAAGGGATTTGAAGGCTGTTGAATAATCTATTTCTTCAAGGAATTGGCAAAGTACTGCTGCCTGTGAAAATAAACAAATTCTAAATGCAATTGTGCTCAATAAAAATTCGACTTTCTAAAAATAATAAATACTACTTCAATACTTCAATTAGAAAGAAATGAGTAGAAACTAGAGGTCCTAATTAGCAAGTACTTTCATGTAAAACTACACAAAAAGTTCTCCAATTTTCAAAAAAATGTACATAGATTTTGAAATAAGTTCATCTTTAAGGAATAGATTCCATTAAGGGAAAAAGTTTTTATCTTCATAATTGTAGTTGTAGGAAGACACAAACAGAACTTTTGCAATTCTGGAAAAATCAGTTTTTGATGAACATGAGTCTGGCACCAGTCTCATAACCCAGATATGTCTGGCGTACTATATTTAGGTCATTTGCATGGTAGTTAGCTTTTGAATTATTGGGTTAGTTCTTGTCGCCAAAAGATGACAGTAGCTCGGATCGCGTCTGGAGGTTTTTAAAATTACTGATACATTAACTTGCTCATTTCTACAGTGGTGTTTTCAGTTGCACAAGCATGGATTTCAGCGTTCTGAAAAATGGCTTAATCGTTTAGAGAAGATAAGTACATACTGTTCATATATTATTGTTTAAGGAATTAGTATGCAATTGATTTTATTAAAAAGAAAACAATTCAATTTTATTATTAGTGCATTAGTATAAACAAATTTAGTATTTATTTGTTGGATATAATATGTAGAAACTTGGTGTTCTACATGAAGGTCGCTAGGTAAATATACCACTTTTTTTTAATGTGTATAATCGTTTTATTTTTATTTGTTTTTGAAAAGTCGTTTATAACATCTTTGCTTAACAGTAAATATTGTAAATTGTCCTTATTGAAGTACATTTATACTGAATGAAATTTTGACTCTAAGGAGAAGAAGGTATACATGCAGATGGTAATAAGGACGTCAATGTTTTCATCAATATCAGCACACTTTCTTGTATAACGAAGATTATTTAATTTTGATCTTAATGGTCCCTTATCATCATGACTATGATGTCATTCTTTTGTCAGGCCATTTCTATGGGCAAAAACCCATAGGAACTTATGTTGAACTCTTTCAATTGCTGATGTACTCGATATTGTAGGTGGGTTCCAAACAGGCGATGCATACTCAAGAATTGGCCTAACAAGTGCTCAATAAAGAACCAAAAGGATCATAGCAGATCGAAACTGCATAGAGTTCCGCAAGACCATACTCCATATTCTCAGTACCTTGGAAATAATGCTCTGAGTATGATTCCCAAAAGTCAGCTTGACATCAAATGTGACACCCAGGTCACTCGTACATTCAACTCTGTTCATGATTTCATCTGCAATTTTATAATCTGCTATTATTTTATTTCTCTTTCTAGCAAATGACCTGGCAAAGCATTTCACCACATTTAGCTTCATATCATTTTTCTTGTGCCATGTATGCAAATTGCAAAGATCTCGCTGGAGCAAAGCAACATCATCATCTGTTGACAACCGTATACAATTTCACATTATCTGCATAAAGCAGACATCGACTATCGAATATATACCTTGGGCGGTCATTTATAAAAAGATTGAACAGTAGGGGCTGAAGATGTGAACCTTGCAGAACTCCACTAGTTACATCAAATACATCCGATGAGTAGCCTTTAATACAAACAAATTGCTTTCTATTTGTCAGGTAACAACCAATCCAATTTAACAAAGCTCCTCCTATTCCAAGCTCCCTTAATTTTACAAGTAAGATAACACGGTTTATGCGATCAAAGGCCTTCAAAAAATCAGTATAAATTAGATCTTGTAGCGGTCCTCTTGACATGGCATCACAAATTGCTTTTTGCAGGACTAAATTTGTAACAGTAGATCTATTAAGCATAAAACCATGTTGTGCAAGTGATATAAATGACTTTATATCACAGGTGATATAAATGAATTTTTTCAAAAATTATAGGAATGGTGCTTAAAAGAGTAATTTCATATAAGAGTAATCAATAATTACATATAAGACGTCGAAAAACAGATCAACATTGACACTAATATCATCATCATCATCATTATTCAGAAAGACATCCCAATCTATAGAGTTCATAGCACCGGTAATTGAAGCATAGTCGCCTTTTTCTCTCTCCCTATAAAAATCATAAAAAGGAAGAGAAATCTGTCTACTCCGAGGCTGATACATAATGCCAGGTAGTTTAACAAGCAGCAGAGGACGATACATACCACAGGTGATGAGGGGATCAATGGATTGCACAACCTCAACAATATCACAGTTAGAAAATACAAGGTCCAACAAGTTACCCTTGACATTTACTATATCATTCTTTTGTACATTTGCCTTCTATCAACCTTTGAAAACAGTTGCCTCCTTCAACAATACAGAGAGCTGAATTCATAATGTGTGAGGGAACCGATGAGGAATAAGTACAAGCAGGCTCTTCCCTTGTCAGTATGGACCAGTCAAAACCAGGCAGGTTGAAATCACCAATGAAAAGAAATTTCAAATCCAGAAACTGCTCGAAGATGTCTTGAATATCATGTCCATAAATCTCGTACATGGATGTTCCAGATTTTGGTGGAAAGTACACTGCTCCAACGATGAGGTTGAGATCACCCAGAGTAACATGAATAAGTAGATATTCAATCAGATTTGATGTTCTTAGCTTATCCGATATAAATATATCTCAAACAGCAATAAGTACACCTCCACCCCTCACATTACAGCTGTCATTATGTCATATTTCTGTCAAAACTATAAACAGTATATCCTTGAAGACCAAGTTCACTATCAGCAAAACCATTGTGTAGCCAGATTTCAACCAAAATAATATCATACACCATGCCAGCAGAATTAAACGAGTTAATCAGCTCATCAGTCTTTGTATGTAGACATTCCTAACATCCCGGAAATAAACCGATAATGTAGGCAAGCTAGGAAGGATACCACCATTTATCAGTTTTCATTGATTTTATATAATTATAAAAATTATAAGGGTCTTGTGGTGCAAAAATCTTAATATTAGGACTGGGAGCGGTAGCTCAGTGTATCAACTGATGTGACTGCAGCGCCTCTGACCAGGAGGTCCTAGGTTTGAGTCCTGATGGTGGCAGGATTTTCGACACTAGCTTTTCAGCTCGGTCGAATTCAGTCGCTGTCTGGACGAGAATTCTAGTGGCCGGCTGCTCTGATCAGTAGTTTTCTGTGGTATCTCCGATCAACACCAGGCAAATACCAGAGCAGCACTGTACCGAACGGGCCACAGACTACACGCGTTCTGTCCTTCCTCTCCCCTTACACTAATATGCACTACACTACCACATATTCGGGAGGCCGGTCAGGAGCTTAGAGCCTGTCCCGACTGGGGCGGTACCCTGCTGGTGGGAGAGTTCTGGTTAGGGGGAAACCCCACTAGCCGATGGTAGGTCGGCACCGGATCTCGCCATCCAGCGGGGAAAGATCACCGCGCATATTCCAAGAGAAAACATGCACTACACTAACGGGTCTAATGACCAAAGCAGTTGACGTGCCTGGAAACATGAAAAAAATCAAATCTTAATATTAGGGTTTTAATACACAGTAGGACTTCAAAAGTCAGATGCAAAATTGAGGGAAACTATACATTACTTGTTTGGAAGTTTAGCCAGGACTTTTCATTTATGACGTAAATTCTGGGAAAACATAAAATCAGGAATCGTAAAATTGAAGTTTCACTGTAGTTACTTTCTAAATATTGGAGAGCGTAATAAATGAGTATATATTATGAAAAATAAATGGTACTTATTTATTTTTGAAAGTGTAGTGTTAAACATTTTTGATCCGAGGTAAACAAGTACATTCCATTATGTACTTGGAAAAGCATTAAATTCTCTAGTTTGACATCAAAAGAAAATCCTATAACACAACCAAACAATGTTTTTAATAAAATTGAAAATGTAGTGGAAAAAAAGTCAAGATATTCAAAGCAATGTTTATAGTACAGCATTCGCTGACGTATTGATTTGCTGAACGTTTTTCATCTTGACGTAACTATAACAAAACCCATGAATCAATGGCATTTGGGCAAGATCTTAATCTAGAAAAGTTAGTCAGATATTGAAGTCCAGAAATAAGACTCGTATTTCTACTTACAAGCACATTGCAGTATCAAATTCTAATCTGAATTTTACTACTACTAGATTCAGTTGTAGCAAAATAAATAAAACAATTTTTTATGAACACATAAACAAGATGATGCAGATTAAACGAATGGTCACAGAGCAAGAATACCTGAGTATGACACTGAAGATTTGTGCAGCATTTTATCATTCGACGATAAACATGATCATCCATAACAGCACGTGGCAAAGGTTGACTGAAGAAATCACTGACCAAAACTGCCACTTCCAAATAGCACTTCAAAGATGCAGCATAGTGTCCCATAACTACAAGTAAACATTTCATAAAAATTAACTTTGAATATTTTGTGTATTAATTTCTATTTCAAAACAGCAATAATTGATGACATTGGATAATATTAAATAGATTACAATGATTCTTTTTTTGAGCAATAGTTTAAAAGTATAATTTTTACCCCTACTGTCATAAGAATAAAATAACAAAATGACCAAATAATACTGGCATAATTGTAAGGAAACAAACAAAAATTATATCAATCTTAAAAGAAAACTACATTAATGGCAGGGAATAAAAATTTTACTAGCAATACTACTAACAATGGGGTAGACACATGAAACACTGATAAATTAACAAACTACTTTTACTTCTTATAAAGGGGGGGGAGTGTTATTAAATAATTATTTCGGAGAGAGTTGATGCATTACATGAGAGAAGGGGGCTTAAATACCCCAAATTTCCTTTATGTTTACGAGATATATCATCAAATTCATCTCCCTGGCCCTTGCTGTCAATCATCTAAAAGTTTTTTATATATGCCTATTTCAATCAAGAAATTTTATGCTTTACAATAATTAACAATTTTTACTTCGAAATAAAAGTTCTTTTAGGCAAAAATATTGAAAAATATAAAAATATATATTTTTTTGCACAAAACCTTAATATGCATTATATGCAAAACGCAGTCTCAGATTTAATATTTTGCCATGAAATATAGAGATTTTAATTTTCTTACAGTCATATCCATTAAGAAAAACATGTCATTGCATGAACTACCTGGCTTATACTAGTAATTTCTAGAAGGCTTGTAGTCTCAAGGAGCTTGCTGTTATGTTTTGAACAAGAATCTAAGGAATATAAGGGCAAGGCTTACAGTGAAGATTAATACTGTAAGGGGCTTCTTCCCGTATGAAGAAGCCAGACATATACAAGAAGAGCGTAATTCTTACATATGCACTAGGAAAAAACAACAACAGAAAATTAGAAGATGCCATATATAATACATGGATATATAAATCCATGGTTGCCAGAGTCATTGAACTTGAAAACTTAGGCCAAGAGATGGAAATGTGACGATTGTTTTTGTGTACATTGTGTTGTAAACAATTGTGAGTAATTAATTATGTAATGAAAATATATTTTTGTCCTTCTAAGTTAATCTAAGTACTTTTTTAATGGTATTCACCATTAAAGATGAAGTCTTTCAGTGAAAATTCTAACACTAAAGAGCTTAAGCTTATCAACAATTTTTTTTTTCTAATTCTTTTTTAGATTCTTGGGAAAAAAAGATTCTTTTGGAACAGAAAAAAATATTTGTCATAAAACTTCATGTTCCAATTTAATTTTCCATTCATTATATGCAAACTTTCACATTACTTGTAGATAAAAAAATCCTATTGTGACCATTAACAAAAACTTTCTGAAATTTGTCAAGCAATGTAGAAAAATTAGGAGCATCTCAGTGCATTACTTGTAAATCAAGTTAGTTTGCAGAACTCACAATACAGAGTTATTTCCAAACATCTTACATTTCTTTTCTTTTTGATACTGCAAATATCTCCTATCTAATTTTAATACAAGAGAAAAAATATTATCTCAAAAAAGTGTATATAAAAGTTTATATAAATAAAATTATTTATATATAAGTTTATATATATAAAATTATATATATTTTAAGTTTACATTCTTACCAAAATTTAGGTCAGCAAGAAGCTTCAACCAAGAGGTATTTGTGGGGTGAAATCGCAAAGATAAGGCAAGCAGCTGTCCCAACATTTCACTCACAGCTCGAGCATAATAAGAATTTGCACTGAAAAGAAGTATGAATAATGAACTACTTTTATACATGTCGATATATTTGGATCAATTTAAACTAATAAATAAATAATGAATGAATGCAAAAAACTAAGAAGATTAGAATTTTGGGGAGAGCTTCAGCCCCTTCCCCAATATATATATATATATATATATATATATATATATATATATATATATATATATATATATATATATATATATATATATATATATATAGAAAATTAGAATTCTTTTTAGTTTTTAGTTATATATAAAACACAACAATTTCTCAACCATCAAGTATTTCATTGTTCTTGGTACATTCACAAAGGATGTATTACCCAATGAAAAAAAATGTTTTTATCTCAGGCTAACAATTTTAATTCACCAATATAATTTACACATCATAATGAGCCCATGGTGGAAATATTTTATTTCCACCATGAAAGAGCCAATCTCATTACTTCTTGATAACATTATCTTTAAAACAATGAAAAACATGTCCATTTGACTAAACAAGCAATATTTGTATACTTCCTATAAAATTTTCTCTCCTTTACATACTGCTAATGTAAAAAATTATGTACTGCACTTGAGTAAAAATAAGTGAAATAACGGACTAATCCTGCTGTGCAATAATATGCTTTTGACTGAAAATACAACTATTATCAATTAAACAAATTAATGTCAAGGCTTCCTTAAGTACTTTGCATTATATTCGTTGTTTCTTCAAAGATAACATCAATATCATAAACCCGTTAAAATCACATTAGAGTTTTTTTTACATGGATTACCAAGTCCATAGGTACTATTCTGACCATCAATGAATTTTTCAAACAACATCAATCAAATGTAAAATAAACTACTATAATTAAGTACTCAAAAACTTGCACCTTCTTGACAAAATAGACCAACCGAACAATTTCACAGAGATTATCTTTCCTATTCTTCACACATTAAAAAATTCAAATTCTTTGTCATATGCATCTTAATGTACATACATTATTCTTTGTCATATGCCTTCATCTACCAGTGGTGGCTGGTGCCCTAACAGACTGGAGGTTGCACCTCCATTGAATGACAAATGTAATTTCCAAAATTCAAAATACGAATATATAATAAAAATGTAAGCTATTCAAATCAATTAAAACTAAGTGAAATAAAAGTCTATATTGAAACACTACTTACATAATTTTATTTGTCAGGTCCGCGTAAAGCATGTACACATCCTGTGCATGTGGTTCTGGCTTTGATTTTTACTGGGCACTTAAATTCGATTCCAGCATATTGCAACAAGCACTATTGCTTCGACACATTTCACACAAATAAAATTATTTTATTTCGAAACTAAAATTATTACTACCCTGGTATATTTGGCAATAATGAAAGATCTTCGACACACATTCATATTCACAAGAATGTTCGCAAACCGCTGGCCGGCTGCAGCCACACTGGCTTCCGTAAGACATTCATCCAGAACGACTGCCTTTTCACAAAGAACTCATCAAATGTATGTTTTGAATCAACAAACCTAATATCAAATGAAAACAAATTCTCCAAATATCCTAAACAATGCATTGAATATCGTCAATAATTGACTGAACTTGTGTATTTTCAATAAGAAGTGAAAATTATAAAACTACATTTGCAGTGTGTGAGACAAAGACAGAATACGGGTATTCCCCTGAAATTTCCTCTGTCGCCGCGCAGCGCTAGAGACCGCCACTCACCTGGTCGTCCAACCAAAAGGTCATATGTTTCCTGTGGTAAATCGAAGGGTCAAAAAGAAATCAGTAAACCCATTAATATAACCAAGAGCGTGGTGCAACTCCTGGCAAGGCACCAGACACAGGAGAGAGTGCCAGTTGGATGCTCTTTGGTTTCAAAATGATTTCATATACATCACTATTGATACAATATCTTAGTATTATTTTTTTTTAAAGGAAAATGCATATTCCTAAGATATTATGAGATCTTTTTCACTTCCTGGAGGTTGGCAACCATGCAACATAAGCACAAGTCGCCACTGTCATCTACACACATTATTCTTAGTCATATACATCTTCATCTACCCACAGTATTCTTCGTCATATGCATCATTAAAACAAGCTCTTCTCTGCATCAATGTTTATCATAGGGCTGCTAAAGGAAACAATCCACTTGGCATGCCATGGTCCTACACTTACATGCACGCAACCAGTGAGGTCCATTGCCTGTGCTGCTCCAAACCAGATGGGAGAGCGGGTGGAATTGTCTAGTCTAATGAAGAGGTAGATGAGTGAGTCAACAGTAAACATCCCAAGTCTCATCAAAAATCAAATATAAGACAATAAGACTCAGGATTACTTGTAAGTTTTAGCTGAAGCTCATGAGTGTTGTAATTTTTCCTTCCAAGTTATGCATTCTTTCTTTCAACTTTTTACTTTTCAAAACTTGTTCTCTAGAGGCCAGAAAATAAGTGCCTCGGTGATCCAAGGCAAATGTTACAAGATTAAACTATTAGTGATTTCAGTAACTTACTTGCTGACTGTGGCAGGCCAAAGCCCAGTATATTCAACATTTAATTCAAAAGTGGGTTCATCTCGCAGCACATTGTTCAGTCTTGCAAGTAGGGAGATAGCCACTGCGAGGGCAACAGGATCACGCAGAGTTGCCAGTACTTGGTAGAGACCAGCACGTGTGGTAACAGATCCACAATGAGTTGGTGAGTCACGATGCATAATGGTAGCAGCACCTGATGACGATCGTTTCTGCTGTTGTGATGGCCCAAATACAGGCAAAACTACAATGGAACAGAATACAATCAACTCAGTTCTATGTTAATGAAAGTCAAGCTTCCAAGCACAGCCCTTAATACACATTAATTTCAGGAGCCTGTGTTTTGCTTGTTTCTGTCACACTAGCATATTTTGAGTTATGAAGTTCTACCACCTTAAAATACCACCACCATACTATATTTACCTGAATATAAGACAACCACCTAATTTTGAAGAGGTCTGAGAATTTTTTAGATTTTTAACTAAATTTTACTATTTGATCAAAATAAAACCTGTAAGTGACTAGAAAATTGTCTTCTTGATGAGAATGTTGAAACTTATTCTTCTTCTAGTGTTCTTTAAATAATCATAATCATGATTCCCTTCTGTTACCAGATTTTCATCCTGTCCCACTCTTGTTCACAGACTCTGATTTTCTAACTGTTCTTTCACATTCTTTATCAGAACATACTTGAAATTTGCTCTGTTTGATGCTCTTGTGATCAAGTTGTATACTGAGAACTCCTACATTTCTGTGTTTCACGGGAAATGTGGGCAAGTTTCCAAGTTTGGGAAGTTTTTGCAAAGATATTATTTTATTCATTCTTTTCTGTGGTTCAATCTACAATGTGTTCTTCTATCAAGGTGGATTTTTTCATTTTCATGTCTTGCAAAATGAAGATTCACACTCACTACACATTGAACTGAGAGTCTGCATAGCCTCTTTGGTCAAAACATTGTGGAACAAAACTTGGCAACAATATTTATTTATTTTCTCACTACATTTCCCTTGATACAATGCCATTCATTTTCATTCACTCTTTACGGGCTCATTCAAAACTATTGGCTTGAATGGCCCATCAAATCTATGGTGATGTCAAGAATATGTTTGCAAATATAATTGGGTATTACAGATTTGTGAGATATTTTCGTTGCCTTTGCTGCTTATTGTTATGTTAATATTTACAAGTTTGCAAAATGGAAAGGAAATGTAAAAACATGAATCCTAACTGACAAGACTTGATCTGCCAATATAAAACCTCCTTGTATTTTTCGAATGAGATATTTTTGGGGAACAAAACTCATCTTTTATTAGGGTAAAAACAGTATATTTTAGACCCCTGTGAATAAGCTACTAACTTATAAAAGTAAATTTTACAATAGCACAAAATATCTTGCCCTCCTATAATTATCCAAACTAATCACCTAGCTTCAATAAACAGGCAGCTCTTCTTTGATGTTATTCAATGATCTTAAATTAAAACATGAAAAATCAGACAACTCAATTTATCTTCACAGATTATGATTTTACAAAATTTATGTTCTGTTCATAAATAAACTTGTTCCCATTACTCAGTAACCAGCAGCAATTTAATTTCTATGATTACACACAACTGAAGACATGAACTAGGAAATTATTTCATTTTCAACAAAGACTTGACTTAGCTTATTCACCAGAATCGAAAACATACAGGCCTTCTTACCTATGTCCCAAGCATCTTTACAAACTTTCTTATTCCCTTTGAAACGAGCCACATCAAAGCAAGCACTCGCCAAAGCTGTTGCTAATTCAAAGTAGTTCCAGCGCTTCTCTAACAAAGACAAATATTCCCACTGGCCTAAGTTCAACAAACATAGAGCACATTGTTCCAACACCTCTAAGCGAGGAATCACATTGTCTCCTGACTTTAAAGTCGACAAGCACTGCTTGCAACCAGCTATAAGTTGTTCTGTGTCTGAAAAAGACCAAATGAAAATTGAATCTTACATCATTTTTTGACCTCCCTAAATTTACTTCTGCCAATAATTTTCAAAGTTTATATAAATTTCATAATCAATTTCATTCATGTATATTGTATTTTGATCAAGATCTTACTGATCCCAGAGGATGGCCACTCTGTATGAAAGTGTGTGATTTGCACCAGCAGGGTCTCCCATCCCACTAGTCTGAGCAGCTTGTATGACAAAATGTTGGAAAATTGATTGCCAGGCTTAGCCTCCTTCTCCACTGTTGAAAGGAACTGCTGGGCACCAACAAAGTCCTGGAAACAAAATGTGAAAACATTTATAACTACAATGTCTGTATATGCACCTAACAAAATATTTAAATGGCAAAATATTCTAATAATTCAATCAATGTGATTTTTATTTTTTTAAAACCAATTATCAAACAACAACAATATATATGTAACAATAATAAACACAATATCTATTTAATAATTGCTTCTAACCTTCATTGCTGTCAATTCTCGAGCTTTAGCAAGAAGAATGTAACAATAATCTTGAAGAAATCGAGGAAGACTTGTCACCACTCCTTGTAGAGGAATCGGCAATTCCCACTTTCACACAAAGAATAAAGGGGTTAGCTCCTTCAGTTTACATGCCAATTGGGTTTTACTTAACACTGAACACAACAAGTTTTACAACTGCTTAAGAAAAACATTTTCTTTCATTCTTAAGTAAAAATTTATTTTAATTATTTTATATTTCTTAATTTGATTGTTGCAAATCACAGTAAAATCATTTCAATAAGATCCTGTGTCATTTCTTGAGAGTCATTGTAAATAGTTGAAAATTTGCTCACGTAGGCATAATTGGGCAAATACACTACTGACAAATATAATACTGTAACAAATATTGCGTCTTGTTCTGGCGCTAATCGCAGTCCAGAAACTTCTCGACGGCACCCGCCGAGTATAAATACGCGGTGGCCAACAACAGTGAGTCAGTGTTAAGTCTGAAGTGGAAGCTGAGCTGTGAAGTGTGTGCATCGTGGTGAATAACAGTGCAAAGATTGTGCTCAGTGACGTGAACCGTGGCCGGTTGGACTGTGGCCAGTGCATCGAACTGTGGTCAGTGCTTAGGATTGTGCGACAGTGCTTACACTGTGTGAATAGTGTAAATAAATAATCACAAGAAGGGTAGTGTAAATAAATAATCAAGAGGTGTGACGTATAAAGAATAATCAACTGAAGACTATCTGTACATAAATCAAGTGTTTTCAGTGATTGTGTAAAGAAACAAAATAAACGTTTTTGTTAAAATAATACCAGAGTTTTACTTCACCACCTAGAATTGTAACAATACAAAATAAAATCTGTCTAAACCGGAAACTGTACAAGGTAACATTTTTAATGGGTGATTTACGAACAAATTTTAACCCTTGAAGATAAAAATCTATTAAAGAAACAAATTTTATTTAAAGATGCAGTCTCACCTTATTATTGATTTTCCATAGCACTTTACCAGGATTCAATGAACCCAATTTAATTAGTAATTTGTGTACCTCCTGATGGTCATAACTACGAATCAATTGCTGTTCCAAAGCACCTGATTCAAGGCGAGAGTCTCCTGCATTTGAAAACATCACAAATAACCCCATGAATTATGAGCCAAAAAGAAATTTCAAGTCATATTAACTAATAAATCTTCATAAAATGAAAATATTGGGTGTCTTTTCATGTATATTATATTAAATGGAAATGAACTAGTTTTCAAGTACAGATAATTGAAAAATATAACTTAATAAGAAATAATGAAACAAATATGGCAAGTCATTAAATAAACAGATGAATATAAATAATCTGAATTAAAGTTTGAAGCTTAAGAAGTGCTGTAATAAAAATTGCAATATAGCTGTATACAGAGGACATTATGTAATTTAATACTGAGTCAATTTAATAATTGGATAAAAACAAAAAAACTTTCTCTCCAGACAACTCATTCAAATCTGGAGAGTTTTGTTTAATTTTAATGCTTTAGGAGATAGTACATGACATTTTGAAGCTAAGAAAATATTAATTTAACGTCTAATATATTCTGAAACAAGTCCCAATCTGTTATTAAACCATTAAATTCAAAAATATCATCTCAGAAGGTAGAGTTCAGATTGTCAGCAAAGAGCAGAGCTGGATTTAGGGGATACCAAAGGGTCCCCAAGTACAAAACGTGTTGGGACCTCCCTTTGGAAAAAAATTCTTCCCAAGTTATGTAAACCATCCTTCTAAATATAATAGAATGAATTTTTCCACAAATACAAATGAAAATTTCAAATTACTTAAAGAATTGAACATTATTACATTTTTTAAAATTTAAATACATTTTTAATTTCTTGTCAATAAAAACATGTCAAGTTCAATCGCAACAAACATTTTATGAGTTTTCTCCTCGGCACAGAGCCCCCCCAAGGATGGAAGACCCTAAGTAACTGAATTGTTTATTTTGCTTCTGGGTAAATTTGAACTTGATTAAGAGAGGGGGTGTTATTATCATACAAAGATTGTTAATTATAGAGAATTTCTCTAAAAGAATCTCTCGCACTTCTGCACTCCTGTTGATGGTGGAAACTCTGAAGAGATAGAATGTTTTGCGAAGCGATAAAGGAAAAAGGATATAGAATATCCTCATACAACATTACTAACATTATATAGACAAAACATTTTTCATTTCCATTTCTTCTTTTTGTGAATAATTGTTTCATCTTAGATGAAAGGAAGTCTACAAATTTGCAAGTTATAATCCGATAATGAACTATGAATTGTTGGAGTCACAATTTGTGGGTTAATTCATAATTTTATAGGTTCCTCTTTGAGTTCAAGTGAAAAAGAGACCCTACTACAGAAAAACACATTCATTTATTTATTTCAATAATGCTAATGAAATATAATTAAATAACCAGCAAAATCCAGGTTGTTGTGTCCCCAATCAGCAGATAAAAGTAAATCAGGAACATCGGAAGAATCTTCTGTAATTTCTCCTGGGCATTGCTCACTTTTAATGACAGGTAAATTCATTTTTGTTAATTCCTCAAATGTAAATAATTCTTTAATCTCCTTGTGTTTTGCAATCCATTCACGCAATGGGGAATACTCAACTATTCCAAGGAATATCAGCTGCTTCAGTCTCTGTTTTTTTTTATCATCAATATTGGGTGTTATTACAGCCAAAATAGCCTGAAACATACAGAAAACTCAATTTAACTTTTTTATAAGTACGACTTTTGAAGTAAATATTGTGATAGAACAACTTGATATGAAATAATTAACATTAAAGAAATGTGAGTAGTAACCTTTACTAAAATTTAAATTCACTGACTGTCAATCTTATTTGGAGATAATTACTGGTCATTAATAGAATTAGTGTTTGCTGAATATTTTGTGGAAGAAATAGGTTGCATTTATAAGAACAGACTTTAAAAATGTGTTTTTTGTTCAAACATGTAATACAAAACATGGGAAAATTCATGAACTTTCATAGACAATTGCACATTAGAATCCTAAAAATTTATTCAGAAAACTAATACAAAATAAGACAACAATTCTAATGGAATTTATTTCCCACTACTCCAACTCATCTATATATTAAAAACACAATGTGTTTCCATTTAGAAAGAAATTTGAACTTTCTACTCAACCAAATTTCTTTATTTTTGCTTTTAATGAGTTTTACAGAACGGAGCCCCCAGATATATTATCACTTACTGTTATTAATTGGTTTGATAAAATCATAAAATTGATAGAATGAATGATAATTTGCTGTAATTTGTCATTATGTCATATTCAAGACCAACTACATCATTTAATTGGTCTTGACCATTTTGTTGTGCGATTTGCAATTGATCCATTAAACGCAATCGACATGGAGTTATAGTTAGTGAAGCAAAATAAGAAATTTTTTTTGAGTTCAAACATTGAGTGTTTTTAAAAGCAAAAATTATTGAGAGTACATAAACATAATGTCCAGCAACCATTGGACACGTGTGCTTTTACAAAAAATGTTCAATATTTATAATTATATGATTATTGCAATTTTACATTAAGGTGGGTAGCAGAATTCCCTGCAACATACATAGACAAATATTGGTAAATATAAAATGTTTCAATTTCATTTTCAGAAACATGTTGAACTGTACGTTCACAGTGAATGTATTGTTCCAGAATTTGTTAACTGGTAACACTAACTGCATGTTATCTACACTTTACTATGTAACACTACACTTTAAAAATCAAGTATTCAAATACATTGTGCACTGCCAGCTTTTGATTCAGACTTCCTGCTTTCTAGATTGCAACTTCGATGTTATTTGACATTATGAGTCAAAGTGAAGTGTGTGGTTCAGGATTCAATCCATAATTGCACTTCAAGAAATGGGAGTTCCAGAAATGAAGTCCTCTGGGAATGGTGTAGAACCCACCTTGCCAATTACATTTGCAAAAACAATACCCACACATGTCCGATTTAATTCAAATTTAAATTTTTAAATATTCCCAATACTAACAAGAACAAAATGTGAAAATTTCAGCAAAATTGTTCAGGTAGATTTTGCATCTATATGCAACAGACATATGCACATTCCCTTCTATTTATAACACAATAAGAAAAGTATAAATTAGTCCTAAACAATAAAAATCAATGGGAAACAGCAATAATTTTATAACAGAGAAAAACCACTATCAAAGTTTCTATGATAACAGAAAATTATCTCTTTTAATACAGTGGTAAGGTATCTCTAAGAGGGAAAAAATTGAAACTTACAAAATGTTTCCAACTACCACAAATAAAAAATCACCAACTCATTTTGTCTGTTAAATTAACTTACATTTACAAGAATGTCCGCACCCTTTACTTTGCTTTGGTGTAACTTCTGCCAATAAGTAGTATAATTAGGCAGGCCTTTTAGAGCTCGGCAAACAAGATTAAGAGTCTGCACTTGAAACAAAAGGTCTCTTGCCACTGTAAATTTACCACTTGTGACAGCACCTTGAATGTCAAACTCCAAGATATCACGATACATTTGAGGGATTTGAAGGTGAATATTGTCCTGCTGCAGAATCGTCACAATACCCTGAAAAAGTTTTAACTTTATGAAAACACCAAAATACAAGTTAACAAAAGAAATGGCAATTAGGCAAAGTAGGAGCGTGTTGGAACAAACTAATGGAACAAAGTCAGTGGCATTCATACTTGTTGTCACCTCCAAGTGCCATTAGTATGTAATATTTAGTAAGAAAATGAAAGATAATTTATATAAATATTAATTTGATAATTTATATCAGTTACAAGATTAAATTAAATAAGTATGGTAAAATATAAGTAGTAAATTTAGAACAACAGTGCAAAAAGTAAAGAAACAAAATAGCATTAAGGCAAATTAATTTTTTTTAACTATATACAAGCATGTGTGCTTATATGTTGTAATATAAGTGTAATATTTTTCAATCAATGTCAAATTCTATTACACTATATACCTACTACATATACTATTAACATGTTTTTTATGTGATTAAAATATTTCATTAAAATATTAACTACACTGTATGGCTTAACACAATAACTTACAGTATACTGATTGTGAATAGAATGCTGCAACTGAGAAAGCAAGTCGCGTTTTGAAGTGGTCAATTCAAGAGCCTGGCAATATCCATTAAATGTTTCTTCATTAATGCTACAATAAGCCAATTGGGTGTTTGAACTCTTCAAATGTTCATACAAAGTTGCAGCTTTCTGCATATTTTCTCGAGCAGATTCATTCTGTTCTCGAAACAGAAGGTAACTGGCCAAATCAAAATGTATCTGGAAAATATGTTTAAAAATATATTGAACTGTCAAGAAGAAATTAAAATGACTTAAAAATATAATACAAATTAAATAATCTCTACAGGAATGCTGTAGAGAAATCTGCCAGGAATTTTTCTGATTTCTAAAATTCAAAGTCAAGTGGAGCAAAACACAAGCAAATTCAATAATAACCAATTTTCTATAGATATATCAATAGAGCTTTGTTAAAGAGTTATTTCCCAAAATTCTGGAAATTAAAGTTGTTCTTTCTCGCGTTGAAAAACGGTGACACTTCTAACATACAAAATTACATACCCATTTCCATAATTATCTCTATTCCTTAAGTCTTTCACCAAATTATTAGTGATCAGCTAAGCCATTAAATAAAAACATTACTACCTGAAAAACATAGCTTTATCAAAAGCAGATCAACAGAAATTAAAATTAATTAAATCCTTTATTATCTCAGCACCTGAAAACAATTAACAAGAACTAAAAGTAATCTTCTTCTCTAATGCTTTCAGTGAAGTCAATTGTCTACTAAGATGTCAATTGTCTTGATAAGATGGGAATTGGACACTCAATTTTAAATTTGGTTTTAGAATTATTTGTCTGAATGTAAACAAATTGTTAACATATCTGGAAATTAGATTTTTGATATGCTCAGAGGTGTTCCCCAAGGGTCCTTATTATTTAATATCTTTATAATTTACCTGATCATATATCTAATTGTAATTAGCTTTTGTAAGCAGATGATGCCAAAATGAATAAAGAAATAAAAAATACTGAAAAGCTTTATCACTACAAGAAGATTCATTGATTAACTGGTGCAAAATCAGTATCATTTCTATTAAAACAGAGAAATGATATTTTATTATATTTTCATAAAAGAGGGCAAATATCTTATTTTCACCTAAAATTATTGATAATTTACTTCTGCAGAAAAATAAAAAGGATTTAGGTATCATAATGAGCTCAAAATTCAAATTTAACAAAAATAGAGATCAAATGTTCAATTCTGGATTGCAGACATAGGATTTCATTACAAGAATGGGTAAAAACTTTTAAAATTCCAATGCAATAGTCACTTTATGTATCACCTTCGTGATATCTTTGTTTCAATTTAAATCAATTATCTGTACACGTAATCATCTGTAACCAAGACACTGAAATTGCAAACCACTTCTTCTCTTGTAGCTGTTATTATTGATGTTTTCTCAAAATTCCCTGGAATTCAGATAAATACGAAAGTATGAGAAAAGTTTATGAATAAATTTTCTAGTATTCCATACTTGACACAAGAACTCTTGAGATGTTATCTTGATGCCCTTGTCCCAGTCTTGTTTCACATGTAAGGAATCTTCAGTCAGTCCTATGAAAGTTTCAAACACAGGAACACTAGGAGGAGGCACTGATTCTTGAGAAGATAAGAGATCCACACTAGTTGGTGCTTGAGTTTCTAGGCGCCGCAAAATATCTTCCAAAACATTTATAGCAATATTACCAGGATCCTGAAGTCCAGGACTGAAAAGGAATGAAATTATTTTGAAAAATAAAATTAATTCATAACGTAATAAAATTTAATTTTTGTAACGTACTATCAGGTACATAAAAATTAAAGTAGTGTCATCTTTATATTATGTAAATAAAAAAGAATAAATAATTATATAGTGTGCGGATAGATTTTAATAATACTTGGAACATAATAATACTAGAAATATTATTAAGAAAAATGAATGTGATTCAGAACAATGCCATTAGAAATAGTTCTAAAAAGATAAATTCAAAATCATTAAAAAAAAGATCTTCAAACATTCATTGAAAGTTATTATGTATCTTCCTCTTCAGAATTCATTGAAGATGCACTTTCCAAGATATCCTTGTAAAGAATTCAATTTAATCTTTCAAGCACAGCAGCTTTAATTTTTTACTGCATTGTCTATTGTGAAGTTAAATATTTTTTAGTTTTTTCAACATTATTATTTACAAACAAAAGTTGTGTTTAGATAAGTCAAGTTTGAATGAAAAAAAGTGAAACTTTCCAATTGGTAAATTAAATGTAACTCAAACGTTTCACTAACTTTATAAAACAGAAACATCATGAAGTTTCATCACCAGAAAGAACTCACATTGAAACATTAGGCAATCGAGTCTGACGTATGGAAATGCGGTTGTGCATTATAGCTCTGAGTACCCATCGATGGTACAGAACTACAGCAAAAACCACTTGACACGGTGAATTTGACAAATTCAATTCTGAATGTCGAGACACATCCATGTCACAGTCCAAGCAGATGAATAATAGCGATTGCAGGAGTGTTTGCTGCATTGTTAGAGGCAACCTGTAAAAAAACAAATGAAACTAAACAGCCAGGCCTGGTCTATCCTACAAGAAAAAAGCAACAAAAAAATAAAAAATCAATGCAACTTAACAACAAACCACATCATATTAAAAATATCCCTTTTTGATATGAAAATGCTGTTATGTAATCATTATCAGTAGCCGATTTATGAATAGGCAAACCTAAGCACACTAAGACAGCGAATTTTCAATGCAACTTTTTCTTTTATAATAATGTTTATTGAATATTAAATTATATTTAAAAATATATTTTTATGTACAATTTTAGGTTTTTTTTACAGTGATAGTAAAGTTTTGAGAAAAAAATTTGCCACAGGATTTGCTCCAGTTTCCTCGAAGAACTGACTAACACATTATTTCCAAATGTTGATATCGCCTTTAGCACATACATGTATTTCAAATTGTTCAGCTAAAAGATGGTTTTTGGTTTTGAAGTGTGTCAAAAAGTACTGAAGATAAACAAAGGGCGAAAGTAGATTAAATTCATTTTCCATTTTAGCACGGAAAACAATATTTTACTTTGAATATGTTGTGATATTATCAACAAATGTGCACACCAAAAAGTTCATCATAATCAATTATAATGATACATTACAATACATTATTAATTATGATTAAAATAATCAGTTTTAAAATAAACTACAATAGAATTAATTTGAAATTCTAATTATATAATTTAGTGTGGCTAATTACATAAACTCATCATTGATCATCATCATCCAGGGCCAGATTGAGCTTGCTGTAGGCTCTAGGCACAATTTTTTCACAGGCTTCAATTTTTTCCCCCTGCCCTCTTTTACAAATCTACATTTGTCAAGTGTAATGTCAATCTACATAATGTTAAGTACAATGTAATTTATAAAACATTGAAGTTATTTATTTAAGATTAAAAATCAATATTATCATTTATATAAGATTAAAAATCATATCATCATTTTTACTCCTGGCATAATTTTTTTTTTTTTTTAATTTTATCATGAGGCCCTATTATAGGCCCTGGGCACAGAGTCTAACGTGGCTCCTGGTTAATACGGCCTTGATTGTAGGATGAAAAGCCTGAGGCCTGATCATGGTTAGGCCTGAAACTGATGCTAATCTTCTTGGATGTCACACTTCTATTGTGACCTGCTTTTACACAATTGTTGACAAAGTTATATAGAAAATAGCCCTACTGTCTTATTCCACAGTTCCTCAAGAAAAATGTGTAAGATGTTAAATAATTTTTAAGTAACACTACTTCTGACAAGCATGATTTATTTGAATTTGTTTTTTCATAGAAGAATGTAACATATTCCTATCAAGTCATCAGTTGAAATTATCATCTCCTGCCATGCCTTCTTTCTCATGCCATCTTTCAGAGACACACAGTTCTTGTTAATAGAACTTAATAAAGTATTGTTGATACCTCTTATTGTTCAATTACATGATTAGAATCCACCAGGTTGAACTGATCTACTTTGTCTTGATCTTCTTTTCTAGAAGAATTTAAATCAAAACAGAAGTCTTGTACAACATACCAAAGTTACATAAAATAGATTTTGATTACCTAATGTATTAATTCAATTGTGAATATGTAGGACTAGGTAGGATAAAACAATCAAATATTTGCATTTTTCAGTCAATATCAAAACTATTTCATTGTTTTTGTTTTTCTAGAGTTTCTGGGTATCTAATAAACCTATAGATATGTGGTCACATGGTTATAAATGTATACTAAATCATTTTCTTTCAATTTCTGCACACATTGATAATTAGTAATACAGATAATTCTGAGAAATGAAAATAATGATTCATTGAATTCCTTCTTTCCCTTTCAAGACATTATGTTAAAAAAAGTACATAAATATAAATTTTTTAACCAATTTTTTCCCTTTTTTTCCCCAATGTAAAATGTATGATCTTAAAAATTTTTAAATTTTTTAAAATATCAAAATTACTTTATTAAATATCAGATCTGAGGTTAATCTTACAGTTTTCAAGGATGTTTCCAAGATATATTTATCTCCTGAAAAATAGTTTATTTAAATAAATGGTATTTTACATTATTTGAATTACCATTATTTTCAATATTAATATCCAAAAAGAGCTTTTTTTCATTTTTTTTTCTGTGCTCCAGAGAGCACAGAATTTTCTGTCAGTACATTAAAATGAATTTAAATTTGACATGTCCGAGAGACTCTTCTCGTCAACAACTGAGAAGATGCTAAAGGGTTAATTAAGAAAGTTATTTACTTACTTGCTCTCCAATATACTCAGATCCCATTTTAAGAAAGCAGCAACTTTAAGGGCAAGGATTTTAAGAGCAAGGCTTTTTCGATTCCTTTTTGTTCCATTTTCTTCACCTTTTGTAATATCCACAGGTTCAGTGGCTGTCCCTGTTTCTTCATCTTTCTTTTCAGAAGCTATTGAGAGGAAGCTTATAATAAGATCGGTCGCCGACGGCTCTGGAATATGTATAAACATTTTTTGCATATTACAAGTTCTGAACTGAATTACACAATTTTCAATCAATTATAATCACGATTTCCAATTATTAGCAAAGAACATTATTTCACTTATATATTACCGGGCTTGGGTTTGGTCAAATGTTTCTCAAGTAAACTTGGGTTAAGAAGAAATTCAAACCACAAAATCGTATCTGGGGATATTGGTACAGTTCCAGGACGTAACAGATCGACATCCATTTTATTCGATCAATTCACTTCAGATACAAATTCACTATTTTTCATTCTCGCACCTCTGGAACAACATTGCACATCGTATCATAACACTTCGTTTTGAGGTTAAGAACTACAAAGTAGACACATGTCATTTACAAACGACGCCACGGGACTCCAGAGGACGCTGAAGACAGCTGATTTCAAGCATACCAACCCCGAAGTCTGTGACTTCGTGATACCCAAAGAGTATACCAAATACTATAGACACAATACGGTACAGTTTCCCGTTCTATCACGCAACCGATGGGAACAAGTTCCCACTAGCGCTCTAGTGTCAGAAACTGGTAATTCAGCGCCAAATAGAAACGTCAATGTGATTCTTACGGAAGAAATACATTTCTTTTAATCGATCAAACGAAATGCGACTGATTTTTACCTACTCTCTACCTACTTAGAATCGTTATGAGTGTTATTACTGCCGAGACCAAAAGTTAAAAGCCGAAGCGGAACGTAGCGGAGCCGAGATTGATTATATCTATATCAACAATATTCGTATACCGTGGTTCTAGAAAGATGAATGCAAATAATTCTCCTGAACCTTAAGGCATCTAAAGAAACGACGCGACCAAGAAAGACGCGAAAAGCCATGCTATATTCCATCGTGAAGACAATTTCCTCCCGCGCCACGTTACGAAAACCCAAGTATATTCATAATCACCCATAATGCAGGTCCAGCATTCCAGGAGGCAAACTAAAAGGCAAACCAATATAGAATTTGAGCGACGCTCCAAGGGGCCGTCCATAAATTACGTAACGCTAATTTTGAGTGATTTGAATACTCCCTTTCCCCTCTGTATCTTACACACGTATCTTACGCACGCTTGACCCCCCTAAATAATTATGTAACGGTCGCGACAACACCCCCCATTTACAAGACGTAAACATAAATTGTATTGCAGTAAAAACAATTTGCAATAATTTCTTTTGTGTTACATATTAAAAATGGTGATAATTAAAGACAGAATTATTTGACTACACCTAACAATAAGATAGGGGACAAGTTTTGAGTGAAGGAAGAATGCATACACGTGAAAGTGTTTGACAACCAGCCGTTCACACTCCCTCGTGGATGTCGCATGCGGAGATTCTATTGCGCCAATTTAATAGGATCCTAGAATATACATTAATTTTGGAATATTTTCTTCGTATCTTAAAGATTCAAAGTGTTTTCATTTATTGTGACAATTTAGCATGATCACTTTAATTTAATTTCAAAAATAATTAGTTAATTTTTTAATGATTTGGTATAAGACAGACAAAAGGATTTATTTCAGCAAGTGTTGAAAAAGTTTTAACACTAAGCTAACGCCCCTATGTAACGCACTGTAACGCTGCCTTCCCCCTCCCCATTTGACATTAGGTAATATTTATAGACGACCCTAAGGCAGTTAACACAAAATCCATAATTCACGATAAAATGTATTTGTAGGAGATGATTTTTGCGGTAGTTCGGCTCACGGTTTTATATTCTGGGGAGGCGAGTAAAATAACTTTCCCATCAAATTGTTTCTACTGACCATCCTCTATGCTAAGGTAAGATTGTGGATTATTCCCTTTTATAAGAAACACGGGCACCAATTCCGCGTATCTTATTACTGCTGGAATTATCCCAGTTGTCGAGTCGGCAGGTACTGAAAAAAGGGGATTTACCTGAAAAAGGACATAAAAATATTTTCTTTGGATATGTTGTATCTACAGTACACCGGCAGCATATAAGCGATTCTGACAGTTCGATGTCCTATTACTACGACACATTACTACACACATGGCAGTACCTACATGACAGATAAATGAAATCTCAAAACATTGACACTACCGACAGTCGATGACACGTTTTGATATCATGTTCATAACCCTTGCCTGTCACAGCCGAACCTTATTACCTCCTATACCGCTGTAGCGTCGTCAGTACAAACACGTTTCAACGAGCGGCCGCGCAACGTTTAGGCGTCCACATGCTAGCCTTTGTTATGGAGAGAGTGAATGTGATGTTGGGGGAAAAGCCAGGAGGCGGCGTGGAAGGGGTACGGGCTACCTACGCCGGGCGCGACGACGCTTCGATCTCTTTCGCTTCGAGTCTTCGAGGAGTGCGCATCTGGCCGAGGAGCCGGTCGGCGAATGCCTGGTTGGGTGCGGGCCGCGAGCGTGGCGGATAGGGCCGGCAATGTGTTTGCCGTAAGGACAGGGAGACTCAAGGACGAGTCCGTAAGTAGGATGCGGCGCTTCACGCCATCGAATGTAAGTGATATTCGAGCGTAGTGGTGTGGTAGCAACAGCGACAGATTACTCCGAGTATTTTAATTTAATTTAATTTTGTTAATAAGGTTGTTTCGGTGGTGGAACTTAGTAAATATACAGCAATTATTTAACCCACCTCGTCTGTGTATTATTGCAACCGCATGGCGCCACACCGCGTTGAAAACTTGATGCGTCAGCTCCGGGTGGCTTCGTCCTTAAGTCATATTGTCGGGTCAATCTGTTGTGCATCCGCAACTCTACCCAATACATCGTCGAGGTGTAATAATTCCCGCCGTTCGCCTTTTCTGCAAAAATTCACGTGCCTGGCTCTTTAACACTACACATGTTTGCGTGATGTGTTGGGCGTAGCCATCACGAAACTCACAGCCTCATACCAATGCGCTTGTAAGTCTCATACCAATTGGCCTGGCACGCATCGACAGAGGCACATTTCATTGGTGCAGGTACTATTGTTGATGACGAATCTGCGCGCTTCTCGAGCGACTTCGTGTGAGTCAAATGAGCGACAACGCTAAACTCTGGCCGTGAGAAAGTAAATAAATCCTAGCATGCTGATTACTTCATAGCGAGTCACATGACGGCCACCATGGCGGGGCTTATGGCACCCACCCCGTGAAACGCTAACTCCTGTACCTGCCGACGTATTGTAGAAGGTTTGGTATTTGGACGGCTTAAGGCGGAGGTCCAGATCTGTAAGGAGTTTGCGAGCGCTGTCGAGCAGCAGCTGCAGGTTCGCTGGAGGCGTGGCAAAGAGTGCCAGTCGCTTCGACTGCGAGGAGGACGGGGCCAATCAGAATTTTGAAAAGGAATCCACTGAGAGGGCACCCTTGTCGGATGCCGCACTGGAGAGGGATAGGAGCAGTGAGCAGTCAAGATTGCAGTCGTGATTTAATTGTCAATATCGGCAAATATTACGGAATACCTGACCGACTCTGGCAGCCGCGATCTGGCAGATCGCGGCGTCTAGCACCGCGTTTGGGGCCGGCCCGAATGCATTCTGAAGATTCTAAAGTGTCAAACACATTCCGATCGATTCGGGCGTGCTGGAGGGAACACGCTACGAACAAGCTAGTGAACACGCAATAGACATGAGATAGAACATGCGAAGTATGTCGGTGAGCACGTAGGGAAATGTTCGGGGGCCAGGTGGAGCGACGAATTCTGGTGACTATTGTCTTTTGGTGATCCCTACTCCGTAGCACGGTGTCAGAAACGAGCAGAAACTAGAAATCGAGGTAAAATGAAATTGACGCGTTAATAGGCCCGTCATTATAGGTCTTCGGTGCTTCAACGTGCAGTTCAAGTTTTGGCCTGAATTTGGGATTCAGTAAGAAGCTATTTTCATTTTTAAAACAATTGTTTACAAAGTGCGGAATGTTCACATGGGCCCAACTAGTTTATTATTATTATTATTATTATTATTATTATTATTATTATTATACAATGTGATCATTGAAATTATCGACTAAAATTTGTATCGTTTTGTAACAGATAATTTTGGTACAGATCGTTCAGATCTTCAAATTTCACGTTTATTATAAATTGTTTATCTTAGAAAGGGAACCTCCAACAATTTAGAAATTAAGTCTATTTTGTCTCCGGACCAAGCTGACGTGTTGAGCTCCCAACGAGATATAATATTAGGTATTATAATATTATATTTTAGAATATTAGACATTAGATGGAATAGTAACAAGGGTGAGGCGTGGCATTTTTGCATTGTTATTGCCAGATATGTCAAATATCTCAGCGTACCTTTGGGGTATTCGAGATATTCTTCGTACGATGATCTGCCTTTTAAGTCTTCAACTTAGATAATGCAACAGAACATTTTGTATTTAAAAGAATATTACACATCTGGCAAAAGTGCAATCAGAAAATGTCACTTGCTACTTGAAATGTCAGGACTTACACCTACAATACTTTCACAATTCCGTATCGCATCTCAACTGTAAGGAGATTTGATTCTCTAACCTCACTTCACCACCGCTCAAAATTCAACTATACAACCGTGAATTAAATGCTTGGTTTTGCACCAACATGAATTACTTAATACACAGTTCACGTATATATTCACACTCTCCCATCCAATTACATTGCTCGCACCCTCCCTTCCATCTGCAACGCACCTCGAACACCACATAACCTCTCCTCGCGAATTAAATGTTCCACAATCAACTCAAGTACATCCATTTACCTCCTCTATAGTGGAGAGCTACATCCCACCGAAGACCTACAACACAGCACTGCTCCACAATCCCGTCTCGCGCCACACACAACCTCTTCGGGCGCTTGCCTCCACCATAAAGACAGATTTTTGGGACGCAAGTAAGTCGCGTCATATCTCTGCATCCTGCAGTAACGAACTCTGTCCTAACTTTCGTTACTTCCGCTATATGGATGTGTGTGTGTGTATGTGTGTGTGTATGTATATATAGTGTATGTATAAAAGTGTACTAGTCGCGCGACTTTTCTTGACGTTTCCCAGCGCGGGGTGCGGGGAGAGGAGGCTTCTCCCGACGTCACATCCAACGGGTGTTGCCAACTGTAACCTTATTAATACTATTCGCGCCTCTTTCGTTCTTAATACAACAGGACATTATAGACGATAAAATATAACAAATAATAACACAATTAATAGCAACCACAAGTGAAAATAATTAGATACGATAATATTGCTTATTAAGGAGATCTGATATTACCAAAATCTGAATCGAATGAATCACAGGGCACAACACTAACAGCGAAAACGCGAGAACTGAATTCATTTGAAAGCAGAGCTTGGCAGCCCGGACAATCTTGCCGTGCCGTTCCGTGTGAGACCAATGTTGTGACCAGACCGTACCGAGTCGTGCTGTGTTGAGCACTAGGGAGCTCAGACGTCAAGAAAAGTCGCGCGACTAGTATATATGTGTGTATATGTATATAGTGTATGTATAAAAGTGTGTGTATGTATGTATGTGTGTGTATATATATATATATATATATATATATATATATATATATATATATATATATATATATATATACACATACTCACACTTTTGTTGAGACCGACAAAGACCTATGTCTTTTAGAGCACTAGATGTCAAAAAATTAACATTAGTCACTTCTCTAAGTAAATTTGAATGAATTAAGAAACGATTACTGAAAAATCATGTATAAAGTTAGAAACTAAAAACTTCAAACCCTCTGTCAACGTCGTGTTTTATCTTAATTTCGTAATCTGAAATCCCGCCCAAAACCGCACATGTTTTGATGCATTTCCGCCCATTGGGTGATATTTCGCGAAGTGAATTTTTGTGCTGCGAGAGAGAGAGAGAGAGAGAGAGAGAGAGAGAGAGAGAGAGGAGAGACAGAGGGAGAGAGAGAGAGACAGACAGACAGACACGGACGTATCTGCCGCCCGACTACACTTGTTTTTTTCTAACGAGGCATCTGAGGGTAGTATCACCAAGATGGAATATGGCACGGCTTTTCGCGTCTCGGTCGTACCGCTAGAGTCGCTTGATCTGCAGCAATGCTTGATACGGTCGCGATCGTGCGACATCTTGCGGCAGGGCCGAGAAAGGCGCAAAAAGTCGTACGATTTTCTATCTTGGAGATACTACCCTCAGATGTCTCGTTAGAAAAACTCAAGTATAGCATTGATCACAGACGGATAGACGTTTTGCTGCCAATCGAATTTTCGGTACAAACGATCCCCAAATCATGGATTCAAACTACACAATGTGTTAGAGAAGTACTTTACTGAAAACCGGCAAAACTGAATTGAAGATACATTTACAGTCTTATGAATACCATGTGAATACAATACTGTAAATAATTCCAAACGATAGAACAACCACACACACATTCCCTAAGCAACGCCAAACAGGTCCTACAGGAACAAGATCTATTCACATTTTCCTTACCAGGGTACGACAGGAATAGTTTTTCTATCGAAAAATTGCAGTTTTCCGTAGCATTACAATAATTTTATCTAAATTGCGTAAACAGTTCTGGAGAAAGCAGAGGCAGTGCACCAACAAACTGATTGGTTTGGTTTGTTTTTTTCGTGTTTCCGGGCGCGTCAACTGCTTTGGTCAGTAGTCCCGTTAGTGTAGTGCATGTTTTTTTCTCGGGAGATGCCGGTGATCTTCCCCCACTGGATGGCGAGATCCGGCGCCGACCTACCGTCGGCTAGTGGGGTTTCCCCCTAACAGGACTCTCCCACCAGCGGGGCACTGCCCCAGCTGAGACAAGTTCTAAGCTCCCGACCGGTCTCCCGGAATATGTGGTAGTGTAGTGCATGTTAGTGTAAGTGTGTGTGTAAGGGGAGAGGATAGGACAAGGAAGAGGAAGGAAAGATCGCGCGCGCTCCAGGGCCCGTTTGGTAGGGTACTGCTCCGGCATTCGCCTGGTGTTGATCGGAGAAACCACGGAAAACTACCGATCAGAGCAGCCGGCCGCTAGATTTCTCCTCCATACAGCGACTGAATTCGACCTAGCTGAAAAGCCAGTGTCGAAAATCCTGCCGCCGTTAGGACTCGAACCTAGGACCTCCCGGTCAGAGGCGCTGCAGTGGCATCAGTTGATGCACTGAGCTACCGCTCCCGGTCCAACAAACTGAAGGTGCAGCTTCATCGCATTACGGAAATGTAATTTCAAAAATTCAGAACACTACACTTGGACTTCTATAACCTGGCTGATGACAGCTGTTATGATTTCGTCCTATCGGGAGCTTAAACGTCACCGTGATGACATTTTGGCTCTCGATTGAATGAAACTGTAACAGCTGATGAAGTGTCATCGGCAAGGTTAGAAAAACCCAAGTGTAATAAGTAAGCAATTAATGTAAATTAAGTTCAATAAATTTCTGTATTGCAACATTACTTTATTAGAATAATAATGAAATTTGAAGAACTCGAGAAAAAATGTAAATTTCATACCAAAAGATATTTTTAAGTAGCCAATTCTTACTGTAATATTAATATAATTATAAATATATCAAGTATTGAACAGTTAATGTCCGTAGGGACACAAAATCATCTGAGGCGGTTATTCAATTTAATACCTAAAATTATACTGCGATTTTTACTTTGATGCGTGTGACATTTCATAAAGTGTTTCGGAGCCATCCAATCGGGACCTTACACGTCACTACAGTGATGTCACTATGGTGGCGTTCAACTTTTCTATTGAATGATACAGTAACAGTTGATTTTCTTCAGAGGCTGCAATGTAAAAACGGCTGTATAAAGTCGTAACGATGTTCGCGATTGATAACCGAATCCAGCTGATGAACTGCCAAGTCACTACATTTAAATCGGACAATAAAAAACCTTGCGAGACTCCTCGACGCCGCTTGCTTGGTAAGCCATGTGAATTGTTTTACTTAAGGGTTAGAAGAATTTTAAATTTATTTCTAAAATATCTGACAATTATTTAGGAGTAACTATTCAATACTGATTCCTTTCTCTGCAGAGGTTTTCGGTAACTCTATGACATTTTCTTGATATCCAATTCACATTATAATTTTTCAATCTCTTCACCATTGAATAATTTCTTCTTTATAATTTAATTATTAAAATAGTTCTTACTACAAATATTTGCAATTATAAAGGATTTAAGAACTCACTCTGAATCTGATGAAATCAATAATATTCGTGATAGGAGTTTGTAATTGCTAAATTTTCTACCTCGATCAGGACCAGATTTCTCGTGCCAACTTTACAAAGGTTGGCGCTGTAAATGTCTTCGATTTCACCAATTCACTAGACGAATCTTTCGGCGAATGTGTTTTTAGTTGTTTTCTTTTTTCATGTTCAACTTTAGGTAACCCTCTCCAGATTTAAAACAAAATTGGGAATGAAACCGTTGATGTGTAAAATTTCGCAGAAAAACATTTTTAAAGAAAGGAATTCGTCAAAAACAACTCGCACTGCATTTTGTTTTTAAGAACTACAAATATTGTAATGTGAATTCAATTTCGCCTCGTCATTATTGACGGGTTACACTTAAATTCCAATTATGTTAATTTCAAAAAGAAAGAACATAAAAATGACTTTCGTTTACGACCTCGATTACAAAAAGCATTTTCGAAATGAACTCGAAGGTCGGGCATACTCACAAACTTGCATGTGTTTGGCCGTTTAAATTTGCTGTCCTATTTGAAATATTTTAAAATCGAACATTTTATGGCATACGCAAATAATATTATAGCTTAATTGCGGAAAGTTTATTTATGTGATCTAGAATATAAATCATTTTTGATAAGTTTAAAAATAATTATCAAATGCGCAGTCGCAGAAACTTGGTGTGTTGTACAAGAAAATATGGCTTGCAAACTCTTGAAAGCCGTCGTGTTCACTCAGGAGAGTCCGGTGCGGAGAATTCGTATGTCAGGTCCAGTGCGGTGTGATCTTAAACTGACAAAAGTACTTGTGGTCAGGGAAGTCTCATCATGGTTGACATGTTTAACAAAATTGTATTAAAAATCATTGCTGCAAAGTTAACGCGCGATGTTGGATGGCTGAAAATTCGAAATCGTCCGCTGGAGGTGATGACAGATGCGTTGCATAGATTTATGAAAGATATATCGATCAGAATGTACAGATATGCTGAATTCTCAGGCCGCACGGAACCATCGTTGAATGACATTAATCTTGTGCTTCAAGATTTGAACATAGAAGTTACTGAATTAGAGAAATACAAAAGCAAAACCAAAAGTGTTACAACAATTCATATTTCCCAGTATCCAGTTCCGTCATCAGATGAGTTAACTCTTCCGCACGTGCTAACTGATCTGGATAGTGACGACGATATCACAGAGCTAAATGATGAAAATGAAAGTATACGCGATAAGTCTCCAGACGTAGGTGCTAACGATCATTCCTCAGTGCAGAACGATTTCGACGCGAACTCGGGAAGGAGAAAGGAACAATCTACAGTTTCGTTTTCTAAAAGATGAGTGTGCAAAACTGTTAGAAGTAGAAATAGAAAATGCAAACGAAATGGAAAAATTAGATGAAACGTCTTCAGTTCCGAAGAGAAAGCGCAAGAAACGTCGCAAAAAGGAAAAGCCGGAATACATTGTTAGCTGCACTTCAAAGACGACACAATCGGTTTTGAAAACAGATGAAATGAATGTTTTCGGAAGAGAAAGAAAAGATGGGGTTACATCTGCAATGACACCAAAAGATATTAGTACTGTTTCGGATAAGTTACACATTCGTCTCGATTTCCCGAAGATCATAATAAAACGCCTAAAAGAAGAAAATGTAAAATGTGATAATTCAAATGCCAGGAAATTAAGTGGACCCAGTGAAGAAACCAATGTTAGTGTTCAGCAGAAGAATAAGAGGAAACTAGGTGCTAAAAAAGTAAGAAACACTAAAAAGAGCATTTTAACCAACAATATTAACCATAAATCCAATGAAAAAATAAGTGCCTTTTTGTTTTGACACTGCATTATTCAGAAATGTTCATTCCTTTGAACTAGCAACTTCAATTTTACCAGATTACATTTTTTAATATTTGAAAAACTATTTAGACTTTTCTTTTTTATCTATTTGAAGTACATGTTAGTGAAGCCATTAAATACTGAAATCAGACTGTGTTGAAGATATTTTTCAATCCCACAAATTCTAGAAAATTTAAAAAGAAATTAAAAATGAATATATAATAAAAATACTAGTTAAAGAATTAGACCTTAATTGGTAAAGGAGTGAAATTAGTTAATTGAGAGAAGGGCAGATTTTCATTCATAAATTGGACATTTTTTTCTTCATATTTCTAAATATAAATCTCTATTGAGTAAATTCCAATACTACTGTTACCATTACTAATTCAAATTAACTAAGATGTAGTATTAGTATACATTTATATCTCAGGTAGCATCAGGCATATTTACCTAAAGTTAGTAATTGATATGCATACGGTATCAGTTCATCATTATTACCCTTATTTAGGTAAACATTTGAAAGGGATATACACTGAATTACCTTCGCACCACTAAAATGTCAATATTATATCAGAATAAAGATTCCTGATGTTCTCTAATTTCTGCTTTTGTTTAATGACCAATGTTTTACCAAAAATAGGATAAAGAATAATGCAAACAATATGGTTCAAAAAACTAACAATGAGGTAGAGTCAAGCAATTTATAAAAAGAATTGAAAATGGCTAGATCTCTCGTGACACACTATAAAAAGCACCTTGGTTAAATATGGGGTTATTAAGTAAGATAGGGAATTTGGGGCATTTATTGATAGCAATGATAACAATAAAATGCAACATGTTATAATGCGTACAAAATCATGCAAGCTAAAAACCTGGCAAACCATTCAGCCACATTGATTGTTGTGACCGTATTATTTGTCATATTTTTATTATTTCATAGCTGTATTAATTATTAAAATATTTATTTATTTCAAGAATTCTAAAATTAATTATTGTTCTTTGAAGACATGCATGCAAAATAAGAAGATATATTATTATTAGAGGTCGGAAAATGTTCTAGTATTAAATAGCACAAAAATTAATATAGATAAATGTAAAGGATAAGAATATATACTAAAGATATAAAAAGGGATATTATAATATTTTATTGCTTACAGTCTAACAAAAGTATCTAGCATTTGTCTAATAATTAATTTAAATTACAGTAAGAATACATGTTTTTAATTACAATAACCTACAGTAATAATTTAATAAGTTTCCATTAACTTTATAAATTACATGTTAAAAAAAGTGTAAATGATTACAATAAACATTTAATTAATTAAAACTATAAAAATTAAATTCAATCAACTTACAGTAATAATTCAAATAGTTTATTTGATAAATTACATGATTAATAAAACATGTTTGTGCTTACAATAAACATTAAAATTATTTGCATTATTTTAAACAACTGAAAAATCTCATTAACAATTCATTACATTAATAAACTACCAGATTATGATAGTGGCAAATAACATACAATTAGATAGAGGAATTCCATATTCTTACAGTAATTTAATTGACTTACAATAACTTGAATACATTAGATGTTAATAATAAATGTAAGTGCTTAAAATATCCGAAAATAATTACACTATTTATTTAATTGCATAATTGCCTTATTGAACTGAATGACTGGTTCAAAGAGTGGTCACTCATGCAGTTTGTACATGGTTAATAATTTCATAAAAATTAAAGCAATTCAGATATCTTATATGGACACACATAAGGTGACATTTAAGCAATGCATTGAAATATTTATTATCACCTGATTTTATGGCAACTAAGAGATATTAAAAAAGCTGTGCAACAATGCAGAATAGATCTTTGTTATTTGAAAACTTCCTAGTGTATATCCTGATAGTCCTAATGTTTCAGGTACGTTACTTATATATCGTTATTACTCACAAGAGATTGATTCTGATTACTTCACAGAATACTTCATAAGAAAAAAGTGCTCTAAGGATCAGTAGCTCATATTCGATAAATCTTTACAGGACCTGTCTTGGATTTGGTTTGAAAATGCTTCTGATGTATTTCTTTTGTATCCATCTTTTTTATGTTATACCTCCCTGTATTTCAATACCTTATTGAAGTTGTAAGTAGAATATGCCATAATAAATTGAAAGAAGTGTATCTGTTTCCAAGTATCTGGAAAAGTATCTCAAGAGGAATATATTAGAGTGTATTTTATTACAAAGCGTGTTTACATGTTTGTTATACATTAGTTTTTCATTTATGAATATTCCTAAAAACTTATGACAATCAATTTGATTTGCTAATTCATTGTCTACTTCCTTTTTAATGTTTTTGTGTTGGGAAACCATGATGAAACTTGAAATTGATTCATACTGTTTTATCAACATTCAATTGCAATTCACTTATCATATAACTTTTAATTGATAAAATTTAGTCAGTCAGATTAGTTTCTAGATGACAGATTTTGCCCACTGCTGATTGATCTATCATCTGAGTAAGAAATTACAAGAAATCGTGAGATAAGGGTATTGGAGGATATAATATCGAATGTCAAAACATACTCTTATTTATGAATAAATAAATTAAATAAATGCTTGACTTAATGTACCTTCACATGAGACTATCTGAATTTAATAAGAAGCTGGTAATAAAATACTGATAAATAAAAACCATTTTAGAAAATTCATCAAATATTTTTTGTTGAGGAAAATTGGTGAAATCATAAAGACTTTTTTTTTGCACATAATCAGAAAAATATGTATTGAAAAAATTGACTATAGTTTTAGAATTGCAATGATTCACAATTTAAGAGAATTGTACATGGTAAGACAAAAAATGTTTGTAATTTCATAAGAATCTGAACTCTAATTATTATTAGACCAACTTATTTATGTTGGTTGTATGTTACTTATCTATGTTGTAAGGCAGTACCATGTAATGTATTTGAAGTGCACAAAGTAGTGTCTCTATTAATTATTCTATAGTTATCCCTACAAAAAGACCTTTTATAAATATTTTAAATTTATCATAATAATTAAATTTGGATTAATCTGCAAGCCCTGATAGCTGAAGTCGCTAAGGTCTGAAGAGCTATAGCTACCTTGTGCCTGAAGGGTCGTGGGTTCGAATCCCGCCCAGGGCATGTATGTTTGTGTGTGCCTGAATGTTTGTAATTGTCCATTTATCCTTCATCATCAGCATTTCATACCTCATCCCCCAGGGCTAACAATCTTGGGGTGTCAAAATGGATTCAGCAAGAAAATGTTGATATCCCCAAAAGAGTTATGTGCATTGACCCCCAGGAAAATATGATTGGGCCTCAGTGGGTATAGATGTACATTTGCGTGGTCTTAAAGATTACCGATTCACGAAAGAAGGAAGAAGAAGAGGATTAATCTTTTTTCCGATGTCCATCATTGATTCAACCCTTAACATACCTAAAATGTGTGTGCAAAGATGCAAAACAATGTTACCATATTTGCAGGTGGGGAGATGGATTAGAGCAATCACTAAAACTGTAGCAGGGTGATTACTGGTGTGCTGATAATAAAATACTGAAATACAGTATGATTTCAAATGGATGTTGTGTTTCTTCTAAGATTTTAAGGCACAATTTTGACTGAAAATTGTGTTTTCACATTGTGAATCACAATGTCATTCATTCTTGAATTCTGTAACACTTCGCAAACATCAAACATATTTTCAGAAAATTAGGAACAATGTAGATCTGATTAGACAAAACTACAGAAGTGAAATATCACAATTAGTAAAAACAACTTTATCAGTAATGACTATTGAAATCCAGAATAATAAATGCCTAACATTTGAAATATGATTCATACAGTATTATCAGTAGGCTCACTCGCGCCGAAAACCTTTTAGAAGCCAAATATGTCACGGCCGATACATACCGGCCGTATATATTGGACATGAATATACTCTTTGTTAGAATCGCTTGTAAATCATGTAACATGAATTCGACCCGACAGATTTATTAACAGACTGATCACACTCTCAATCATCATGACCACGTATTAGTAAGCACTTCAGATCAATAAAAAAAATGAAAAGTTGAAGTTAGCGAAGCAAGCTGTAACAAAAAATATACTTGAATTTTTAACGTGGCATCTCTACGTCATGCGCGGGATAGAGAGAGAGAAGGCAAACTCCAATAGGAAACCGTTGGGAAGTCGGAACTGTTATGGCGTTGCAGCTCCCCAAAGTCTATCTTCCCTCTCCCTCTCCCTCGCGTGACCTTGAGATGCCACGTTAAGAAAACTCAAGTATAATCAATAGCAATTCAATAGTCTTGCATAGTCCGTCCTCTTTTACAATCACTTTCATGATGTTCATCGTGATGCAATCACCCATCACCAGACTTGCGCTACACTTGCTTCTAGAGAGTAGAGAAGTTTGTACAGTGTACAATGTACACGCCATACGGGCAGTACTATCGATCTTCTTACGATCGATACACTTAAGTGATTCGAAATTTGAACCGCACACGAGCAAAAGATCGATGGTGCTCTAACGTTTGAGGGTGCACAAACTCATCAAACTTATTTATATCAAAGAGTTGCGAAAATTAAGTTTCTCTTAGATCGACAATAATGAGAAACAATTGAAGACCATCCGAGAGTAAACATGTGAAGTCTTTTAATGTTGGTTACTCTGTGATACCGACTGACATTTCTTGGTTGGCGTAGGATTTAAGTGACCGCCGAGTTTCGTTGTGGACTTTCACGTTGTTACTCTGGACTTTTTTGTGGCAGTGGAAGCAGACTTGAAGTTCGTCTTCTATAGTTGACAAGATTAATGGTGTACTATCTGTATCAAATGCCAAAAATACGAAAATTGTGTTTCAGTTATTTATGAGGTTCATGCAGACATCAATGTTAATGTTTATTAACTGTTCAAATTTTATTAATTAGTTGATAAAATGTGCTCTAAGCCCCGCTCACCGCCAAAGCGCGTCACATTTGAATTGCCGAATGAAAATGTTGATGCTGCAGTAAGTACTATTACTCAAAATGAACAGCCAGCGACATTAGAGAATGCTACTACTTCTCGGTGCATTATTCAAGAAAAGCCAAACTCTTCGAAGAAGAACACAACTGTGAAAAAAGTATTTGTTCGTCATACTGAGTTGGAGTTGCCTTCCAGTAAAGTGGTTACAAAAATTCCTGAAGAAGTTTATGTGTCAGATAGCATTGAATCCAGTTCAGATCCAGGAAGTGCGTATAAAGCTAGATATGCTGTGCCTGAATTGTTTAGTGCTTTATGCATTGCAAAGGAATTTCAAGAAAGGAAAGAACCCAAAAGTATGAAATGTGCACCGGTTCCAGCTGCAGTAAAACAAATTCTGGAAGGAAAGGTGAGTTGCATTGAGTCATCCAATGAGATGAAATTAAAATTTATGATTGAATTTTCTAAGAAAGAGGTTGTGCATTTCTTACATTTTTCATGAGAAATCCTTCTTGGTTAACATTAGTTGTTATTCTAATGGAGTGTTTTTAACTTCAGAATATTCATGAGCACATTTGGGTAAAAATAACCAGTATAAGAAGTGATTGTTGCCCTTTTCCAATATCCTCTCCCCTTTTTTAAAATTAGAAGTTATCAAATGTGCTAAAAGGTTGAACTATGAGATATATAAAATATAATGAAGTGAATGAAAGATTCTAGGAGAAATGATGGAAACATGATTTAAGTTTTATCTATTGTTGCCAGTTATCAAAAATGTTGTGTTGTTTTTTTGATATGTTGACTGAAGAGTAGAATATTGTTCATTTAAATATATGGAAGCAAACATCGCATTATTTATATATTAAATTTCTTAAAGGACCTTTTTTTAAATTAAGTAATTGGTAGTAAATGTGTTTGTTTAAATTCAACTATCCTGCGTATGTATTTGACTATTGATTGCAGGCATCAAGCAAGCTCAATTTTTATCCTGAGGAACAGATATTCAAAGATCTTGTAAACTTGAATGTCAATGAGGAGATGCTTCTTGGGGCAGCTGAAGAACGAACAACTACTTGGAAATTGCCAAAAGATGAGGAGCCTAAACTATCTGATTTCTATCAACCAAAGTTTGTGGGCGAATACACATCTGCATCTGAACCTTCTCTTAGTGCTATTGGAAAAATTCGCAATTACAATGGATTTTCCACTTACAAAAGGCGAATGGCTTGGACGCTAACAGATGTTCCATGAATCTTTGCAGTTTTGTTTCTTGAAAGAAAATTAATTATCTGTTTTAAAAGTTACATGAAAGTGATTTATTTTTTGGTGTGATGTAGTTCCTCATTGAAGAGTGAAATTGGTGAAGGCTTTAACATTGTTCAATTTAAAATCTCTAGCAATAATAACTGGTCATTTTCTCCTAAAGTTTGTGTGTTGAAAACCACATTTTATTTTATTTTTATTTGTGTGAATATTAGTCCTGTTAAATATTATCATTGTATGTAAATTAAATAATTTTTATTCTTGTGGTAGTGATTCCATTGTAAACTCATTTCTGTTTTTTCATAAAATTAGAGAATGTTTGTGATTATAAATGTAGATCATGTTAAATTAATATAGTATTTATTTTTCTTTGTTATTTTATTTATGTACACTCATTATACACACTTTGAGACAGAATATCAGTCGTACTAAATCTTAAAACTAATTTTTGCAAACTATTTTATCTCTTGAACTGTTCACTTCAGAACAGTTGTCCTAATAAATGCCACATTTGTCTATAATGTGAAAGTAAAATATTCTTTGAATACTTAGTGATTTACAGTGTGAGAGAGTAAATAGTTTGCTAGTTGTAATAACATGACTGGTTTTATATACATTTGTTTGTACACATCTTCACTCTACCTATGTACATGGTATTTTCAATTGATGCGAGTTAGAAATCCATCTAGAAATTATAGGAAAACCTTTTTCCCCACATGCTTTAAACTCTCAATATTTGTAGTAGTCTTTGAGAATATACAGAGAGATTTATGTTTAACAAAACATATGGCACAAGCTAACTGTACAACAATCACATTCACTGTCACTAAATAACTTAAAACATAAATAAAAAGCACATCTAGACAAAATTCTAGGAAATACTGATAAGATCAAACTTCTCTGAAGCTTAAACATGTCAAAGTTGGAGAATTAAATTCCTCCCAGAAGAATGAGCAAGTGTTTATCTGCCTCGCTGCAGGTCATCACTTCGTGTCACTTCTTCTGTTGCCACTGTATCTTCATCTTTTGCGAGAGCAGGATTATCCAGCCCAATCACATAGACATCTTGACTTGACAACTTGAAGTTATTTGCCAGATTTTCTTTGCCATCCTTGCTCTAAAAAAATTTAAAAAATATTTTAATATTTAGTCACTGTATGGAAAAACATACTTGTGTATATTGCTCAAATTTGGAGTTGCATGTTACATTTGGGGGGGTGGGGTGACAAACTTAAAATATCTTAGTGGTTTTGATTGGAAGGTAATGGTTAGGTGTTTTTTCATGTTTATGTAATAAGATCAGTTTTAAGAAGCAATTTCTCTTTTTTTTTTCTGGAAGGTTTGGAAACATCAGGATTTAAAAAAATGCTAATGTCAATTTCTGAATAAATGGGCACAACAAACCTGATCTGTTTTAATGACTGGAAACTAAAGCAACACGTTCTTTCCACTAGAATTATGTTATATTTTGTTTCAGACCCTAAAATGATAAAAGCCGCAATTCAGAGGCATTTATCTACTTTAAAGCGAAGAGTTCATTACAGTTTTAGATTTAATGAAGGACTTACTCCCTTGAGTAGTAAAGAAAACCTCATTAGAATGAATAAAGCGTTTTTCAAATTTTTTTTATTTTAGAATGACAATGCATATTTTTTTAATTTTTAAAAAAAAGAAATGTTTTATTACATTTAAAAAAAATTGAGATCATCTGGAGGATTTTCAGCGATTATTTAGTGACTGCATTACTTTCTTCTTCTTGCATCTACGAAAGGGAGTAAAGAAATATAAATTTTGGAATGAAATTGCTTCAAATTTTAGTGTAATATAATCTGTCTTTCGAATTAGTGGTTGCTAATTAGGATGTACTATTGCAAAGTACAACTGAAACTTGCTTTAAATAGTAGAATTGGTGTAGATGTAGAACTTGTGTGTATAGAGGTGATATATAAGAAGAATTATATATATTTAAGAAAATCTAACCAGTTTATCGAGGTCTCCAATATACCCTATGCTTTTGACTTTTGTAAAGCAAACTTTTATTTTTACTTTACTAAAAAAATATATATTTATGCCACAAAGGGAGTATTTTCAAATTTGTATCAAAGCAAAGGAAATATGATAAACTGGTCAGAAGATAAGAGACATAATTATATGGAGATTGACTACTTAATAAATCTACAGGCAGGGTGAGTTCTATTTGAAAAATTGGAGAAAAACCATCAGGAAATTCCATTTTTAGGAAGAAATAACAAAATCCTTTTAAAATCTTTAGAATTTGGGAATATTTTTGAGATTAAAACAAAATATTATAACTGAAATTAAATTGGTACACTCACTTTCTCACATACTACCTTTGTATTTTAAAGAAATTATTTTAATGCTGCAGCAAAACCAGTGAATTTCGATGAAAATTAGTTTTGTTGGTGGCAATTTCTTTTTCCTGAATGTAGTAAATAACTTCCTCTATCATGTTGTCTAGTGAGAATCCATGTTTTGTGATGGATACTAAAAAAATTGGTGATGGAATGCTTTTGATGTAAAAGTTTTGCATCAAAAGTTTTGATGCTAGTTTGAAGTTTTGATGTTTTTGTGATGTAAAACTTTTGTTCGTCAGTTAACAATGGTAACTAAACTATTTTTCTTTCACCAAATTCGATATTCCCAAATTGTCTGGCTGGTGTCACGTTCCCTTTTAGTTCCAAATTCAACAAAAAACTAGCAGCCATTTTTGAGAAAATTTGAACGTTCTTTAATTCTTTTTTTAAAAAAAATTTTCCCTGAATTTTTGAAAATTGTAAAAGTTCAATTTTTTTGGGTGTCCTACAACTACATATTGAGGTTTCTTTTTTTTCCTTAATAAAATCCATTCTTCAAAGTTGCATATTTAAATAAGGTGATGTATGATATTTCAAAACTAGTTTTCTAATAATTTTGCTTGAAAAAAGCAAAATTAAAAACAATATTTAGGAATTTAAATTTTAATTGTTCAAAATTATATTTTTTAGCAAATCTCAAGTTATTAATATATTCATTATGGTTTTTGTCCTAGATCATATTTGTTAGCACAAATTTTAAATTTTTTTAAAGTTCTCGAAATTTCAAAAGTTTTCCGTGAAAATGGAACTCAGAATTGGGTATTTTCAGAAACGCTCAAATGACATTTTCTCGATTACCGCTCCAAATATTTAAATGAAAATTAGCAACTAACCAGTTTTATTTTTCTACGATGTTCTTGAAACTCATATTTCAATCCTTCTATCGAAAAATCGAGAAAGCGCGAAAATTATATTTTAGGCGTCGAGAGATGGCAATCGGGAAGAGTGGGGCAAACCCAAAAAGCTAGCCTAGACTACAGATATTAAGAAACTATCAAGTACGAGGAAGTCTGTTTATTTTATTTGTAGACTTGGATGTCCGCAGCTTAAACCAAGAAGAGGGGTTGCATTGACATTTCTGGAATTCCTTTTCTATTAAATTTTATTTACTCGTGATATTTTATTTGCATTTCAATTTTTTAAATGAAGTTTTGGGCGTCTGTAATAGGGATTGATCCTATCTTGGCCGCATTTTTTTTTCGTTTCAGCTGTTTTCGACCGAATTTAATTGGATGGATTTTTATGGAGTATCTAATCGGAATTCGCCATCGGTCAGGGTGTGTGTGTGAGTGTGCGTGCAAATTTGACAAGTTCTTGGTTTTACTCTTTACATAATGTATACTTTCTAATTTTTTTAAAATAGTGTTTAGAAAGTTTAAATATTTTTTACGTTCTATAGTAATTTTTATCAAAGATTTAACTCAAGTTGAAATACACAAGGTTTCGGCCCTTTTTCAAAATTTGCGAAGAGGTCAGAGCCCTCCTGCACACGCTTATGTTTATAGAGCAAATGTTAATTTTCTTTTTTACAGCGTAATGAGAGCCGACAAAATTTATATTTTATTTCAAACTGCATTGTACACGTTTTATAAGAGAAAAGTGGACCGAAGAAAAGTCAGGGAAATTTGTTCCAGAAAAAGTGTGGTCACCCTGACAAGAGACGAATAACTCTTAATGCTTTCTGGCACATTTCGTTCTCCGCTTGAAATGGAAAACAATTGAACGAGGCATTCACGCACCTCTTTCGCCGGCACGCTGAGTTTGCGCCGCAACCCGCTAGGCAGCGCGTGCAGCAGCGTCCACACGGGCGGCGAGATGAGAGTGGGGTCGAGCTCCCCGGGTCGCTGCGTGCCCGTGATGGCGCTCACCAAAAGCCCTACCAGCACGGTGAGGCAACAGCCCACAGCGCCGTACCACAGATACGACAGTCGGTACAGCGCCATCACTGTGTCACCCCTGCAGGCAAGAGAGAACGCGCTGTTAGGAAATATCACATTGCGTTACAAATAGTACTTTAAGAATAACGTAAGTTCTAAAAGAACATTGTACAGGAGAGAAGAACCAAATTCTACATGACACTACAGTAAGGTAATCAAAAGCACAAGACTAAATGGGACATTTTTGTTATTACTATTATTATATTATTTTTCAGTTACGAGTTATTTAATAAAAAATATATAGCCTAACCTTTTCATCTAACTTTTATTTACCATTTTGAAAAAACAGGTTCTTAAATTGATTTGCAAAAGCGGAGAGGTTGCCGACTGACTTAGTATTTAAATTCAATTTTTTTTCATTAAGATAATATTAAAATCCAGAAAAATAGGGCTTATCTGGCTTTAAAGAAAGCGCATGAGCTAATAAGTTAGTATTTCTCACTAAATGAGAGTTCACTACGTTGGACTAACACGGTCATCCAATTTTTAGCTTCTCCATGTCTTTTTTGTACTTTTATTATTTTTTACTCAGAGAGAAGTAGTACTTAGATTTGTATTGACCTCATGTGTTTCCTTTTTTGCGATCATTTCTTAAAAATCCTGGCTGAACATATTCCCGTATATCTCCGCGAAGATTGACATTCCAGTACGTGCGGTTAATGTCGCCTCATAGCTCGGTCCTGGAGTAATGAAACCCTTCCCGTGAACAGTCAATTCTCTCCTTTGAATGATTACTGTTTCTGCTGGTATTAGATTTCCTCCTGGCAAATTAATGTCGGAAACGAACTTTCGATATGTATGCGATACTCGGATATTTTGCGATGTAAAAATAAATTGTGAATGTAATTTTTAACGTAAGTACTAATTCTACATAAATACATAATTGTGTTTAAAATAATTCCGGGGTAAGAAGGCCTCTCAAATAATTTGGGTTTATTTTTCAAATTTTGAAAGTTCAAAACCGATGGCATGGTTTCCTCCCAGTCTGATCCTAACGTGAAGGTACCCCCCAACATTATCAACAAAATACTGAATACTCTTGACTCAAACTTACGCTCCGGGCGTTGGATCCACGGGCACAGTGATGTTCAGGACGCATTCACACGAGTCAATTGAGGTTTCTTTCATCTCTTCGACGATGTGTCCGCTCACCATGGCTACTTGGGCGCCCACGCAGATCCACGTCACCACAGCCACTCCCGTTATAGCACCAACCATCACTCCCTGCACACACACACAAACACATGATATCCCCACCGAGACAATAGAGGTTCTTAGGAAGAGAGATTAAAACAGCATTAAGGTACAAATAATAGCATTGAAACTAATCGACTGTGTGAAAATTACTCTCTGTGCATTCACTTTCCATCAGGATTGCACTGCAGTTCTCATATTTGTCTCCTAAATACTAATACTCGTTTCATAAATTTTCGGTATCGTCGCTGATGCAAAAGACAAAGGAATTTAAAAATATTGTTGAATGAAAATAAGACCAGATAAATGTCTCTTCCATTCGTATTTAATTTAATGTTTGCACAGAGATAATAATGAACTCCATTTGTGGATCTGAATTTACAATATTGTTTTTTCTTTACATTTGAGTGTATGAGAACGACTCTATCAAATGTGTTTTTAAAGACTGCTTGAAAAGCTCTATTTACCTTGGTGTTGGCCCAGGGGAAGAACATTCCAAGAGAGAACATTCCCAGTGTGACACCACCGACCATGCCATTGAAGCTAAGTGCGATCTGTGGAAGAAAATTCAATATTAGTAGTGACGTTTAGCATGTTCATCCTATTCATAACATATTTGAAGTATCTAATGGTAAATTGAGTACGGGAACGAACACATTTTCAGCGAGAATTATGGAGTCTGCGCGGCGTAGATAAACGGGTAGAGTAGATTTAATCGAGGACATTAATAAAGTCTGAAGGAACATAAGGATGATTTTGTAGTTCTAGTAAAATCAAATCTCAAAATATTACAAGCATCCTCAAATGGCATTAATCTTTGTTTTGAGACTTGTCAAGGTGACGTTACCAAATCGACACACGCAATTACAGAAATTTTATTAGAGGTGAAACAAAATTGTTAACCTCGGATTAATTTTTAGTTCATTAGAGAATAAAACCGTAGGTAATGTTGCCAAGAACAACTAAACAAATCATGATTTTCATGGTTCTGGTGGATAAAAAAGCAATATTTTTTCAATTTAGCTTTTGTAAACGCATTTTTCCTTAATGTATAATTTTTAATTCAACTTTTAACGATTATTCTACGATTGCATAAACATGAGGAATTTTACGTACCCCTACGTGGGCGTGAAGTTAGTCTTTTTTATTAAGACACCTGAAAAACGTTACGTCACCATGAAAAATAGATTTTTCGCACTAAATTCCGAACAACGATAGTGCTTAGTTTCGAAAACCGTGAAGAGTAGAGATTAAACAAATAATGATTCGGAATATAATCATTTTTATACGATTGTATAAAATGAGTTTTTTTTATAATCGAGAGCGAAATAGTTGTTTCTTGCAGTATATCTATATTTTTTGTACCTCGGTATCTCGATCGGGCAGAAAATCATTTATTTAAATTTATTTATTTATTCATATTAGACAAATCGGGTTCCTGATATATTCGCTCGCTCCAGAATACATTTTATAATCTTCCAAATAGTAATTAAACAAAAATCAAGAAATTCATTTTCTGTAATTTCAATTTTACACTTTCATCCTTCATTTGTTTGTGCAAAACCCCATCACTTCGTCCTCTTAATATAAAAATAACGGAAGTCGTAGGCTTCCGCGGTCAGACTCAATATTACAATCTTGGCTGTCCGGGTGACGACGCGTTAATTGATGTGGCGCCTCCACAATGCCTGGCGCTCATTGGTGCGGACTCTCACGCAGTCGCCCGACCGGCCGGACTGTTCCGCACCGTCCGACCTCCACTCGCGCCGTGCTGTCTTGTCGCGGACCGCGGCGCGCCGTCCAACTGCGGACCGCTTCCTGCCGTTCGCTCGTGCGCCACGCCGCCATCCTGCGGTCATCGTGGATATTCGCAGTATCTTCGGCCTGCTCCAGAGTGGAGCTCTTCCGATTTGGCGTTTTCTTTGTTTTTTGTCTTGTTTCGTTGATTGCGGGCGCCGCATGATTGTCTCATTTTGGCGCCCGCGGTCGTTTGACAAGTTTTGTCAATTTTGATCACTAACACTTTGTCACTTATTGTTTTCACTGTGTTTAATCACATCATATGGCACTCTGCTTGTAGCTGCTCCCAAGTTTGAAGTTCAATTGTAAGTCATTTTCCGTTTCGCTCACGCTACCCGTTTTTTTTTTTTTTTTGATAGAATAATACAATAATTTGGTTTCCTTATAGTCATCATGCGGTTGACAGGCAGCCCTCTAGCTACGATTGGCGATTGTTATTATAAATAAACAAGAACATTACGAGCCCTGATGAAGATAACGACATGATCAAAACGTCGGCACCACATCAATTAACGCGTCGTCACCCGGACAGCCAACATTGTAATAAAAATAACGGATGTTAAAGTGCAGCGAGCGCGGCTGACGCACCTGCAGGACGCTGCCGAGGCGCTCGACGAGGAAGACGAGGGCGAAGGAGAGCAGGCCGAAGCCCAGCGACAGCCACTTGCCCAGCGCCGCGCCGCGCTCGGGCGGCAGGGTCTTGCCCATGGCGCCCGTGATGAAGTCCTTGATAGTCACCGCCGTCAGCGAGTTCAACGCTGCCGCCACCGTCCTGCACACACACACGCACGCGACGGTTAACAAACACTTCTGTATACAATAAACTAAGGAAAGATTGCCGTTTGTAAGCAATCATTCACTCGAAACCCCGAATGTATGCTACTGATGGGGAGTAAATTTCACTTCCCCCGAGTCCTGCATTGAAAAGTTTTAAGATGGAAAAAATAATATAAATTTGCAGATAATGCCGTAGGGGGAAGGCGGATCGTACAACCCGTAATATAGATGATTCTGCAATATACTTTAGTATCGTGTAAAACAATGCATTCTAAACCCATACGATGAGAATTCGTATTTCTAAAAATATGCCAGATACGTTCCTTAGGCAGCAATTTACTCAATTTGTTTTTCAAACCTATCTTAGCTCTTCTACGTACTCCTATTCCGTAACACGGATGCTCAAAATCGGGGAGAAATACGAAATCTAGTTAAAATTACAAATAATGGATACAATTAATCTTTCACTATAAAATTAAACTATTCATTTACCGTGTAATTTAATGCCATCGCTTAGCAACAGTACAAACTCGTCAAGATTGAGAAGGTCCAGCAAATCTTGATATGTATGAGAAATGATATTATTCTATTATTCAATCTTATTTGTGATTACTAATCCGTAAATACGAATTCAAACTTCAAAGGGAGCTAAAGATCTGCTCTTATTGGCAGTGCCATCTAGAATCTCTGCTTCAAAGCTTACAGATTGTAAGATATAGACTGGTCAATGCATCATTTACGTTAATATTACAAAATGAAGTTAAAATAAAACTAGCGAACATTTTTGGAAGGGGAGGTGCCTTCCCACCAGTAACGCCCACATCGAATTGAGTGAGGAGACTCGTCTTTGTGGTTTGCTCTAGGAGGAGGCGAAAGGGCGGAGACTCACCCGAGCGAGGCGGCGAAGATGCCGGCGACGAAGAGACCCGGAATGCCCGGCAGGTGGCTCAGGAACTCCAGCACGTACAGCGGCAGCAGCTCGTCGGTCTCCGAGATAGTCTGCACAAGCGAGCACACGTCACTCAACACTCGCCTTTGGCCTCGCACTGCTTACTGACTCTTGTGCGGTTTAATTATCATGGACAGCGAAAGCGTACAAACTCTATTCACTATAATCTGAATGTGTTATATTCAGTCCAATAAAATAATAATAATAATAATAATAATAAAATAATAAAAATAATAATAAAATAATAATAATATTAATAAAATAATAATAATATTATATAAAAAAATAATATAAAAAAAAAATAATAATAATATTAATAAAAAAAAAACGATATTGACGTGAAGATAATGTTTTCATAGTGCAAGTAACGTATTAACGCTTTGATTCGCCAAAATTGAAAAATCCAATGTGTGCAACATTCTTTATACAATGCCATAGCTTTACAGACGAACTACTTCAATTTCCTGAAATATAACGTATCATCCTCCGCAAATAGGATAGTTTATCGTTTCATTTAGTTCGTGACTTTCGCCCATTTTCACACCAATTTAAAACCTACGTTCGTTTATCTCCCTCAAAACAATGAAAAATACTTACATTAGTTTTCAAAGGATCACAGCCATGATAACCAGCATAGACAATCATTCCAGTTATAAAATTTATGGAGAAGACCACAATCAAGCAGATACAGCTAGCCCAAATGGCACTGAAAATAGAAACATTTGATTAATTATTTATCTTTGGAAGTACTAGTCCGTGAGAAATGTGATACTCAGGTAAAAGGAAATAATATAGTTATTTAGATATTTAATTCACCCTTACGAGATCTACGAGTAAATATAACTACATTAACAAGGCAAATTTTTATTTGAATTTCTGAGTAATACAAACCATATACTATTCACAAGACGTGATGGTTGAAGTCTAAGTATTAATAACAAGTCTAAAATATTTCCTTATAAGAAAAACTTCCATTCAAGTATTAAAAGCTATTGATTTTATCTTTCGACTTTATTCAATGCAATACATTTTAAGTCGAGATCAGCATTTGCTAAGAAGAATATCTGGAAATACTCACGTTCGAGCCTGTTTCATGGTTTCTACGGAGAGGCATTTCTGGATGGACGCCTGGTTGGCACAGAACATGGTTGCCCAGTAGAATGACCCTCCTACCACTACTGACCAGAAGCTGTGACGCACTGTTGGATTGGGATCCATACTGAAAAAAAAATCATAATTACTTATTGTAGAGAGTATTAAAACTATTTTAAAAAACTAATTATTATTTTGTCGTAATTTAAAGTTTTTTTTTTTTATTCTTCAAGGCCCGTTCAATACCGGAAGCAGACAAATAAGTATACGCCTCACATATGCAACCTGCAATACCAACGCGCTTAACGGGTTGCGTTTGTGCCTTGGCATACTTCCAACTTAAAATCCTGTTTGTGAACACAACCACGATGCTAAAAGATTCAATACGTAATATCACGCTACACGGAGTTACTTATTTTAATTATTATAAGTGAAAAACACCAATATATTTGAAGATAAAATATATGATTTTGCTTAAAATTCACGTTTGAAATTAATCACAAGAAAAAACGTTGAAAGAAGGCGAGTCTTTGATTTTCTGCTAATGGAACATGGTCTGGGGGTCTTGCAAAATTTCTTTACGTGCCTACATGGGTTGAACGTTGGAGAGCAGAATGCGGGTGCAAGGAACTCACTTGAAGAATTCGAGACGGTCTGTCTGGGCGCTGAGGTCCCACACTTTCGAGATGCCTCCCTCGAGGACCAGGCCGATGCCCAGCACGGCGAGGATGGAGGCTGCCAGCACTATGGCTTGGAACATGTCCGTCATCATCACCGCCTTCATGCCACCCTGCGGGAACAAGAAGTTCGTCTCACCTACCGCTCGCCTTAGCTTTATACTAGGCTTTAAAATGTATACTTAGCCAATTAACTCTGGGGAAAATGGTTGAATTCATTTCATAAAAGAAGGTAAAATTCTACAATCTTTTATTTAAGAATGTTAAAATGTTATCAATTAATTATTCCTAACCATTTCATTTTAATTTATATTTTTATTGAATTTTTTCGTGAAATATCAGATTTTTTTCAGGACATTTAAATGCTTTGAAGTTTTTTTTTGTTTTGGATGAAAATTAAGATATTTCTATAGTTTCGATGCTGTTGTAAACTCAGTACATTGTAGAGAAAACTTAAGAGAGGTGGAAAATAAATTATTCAGAAACATCTTTTCTTCTTTTTCTCTTACCTGAGACGCATATACGATGACGACGATGTACACGCACGTTACGGCAATGTACACATTAAGTCCAGTTACTGAAAATACAAATATATCAGTATTAATTTTTTGGCGCTTCTGATCAGAGTTTTCTTAAGAAAACGTTATAAAGAAATAGTCATTTGAAACTTAACCGAAAACTGTTTTACAAATTAGCGAATGAATAGTTTCCGGAATACTCCCAGCCTACTCTTTCGAGAAACATTTTCTTTTCGACCTTATTATGTAAATATTTTTTCTCTCTGTGAAGAACTACAACTTAAAATATACGAACTCCGAGATGAAATAGAAATAGCTTTGAGCTTGTCAGGTTGCTGGAATTATTAACGTATTCGGTGGCTTTCGTAATACTATAAATTAAGTTAATATTCTTTGACAAGATATGTCTTTGAGGTACTTTAAGAAAGAATAATTACTCTTTAAAATAAATTTAACTTTAAGAGCTTTAAAAATAGTTTTCATGTACTATTTGATCCTTTTAATTATAATATTGTATCATTTATTCTTGTTTTTGTTTCCTTTATACTACACAAGGGGTGGGGGCGAGCTTATGAGGGTTGAGGCCCCCTCCATCAAAAGCCAATGATATTTATTCAAAAATATTGATTCTACAAATATTCTAAACTAAAAATAATCATTAAATATATCAATTGTTAAGTTAATATTTGCAACGCTATGTCAAATCGAAATACATAGAATATTCAGCATAAATGAAGTTCTTTACGAGACAACAACAAATCGACTGGGCCCTACACCTGTCACCCTTCCCCGAGCAAAATACCGGGTGCGTCTGTGTTGTTTCCATTTCATCCGCCGTTCGGTTCATTTCTCGTGTCTCACCGTGGCTGAGGGCGAGGGCGGGCGAGTAGACGGCCACCGACGTGTACAGCGTCATCTGCAGCACGTACATGGCGGCGGCGAGGGTGCGCGCGGGCTGGGCGAAGCGCAGCTGCAGGTACTCGAAGGCCGACGTGAGGTGCAGCTTGTGGAAGACCGGGATGTACAGGTAGGCGGCGGCCGGCGCCACGATCACGAACGGCACGCAGATCAGCCAGAACTGCGTGCCGTGCGCGTACACCTCGGCCGGGTTGCCCAGCAGCTCAATGGCCGTGATGAAGCTGTAACACCGGCATGCGCTCGCTCAGTCACGGTTCCGGTCGTCGGCTATGCCATTAGCGGCAATCTTTTTGAAGCATCTTCCGTAATTAAGTAGAGAGGATTTAAAGGATGTCTATCATTGAGGAGTTGAGAAACTTCAGAGGACTATTTTAAAGAGGATTTGGATGTTAAGATATTGAAAAAAATGCCGGATGACAGGAAAACTTATGTTAATGCCGAAGTCTAAATTGAATAGGTTTTAAGAGACGAGCTATTTACCAACATTTTAGGGGATACCCCACAGCCATACGAGCCTGTTTGGCTATCATCGCCTCTCGCTGTCAGATAAGTACAAACCTAACGTCACAGGAGTTTTTCAGACTTCGCGCCCGCACCACGTGTACCGTGTTTTCCCAGTTTCCCCGCGTGATAAGCCGCGCAGCGCAGTCTCGCGTCGTTTGAAGTTGGCGCCCATCTGCGGCTCCGCTTATCACACTCGTGACGCATCCGGGAAGCGAGCGGCGCAGACAGCCGGTCGCCCTTGGCGGCCCGCTGCGGGCTCCCCGCCCCGCCTTCGCCACTGCCCGCGCGCTCTGCGCCTTCAGGTCGGCGGCCGCGAGCGTCGCCGGCCGCTGACTCACCCAACACGCACACCTGCTGCTTCGCGCACACGCACCCGCCTCCCCTCCCGCCCCACCCCGCCCCCTTCTCGCCACGGCGCCCGCCGTGCACGCGCGTCGCCGGTGTTCGGCGGGCTGCCGCTCGCAGCGCTGGAAGGGGAAAGCGCCCGACCGGCCGCGCAAGCCTTTCGCGCAGTGTGCGCATGCGCCGATCAGCGGTCCCGTGCGGCGGGCGGCCTTTTCGTACGCGGGCTGATGGCGCGGTGGTGGTGGGCAGCGTGTGTGTCGTTGAATCGCTGCGGATTCAACATGCTCCCCCTATTTGTCGGATTTTTTGACGCGTCGAAGGTAGATATGGATTGCTAGTCACCAGCCAGAAACTACCGCTTCTTGGACATGCGTGTGTCAGACATTCAATAGGTCTCCTCCACCCAGAAGAGGAATTTCCCCAGACCCCAGAAATTTCATAAACAAAATCTGTGCCTAGGACTCTCATCCCTCCCGTTGGATAAGGGCCACCATTAATATTTTAAAGACAATTTTATATTAGGTCATAATGTGTAGAAATATTTTAATGCTAAATGTTTAAATTTAAAAGTTTAAATTATGATCCCAATTTTGATTCCATATTGTTAGTGTTTCAATATTACTAGGTGGAATCATCGTTTCGTTACGCTTAGGGCCCTGATACATTAATCCGAACCTGCCTCAACCTCTGGTCTTTCCATCTAGGAAGCTGGATAGGGTGTCTCTCAAGCTGGAAGCTATTACCTCCGTGGCTGATAAAGCAAATACACCTAATGATACACCTAACACACTATCCTGGGTCGGGAGTTAATTCTTTTCAATTTCCCCTAAGTAAATGGCCTCTAGCTACGGGGAGAGGGGAGGGGAGTCATTTAGGCGGAGTGTCGTTCGTTTCCGTGCGTGTCTCACATTCTTGTGGATCGTCCACAGTATTGTAAAGCTGGAGGGGAAGATTCGTCTTAGAGTCTTTATTTTCTTTAAATTCTGTCGCTACATTGATATTTGCAAAATATTTCACTTCTAAAACGCATAAGAAATATTACAAAGGGCTCTAAATTTCCCCTATTTTCAGAAGTCTGTATTTTTTGCAAACTGTGCTTAGGACATTCGTAAGCTGACACTGTATTGTTTGGTCTCATACCGAACGTTTTGAGTTTTCTTGACGAACACGTGGACTCCAGAAAAAAACAGCACAAAATTTCAGCTGTTAAAAAATATTTTTGTTCCACTATGTTAATTGCATAGTCTTTTTTAAATGAATAAAAAACAAACAAACAAAACAACACTCAACTTTCCGTCACTGGAAGGAAGCCCACACCTTAAAAGACTTTCTGCCTTCGATTAAGATTTTGAGGTTACTCCAAATGACAGGACGCAAGTTTTACCGCCGTGGGGGGCTGACAGAACGAGCGAGTCTAGTGGTTGTTGCCCAACGCCGTCGAAGGCTATCAGACAGAGGCTCCGTCCATTAGGCCGTGGTCAGCGAAGGAGGAAGGGGGAGAGTGGACGGACACGCGTCTCCGTCGCCCGCGGTGCGTCGCCGCGCGGCGCATTAACGGCGCTTTATGGCGGCGAAGCGCGCGCGCGAGACAAGGCGAGTGCGCGCGCGCAGGTCGGGCCGGTCCCCCTTCCCCTTCTGATCTCCCTCCCCCCCCAACGCCCGGAGCCGTTTATGACGCGGCAGCGCGCATGACGCGGCTTCTACGAATTTATGCGCGGTTTCGGGCGGGGCCGGATTTTGAGCCTTGAGGGACTCCTCTATGTAATACATATGCAAAAGACTTGATCCAATAAAATGTAATAAAAACTACATAATAAAATGTTTTAATAAATAAGAAAGGCAAGTTGCGAAACTTTAAAATTTAGTGTAAATATTTTTTTTGTGAATCATTTAAATTTTAGATTATTATTTTAGATTATGCTTTCAATCGTGAAAAGAACTTATAGCATTAGATTTTTTTCAATTACGCTTCGTTCAATCTACGAGAAGTTGCTGTTATTTTGTGGCTGAATCCATGCCGGACGTGTCTCCTCATGTTCTCGACCACCTAATCCCATGCGAGGCAACAACTCGAAACGAGTACAGCTGTTCGTGGAATTGCGAGAGGGAATTGCAGCAACGCGGTTTTTTGGCTGTCAGGTTAATGACCGGGCATTTGTGCTAGCTGGAAATCCGCTCGCGGGATCCGGCAAATTGCAGGCGCATGGGCCGCCAACCGCAGGTTGCATTCTGCGTGCAGCGGCGCGCTGGTCGAAGCCTTGGACGCATTGGGGTGCGACGGGCACGAGGTCGGGGGGCTGCGACGGGTTGTGCGGCGGTCGTGGTGGCTCAAGGGGGTCATGGGACCCCTGACCCCATCCCAGAACACATTGTTTGGAATTTTTACTCCATTTATTCAGAATAACTGCCGAATGTATTTCACTATTTTAAGGAGACCGCCTGCGATAATTCATACGCAACACTGTTTCCTCTATAGCATCGTTGACAGGGAGGTCTTACGGTTCTACTTTCCACAATGGCGGCTTTTCGACACTAGCTACATGGCTGGAACTCAACCACTGTCTGGAGGAGAATTATAGCAGCTGGTTCCTCTGATCGGTAGTTTCTCCGATCAATACCAGGCGAATGTCTTTCGCTAACCCATCGAGCCACGAATCACCCGCGATTTTGCCTTCCTCATCCTTGTCCCCGCTTCTTCCCTTGTATACACACACACACACGGATTACAGTGGTACACATGTCGGGAGCTTAGAGCAGGGTTGTTCAATTGGGGGCCCGCGATGCAATTTATTGTAGACCGCGAAATGTTTTGTCATCCGTGAAAGTACGTTGCATCCGTATCGGGCGAGAACATTGCGCGCTTAACGCACGCGCCTTGTCGGGGTCCAAACTCCCTTAATGTAAAAATAGGTTAAATTTAGATTTAAGAATTCTTTTTTGTAAATTCTGAAGTTCAAAATCATCCCAGTGTGTTTCCCAGTGTTGTGAACGTTGCGGCCTGACAAGCACTACACAGGAACATATGTTCCTTCCCTCCTTCTCCCACGAACTGTAAATATGGCTCGGAACCATATAAAAAGGTTTTAGTTGTGGCTCTTGAGGCCTTGCAAATTGGACACCCCTTGTTTAGAGCTTGTCCCTACCGAGGACCTTCGTGGAGGGGGAAAAACTTCTGAAGCCGACGTGTAGGTCGGCACCGTAACTCGCTTTCCAGCGAGAGAGGGAACTACGTCCTAATTACCAAAGTAATGGGCGTGTTCAGAATCAATACTCACTCACAAGGAGAATTTCCACTATGATTATACATTACTTCTTTTTTTTTTTTTTTTTTGAATTTAGCAATTTAAAATAATCGAAAATATTTATGAGTGGTGTGGCGAACTCCGAACAGAAAATCTCCCACCCTCTCCTATTATTTATTTAGTCACTTATTTAGTCAAAAATTGTATGTGACGTATGGGGGAGAAAATCCTATGACATGGTTTCTGGGCCCGTCCGCATTCGGCGGCGCATGCACATTTGTTTCGCGCCACTCCAGTTTGTGACGTCCGATGCCCGCGGCCTCCTCGACCTCAATCGGTCGGGGACGACTTGCGAAAATTTATTGAACTTCGAATAATGAGCGCGAAAGACTGGTCGTCGTTATGCCTTTAAAATGTTTTACATGACTCTAGGGGCTATTGTCTGTTATCTGCACTCATTCGCTCGTTCGTAATTGCATTCTTATCCCGTTTTCTTGAACGAGGACAACTTGTCTGAATTGCGAACAGATACGTTTGTGCTCTGGTTACATGAAGGTCTAAGACAGCAATATAATGCGACTGCATTATAGTAACTTGCAGTCAAGAAAATTCAGGCCCACGAATTTTGAAGTCGAACTTTTCCCTCAAACATTTCGTTGTATTAATTTTTTTCCACAACTGATGGATTAAAAATAGGACCCAAGGAAAATGTTTCCTTTTGTAATTTGTCTGTGTTCCTAGATCCCGCCCTCTTAAGGGACTCTCGAACTCTTCTTTTTGGTATCCCCCAAGATCTGTTATTGTGAACAGTTTGATAATCAAAACCATGAAGTGCCCATTGAGTAGTTAGAAAGTCAAGAGAATGGATATAAACATGACTGAGAAACAGAAAGAACACATCGTCGATACTCAGGGAAAATGACATCTCAAGAATTGTCATCGAATTACGTGAAGAAATCGATTAAGAAAACAGTATATTTTTACTACTGAATATTTCAAATTGATAATTTAAAAAAAGTCGATTTATAGAGTAAAACTTTTTGTCTTTCACTTTTTTGAGATCTGACGATAAAACGAAAGACACAAGTCATACACGAATGAAGAAAAATTGAAATATAAGATCTAAAGTGGAAAAAGAGGAAAAAATGGAGAGAGGAGGAGAATATGATAAAACATTGGGCAGGATTATCACAAGGGATGAAGGACAGAGGTCTAAAAGTAATTGAGAAAAGGTAGAAGAAAAAGAAGTGAGAGGAGGAGGAGGAGGAAGAAGAAAAAGAAGTGAGAGGAGGAGGAGGAAGAAGAAGAAAAAGAGGAGGAGGAGGAAGAAGAAAAAGAAGTGAGAGGAGGAGGAGGAGAAGAAGAAAGAAGTGAAGGAGGAGGAGGAGAAGAAAAAGAAGAGAGAGGAGGAGGAGAAAAAGAAGAGGAGGAGGAGGAGGAGGTAGAAGAAAAAGAAGTGAGAGGAGGAGGAATCTGAAGAAGAAAAGGAAGCGAGAAGAGAACGAAGAAGAACAAGAAAGCCGGCGGCGAGGCGCACCTGGTGGCGAGCGACAGCGCGACGGGCCCCACGCCCATGGAGGAGCCGCCCGCAGGAAGTCCTCGGCCGTCCGGGGAGGCCGATGGTGGTGGACGCCACCAGCATCACGGCCAGCAGCAGGTAGTCGGGCCAGCCGAAGGTGCCGTCCGGATGGCACTCGTCCACCGCCGCCGCCGCCAGCGCCTCCGTCGCCGCGGCCGCTGCCGCCGCCATCGTCGCCGCCGCCATCGCACCGGGCTCTGGGCTTCGCGATCGCCAACCTCCACTCGGGGGGCACTCTTCTGGGCTCCGTCGCCGCGGCAGGGAACTGCACACACAGAAGGCACACTCTGTTACTATTTGGGGGATTGAATTCTTCTGGACAAACATATTAAGAGCATGAATGAGTCAACGATTTGCCGAACCATTGGCTTCCACACCGTCATTCGGCTGCCGGGCTGAAGTCCTTCACGTGAAATTACTGGTTCTTAGGATGATGCAATAAAATAGTGCATGAATGTATTTTTATTTTATATGCCATGCCAGTTAATATTTTTAAATTATTTATGTTACATTTTTTGAAAATGATACTTTTATTATGTTTTCGTAGAACTCACTCACACATTCTTGTGAAGTGTGATAATAATGTAGAATTAAAATTACTTTTACACTCGTTAAATTAACATCAATAACGTTGATTCTAGATTTGGCCTGTCTGCGCAAGTGTTTTAAAAAATTATCAACTTTTCTATCAGATGTTTTCTACCACTTCTCTCTACTCCCAATCATCAGATGCCGTACACCAGTGAAACAGCGCGTACATCAGTACAAGTGCGAGTTTCATTAATATAACTTGTTAGTTGCTTTTTGGAACTCTATTGAAGATAATTTTATTTGCGGAAGATTCGTATTAAATCCAATTGTGTATTGGAAATTTATCAGAATCATTCCGTCGTCACTTCGCGACTTGAGAATTTATCGGAAATTTCCCAATGCCCTCATAGAATTACCTACAAAACTGCATTCTCTGACTAAAAATACTCTTCAACTAATACTCGTCCCGCGTATGTTTCAGGGGTAGTTAGTTAGTTAGTTAGTTAATACCTTATTTTACGTGGCGAGACTAGGGTCATCAGGCCCGCTCTTCCGTCTAACCACGCACATTTCGTTACGCTCCTTTCACCACCTAGCGGAGAAAGGAGGTATTATCTTGGGCGACGAAACAGGCGGATCTCAATTTTGCTCAGAGGTTTCTTTTAGACTTGAGGATCTTTTACATGCAGTAAATCTACTAACATGGGACAGCCGGCTTTACTTCCCCTCCGAAGGAAGGCGTACGAACGATTTTTTCGCCCTTAAATTCCCCGGCTTCGATCGGGTTTGAACCGGCAAACTCTGGTACAACAGTCCGGTAGTTCTCAAACGCATTCCAAAGCAACAACATTGTTATAGGGTCGCTTCTAACGTGAACATTCCGTCCCGAGGTCAACGTCTGAGGCTGCGACCTGCAAGTGCAGACAGAGGCGGGGCTCGGCATGCCGCCGGGTCGCGTCGCGATGCAGACATCGCGTGCTGGGTAAATGATCTTGGCTGTCCAGGTGACGCCGCGTCGAAGGCTGTGTTGCCGACGTTTCGACCATCTTGTCGTGGTCTTCCTCAGGGCTGTTGTGCCCACGACAAGATGGTCGAAACGTTGGCAACACAGCCTTCGACGCGGCGTCACCTGGACAGCCAAGATCATTTACATGACTCTGGCCGCGGAAGGCTACAACTTCATCGCGTGCTGGGGCTGGCGCAGGTGGGCGTTGTAAAATGCCGCAGGCCGCCGTCGACGGTTTGCGCGGTACTTTGGCGTCTCCGTCGCAGTCGCGACAACCGAATGTCACCACTCCCTGCCCTGCCCGTCTAGCCCCCATGCGTTTAGCGGACAAGGGAACAGGCTGCTGAGACAGCGGGAGTCTGTCTTTCTACAAACCTTTCATCCAAAGGAAGTATACACTGATAGATTGATTTATTTACTGATTGATCAGGGTTTCCGAGCGCGTCAACAGTTGTGTTCGTTAGTCCCGTATGTGAAGTGCCTGTTACATCACGAGATACGATATCCTCTCCAACTGGATCATGAGTTTCGGCGCCAACCTACACGCCAGCTTGCGAGGTTTTTGCCTTAAAGAGAGATAAAGGAGGCATATCCCTCTCAAACACATAATATTGACAAAAAACTTTTCATATGAGCTGAAACATTGTTAAGATAATATTTAATTCATGAAAAGAAATATAGTGAAAGTTTATAAGCATTATAATTATTCTTATTTTATCTTCGCCAAATTATTTTTATTTCTTATACTAGACATATCCACTTGCTTGCCTCTACATATTACTTTCACGTCCAGCAGAAACTTTTAAACGGAGATCACACTCCACATTTTGATATTTACTTTTCATAAAGTTTCCGTTATTTGTAAAATCACTATCGTGAAGATTGCCTATTGCAACCATATTCTATAAAGCAAATTTAACAATGGGAGGAACTGATTAAGTTTTTTATAATCATGTCTGAAATTTCAATTGCTGATGATCTAACAGCATGTACTACATCATCGCATTATTGCATGATCAGGATGGCAAACAGCTTAGGTGCATTTTTATTTCCCTTACGAAACGTAATTTCCACATGCGATAGCCGCGGGCAATTTGCTTACATTATCTTGGAACGCATAATCAAACTTGCCATTTTTTCACCTTTATCAAAACCACTGCTATAAAAAGTAAATGCGTTTAAGCAATGAACATTAACACTTATCATCCGTTGATCTGATAATAATTGTTGATATGTGCAAACTCAGGAAAGAACTCGCGTAATATTTTTCTATTTCGTGTAATAAAGCTTGTGACAGTTGAGACTTCTTAAGGCCAAAGACAGGTAATTAAAATGTAATAGAAAATTAGGTACAATTGATAAACTGGTTAATAAGTGCTTATCATTGTTCAAAAGTGTCGAAAGGATATTCGTCGTTTTATTATTTGTTATCGACATTCATGTAAATAAATTTTTTAATCTAATATTCAGATCGACAAAAACAGTAATTATAATATCTCTTTGGCATGCACTTCAAATCCATAGGTTGTCAGTTAAACAATGTGACAATCTTCTCCACAATAGTAATGAAATGTTGACCCTTGTCTATAATTTTACCATCAGGGGAATAACATGACATTGAAATTTGCGGATATCCGGCTAAAGCAAAAGAATAGTCTTGTGTAATAATAGCAGAGTATTTCCACTTTTACGTAATCATCAAAAAGGATTGACCAGAACCTTGAAATGCTGTACAGCTGCCTTTTTGCATATTCTGAACGTACGGATGTCCTCCTTCCGGTTACTTTTCCATCCTGGTGCGAGAAAAGTCGTAATTCGTTGATGGCCCTTATGTTACTTACGAAGAAAAATAGAGTAGTCATTCGTTTATGTAAAGAAATTGAGAAAATTATTTTGGGTCAATGAACTTATTTCAATAAATAAAATAGCATGCATTCAAAATCCATTCAATACATAATAATATGTATTTCAAGGGAAAATTTGACTTCACCTCAAAAAGGGAAGTAGGAACACCCCTAATATTTTTAGCCCACCTCATTTTTGGTTTTGGTCCAAATTTAAACAATTTAATGGAATGTAAACAGTATACGAATGAAAGTTCGAGTTTAGCGAACCTTCATCGACACGTCTCTTGGTTATTTCACAATTAATGCCGTTTTTAGCGGAAATGACATCAAGGGACACCGAAAAAACAGTCGGAAGTAGGAAAATATAGAAAAAGCACATCTCTTTCACGCTTTTTAAAATAAATTTCCGTATCAGCGATGTATATTTGCCTTATGAAGGTTTTCCTTTATGCATTACGTGAACAGCAAAACTCGTTTTACATCATATTCTCTTCTTTCAGCATATGCATTTTGACACAATATTATATTACTTTTTCACAATCCGTCTCCAAAAACAAGTGACTAGGAGTGATTGATAGACCAAAGATATGGAGGTCCGGGATGCAATTCTTCGGGGGGGATTTGCCAGTTAGAGTGAGGTAAATTAGGATCACGGAGCCATTATCACGAGCTAAAATTTAAAAACTACTTTTATCACTCATACTATGCTTTTTCAAAAACAGAACATCTGTGAGGGAGAGCCCATGCCAGCCGACAGCCAACCGACAACGCCGACCAGCCGGGTTTGCCAACCGACACCGTACGAGTCTATACACCTCTTTGGAACGTACAACCCTTTGAATTGGTCATACTTTTGCCAGTTGTTGCAGAGCTGATGAGAGAAAAGCGTTGGCCGCTAATGAACCAATTTAGCTGCCAGAATGTGCCAATACTCGCTATAGCAGCCAGAGGAGTTCAATGCTCGCTATTGCAGCCAGTGAACACCAAGGCTCGCTATTGCAGCCAGTGAACGCCAATGCTCGCGTTGCAGCCAGTGAACGCCAATGCTCGCGTTGCAGCCAGTGAACCCTAATGCTTGCTATCCCAGCCAGTGAACGCCAAGGCTCGCGTTGCAGCCAGGGAACGCCAATGCTCGCTATTGCAGCCAGTGAACGCCAATGTTCACTATTGCAGCCAATGTAGGGCCCATCAGGGCATTCCAAAATACGCTAATGAGAGTTAAGCCAACCAGTAAGCACCAGTGCCCATTACTGCAGCCAGGGCACCACAATGCCCACTAATGCTCGTACTGCGAGAGCTTTCATGCGGAAGGGCACCCGTCGTTATCCGCGGCTGGCGCGCATCCTGGACCGAGCCTCCGGGGGCTCGGCCGGGCGGATCGCTTCCGCGGGGCGACGCCCGGTTCGCGACCCGGCAGCGGCGGCGGCGGCGGCGGCGGCGGCACCCACCGTCGCCCGTCGCCACCAGGAAGAGCGCGCTCAGCCGCCCCTTCGCCCTGGGCGAGCGGGGCGTTTACGGCGCGGCTGTAAAGGCGGAATGCGCCGAACGCCCGCCCGCCCGTGGCACACTCGCAAATTTCTGCGGGAGACGTAATGAGAGAGAACGCGTGGTTCCAAAGATGTCGAACGAAGAATGTAGCCAAGATGAGCGTCCGGTGACAAATGAATACAGTGAAGTTTCAGAAAGTAAAATTATATAAGTCATTAATGAGATTAATACAATTGATTCGGTGCCATAATTATAGTAAGTAACATATTTCTGAGTTGTTGTACTTTAATGCATTAACTTTCTCAAATAACATTTCGCATTCAAAGCAATGCGTCCTTCCATTCGTGCATTTCATGGGTGATTATACGAAGACGACACAGAAAATAATAGTAAAACGCAGAAAAGAAACTTTGTACGTTTGTTACGTACCAATAACGTGAATGCTTGGAAGTTGATAATTGGGTAACCTTCATGGTTCCTGATCAAATCGATAACCCCCCCTCTTCTACAAGACAAATGGAAATGGCGTGTCAGAGTAATTTATTAAAATGCGATTTTCTACCTATCATCTCGTTTTATTAGACTTGTCAGTCACTGTTTGGCATTGTTTTACTCTGAATTATATTTCTGGGATACTACTAGTCAAGTTGAAGTTTTAAATTTTTTGCTTCAAACTACATACAAACACTAATCTTAATTATTACTTTTCTTAATCCTTCCCTTCACCAAAGAACATAACATGACATACCATGTAAAATATTTTTCAACATTTCAATTGTGACAAAAAGAGAATGTGTCAGTACTTCAGCCTGTAAGTGAAATAAGCAGTGCAATCAATTGATTGAGTAAAAATCAGCCACACAATCTTACCACCATCTGGCTAGATACGGTTAGGCTGCATTTTCACAAACCATTATTTCTTCAATTAAAACTATTCAAATTCAATACTCATCTAATCAATTTTAATACTATTCAAAGACAATACCAATATAATTGTCTTGCATTTTTGAAATTTGCAGTACTTTTCCTCCAGATAATAAGACTACTGAATAATATAGATTCTATTTGTGTTTTTAATAAAACACATCGCAAACACACGTTTTGGAAAAAAATATAAATACGACACACGCGAGTCAATGTTTAATTGCTTTCTATGAAGGCCAAGGCTGCAGTTCAAGCATAACGTGAACAATTTAATGATATTAGTTTTTTGCTACAATTTGTGCAATGAAAATTCCATTCAAGAAATTGTAAAGGAATATATTACCACAACTAATGGACTTAAGTAATGCAAAAACAAACACGACTCATAAGTAAAAAGGAGAGTAAAACAATATATTGAATGTGCCATAAAAATGAGGATTTAATAAAAATCATACAGCTAGAAAAATATTACTGACGAAAGGAAACAGTAGAAAAGATGGAAAGGAAATAGACGACTACTTCACGCTAAATGAAAATTTTCGCAAAATACAAAGAAAAAGAGAATTAGATATGCGGATGCAGACTTGTAACCGAAAATCTGTTATCTATACATTGGTGTAGCTTACTCTTCCCTCCCCCACCAAGAAGGTAAAAGTGAGAAACTGGCAGCGCGGAAACGGTGTGTGGGCGTCCGTGTGCGCGTGCGTGCGTGCGAATTAAGCAAAGGCTGCTCGGCTGCTGTTTCTCTCTTCGCTCGCCCCCGACTGAGATGGAGATCGCCGCTACGGACGCGGCAACCTACCTGGTCGGCGCGACGCCGCTGCCGCTGTCCCTGCCCGTCGGCTTATCTGTGCGGGCGCTCGCTTCGCCCTGGCCCCCTCCCTCTCTCCCGCGGGCCGTGACCGCGACATTCGCCTCCCACCGGCCTTAACGGCCAGCGGTGCACGCCCGCGCGCCCGTCCAATACGGTCGCGTCTCGTGCCTCACGTGTCGGCTCGGGTGCTTCCCGTCGATAGAGTGGTTTCGATCGGTCTTTTTCTATATCACCGTCTGCATCGTGACCTCGTTTTCTGTTTTGCAACAATTTACTGCTTTTCTTTTGGCTCTTTTCCTTTCATTCTCTTCCTGTCGTCCCCCTCCCCTGCCGCAGTTTCTAACTTCACGTGTTTAACTTCTCTTACAATTCACGAGTTTAACTTCTCTTACAATTCACGAGTTTAACTTCTCTTACAATTCACGAGATTAACTTCTCTTACAATTCACGAGATTAACTTCTCTTACAATTCACGAGATTATCTTCTCTTACAATTCACGAGATTATCTTCTCTTACAATTCACGAGATTAACTTCTCTTACAATTCACGAGATTAACTTCTCTTACAATTCACGAGATTAACTTCTCTTACAATTCACGAGATTAACTTCTCTTACAATTCGATTAACTTCTCTTACAATTCACGAGATTAACTTCTCTTACAATTCACGAGATTAACTTCTCTTACAATTCACGAGATTAACTTCTCTTACAATTCACGAGATTAACTTCTCTTACAATTCACGAGATTAACTTCTCTTACAATTCACGAGATTAACTTCTCTTACAATTCACGAGATTAATTACAATTCACGAGATTAACTTCTCTTACAATTCACGAGATTAACTTCTCTTACAATTCACGAGATTAACTTCTCTTACAATTCACGAGATTAACTTCTCTTACAATTCACGAGATTAACTTCTCTTACAATTCACGTGATTAACTTCTCTTACAATTCACGTATTAACTTCTCTTACAATTCACGTGTTTTTATATCATCGACACCGTCACATTCGAAATATCATTCTCACTTTTGACAACAATTAGATAATTTTTTCAAAATAATATCGCCAATATTTTATTATTTCTTAATTAATGTTTACATGTGTATTCATTGTATGGGAGTCGTCTATCTTCATGGCCAAATTGTGGAGAAAGAGAATGAAACTCTGTAGTCATGAGTCATGAAACATCAGAGGTGCAATGTCGAACTCTTTTCCTCTGACAGGGTGTGAAAGTATGTATGAGAGGATGTTTCACCTGTGATACTTATACAAAAATCACTTGAATAATCATGCATTCTTAAGCACGCACTTGTATGAATCACAGATGTTCTGCAATGGCAAAAGCTGTCGCCGACAAAAGATACTTCAAACATATCTTTTCAGGTGTGCAGCTGCAAAGATTCAACACGAACCTATTATCAGTCGGTGTTTCTATACAAGGTGTTTCGCCTCCAAGCAGCTATTTAACGTTTTCCACGTCACATACCGATGTCTTAAGCATGTCATCGGTGCCCATGAAAATGACATATCGTGGCCTCGGTATGATGAAGACCGATCTTAAGATATAATATTATAGAAGAGTACTTTTAAAGTTGGAGATGGTCAATAATGGAAGGCAAAATGCTATTTCATTTTCTTCACAGAAAGCTTTTTTTTTTTTTTTTTTTTACAAGCCTGACGCGTCTTAATATGTTTTAGTTGTCAACGAGAGTTCTATAAAGTCAATACATTTTCTCCCCAAAAAATGACTGCTAGAATCTTATCATTTTGAAACAGTAAAGTACCAAAAATCGACATTCTTGAATTAATTGAAGATTATGTTAAAAGAGCTTATTTTATTTGATATTTAATAGCTCCATCAGACAGCCGGTACATAAGAGTAAAAACATCGTCTTGGTATCACTTTGGTTAAATTTTTCTCCTTAAAAATTACAACCTTTGAGGTGTGTCGCTTTCGTTAAGCAAACAGTAAACGTTCACCAGTATTACACCTTTTCCTCAGAGGGAAAAATACAAGTGTATTCTCTCTGTCGTTCACCGTTCCTTTCCAAGCTCGTGCACCACTTTCCTCGTCGATTCTTTTACTACTTGACCGTGGCGTAATTGCATGTATAATCCTTCACGCCCGCTCGGCGCCCGAGCGTTGGACGAGGAAGACTCACATTGGTGGCTGCGTGACTCGAAAGCGAAAGACCGCGAGGTGGGTTCCGTTGGCCGTGTAGCATTGACCTTGTGGCCGCACGATCAGCTGGTGGCTGGCTGCGACTCCACCTTCTCCACACGATGCAAACAAACTTGTTTCTAAGGTCGCGTAGACTCCTCCTACACGACCTCTTCCACCGGAAAATTCAATGGGCGGAGCTACTTGGTTTGTTGGGGCTTTTTTCTTACCCCTCTCTCTCTCTCTCTCTCTCTCTCTCTCTCTCTCTCTCTCTCTCTCTCGAAAGCTTTTGTAGGTTGTCCTGGTTATCAAAATGTTTGTTAATGCATTCAAACAAAATCCTTATCCTTAAAGCTAGTTTTCTTTAAAGGTAATTTTTTGATTAAGCATATGTACAGCATTAGAAATATAATAGAAGTTTAAAAGTAGTTATGTTAAAATAATTTTTTAATAATTAATTTTAATTATTAAAAATTATTAATTAATTTTTTAAATTTATCTACTTTTCAGAGGTTAATCAATTTGTGTACTGAAATTATGAACACCCGTGATAAAATTTTCCTTGTGTAGTTTTCTCGTAGAAAACTCAAATTCGAGAATTGGAATATGTGTCAAGTAAAATTACTACTGATTAATAAAGTTACGCCATTACGAGAATGCATGTACGAATGAATGAGGGAGAAAAAGGTGGATAATATAGTGCCCAAAAGCTTTGCAAAATCATCCCGTTATTTGTCAAAACAATCTTGAATCACTCTTTCATTCATGTAATACAGCAATAGAGTAAACAAGCAGCCCACTTAACGATGAGATTTTAGATGATCAATTAAGGAGAAATTAGATGTTCTTCACATGATCCACGTGCTGTTTGATTGCGTTATCACGCAAGGCCACAGTCGCTTGCGAGATTATTGAACTGGCAATCCAAAAGACGTTTCTTCCACGTCTTTATACTTCTCAAAACTTTGCTTTCCTTCAGAGAGCCCAGTAAAAATAAAACCAAGAATAATTTCGGTAAGTCATGGTTTAAGTGGCTTAGTCCCCCTGAAATTTTGAAAATTTTCATAGTCTTAGGAACTAGTGATAAATCGAAGAATACGAGTCCAGTGGGTTATGCATTCTCATAAAAAATCGATTATTTAAATAGCTTCATTATTGACATTAAATATGCTTTCTGTATTGACACGATCGAAAATTATATTTTTCAATGCCGAAGTTATTTTTACAGCAGTTGTGAATTCAAGTATTGATACTTTATTGATACTGAAGAAAAACATGCACATCAATGGTTTATTCTGTAGAAATTTAAAATTATTTTCATAAAGCTTAATTAATCAAAGCTAGAGATTTAAGCAATTGACTTCCTGGAGAACTCGCGTCTTTGTTTCAAGAAATCATTCAATTAGCAAACGAGGTCCGTCAATACTATTAACTTTAAATAAAACAAAATAGAACATTGTTATCGTTAAAAATTACATAATCTTTAATGAAAATTGAGAATCATTCAGTGCAAAGCAAGTGATGTGCTCGGACGCCATCTCATCTTCGGCGGCCATTCCGCAATTGCTCATTCATCTGCTGCCGTATCTGTGCATCGCTCTATCTCCTCCGCTTTGTCTTCGCGGAACGTGAATCGTCCGGATGCTGCCGACCAGCGCAGGTTTTTTCCTGATCCAGCTGGTCGGTCACCTGATAAGTTTGTTTTTTAACCAAGGGCGGCCGCGGCGCGTCACCTTCGACGTCATATCACCCAATGCAATCAGCAATCTCATCGCAATTGAAATTCTCATTCATTGTCAAGGTGTTCCCAAGCTACTTCTGCTTTCACCGATAACGCGAACGCCTTTTGGAAGCTTCGGCGAATTTGATTGCAAATAAAGGGACTTTGTTTTGAGTCAAATACAACCCAAGAAGCCAGGTAGGAGAACAAAATACTTAGAACCAAGAAATAATAAAAGAGACAGACTTGATGGGAGGAAAACGACCAGAATTTTGAGATAAATGTCAAGATTAATAAAATGTTGTCTAATGATGGAGTTGGAAATTAAGTGAAACTAAATTGAAGTTTTAAATTTATGTAAGGGAAAATTTCAAGACCAAATTGATAACACAGCTGCCGAAAATAAAGCAACAATAGACTCTTACATTGCAATTTTTTTCCTTCCCTATGAACGAGAAGTGCAGATTGAGGGGGTCATCTTCAGTGATAGATTTACAAGCGATTGAGTATTGTCTTCACCTTGTTTTTAATGGGTTAAATATCAAAACATTCCTAACGTGGGTATCGTTAGATTAAGGACTGAAACTTTCTTGATATTCACTGTAGATGCACATTCGTGGGCATAGAGATAGACATGAAAATATTCATACTCAGTAGTAGACATACTACTACATTATGTATATAGTATAGAAGTGACAAAAGAAGCGTATTTTCAACGTGCATACCAATGTTTTTAAATCAAATTTTCTATAAAATGAACTTACTAGGACTACGATTGTGTACCATTGAAGTGTACGTCCAGAAACATACACTCAATATCACCATCCCATGATTCAGCGACACTGACCCGTAATTACTTTCTTCTGAAGGATACCGCATGAGTGTTTTTCCGCTATCTAAAACGTACACCGTTCTTCACCCCTACATGCATCTCGGCCGCGACGAGGAATACGATCAAACATTCGACCTCCAAACGGTGCACCGGCCCACCATCTCCCCGTCGCGGCAGCACCCACGCGAACTGGACGGCCGCGGCGCCGCGTGCTGAAAGGACGCGGTGTGGTCGTGTCGCGGCGCGGCGCCGGGCGTTGCCGGAGTTGCAGCGCGCACTTCCGCCCGGAGGCGAGCCGGAAGCGGAGGAGGCGGGCTGCTCCGCGCCGCGCCGAGGGCGACCGTGAGGCGCCGACCACAACACTAGCGGGACGCTGGCGATGGGGGAGCGGGGTGGTGGTGGTGGTGGTGGTGGGGTGGGGGGGGGGGGGGGGCCGGGACGGAAGAGGCCGTGGTGACGGAAGAGGCCGTGGTGACGGAAGAGGCCGTGGTGACGGAAGAGGCCGTGGTGACGGAAGAGGCCGTGGTGACGGAAGAGGCCGTGGTGGCGATGGCAGCGGTGGAGGCGGTGATGCGACGGCGGCGGCGGCGACGCCTGGGCTCGCGGCGTCGCGACGCCCGCTACCGCAGAGGAAGGCCGCCCGGAAGGGATTTTTCCGCAACCTGTCACTTCGACTTCTCAAGACGCACGGAAACGCATGTTGCGCTCGCGGCGGATTCTTTGTGCGCGCTGCGGTAGAGAAGGCTGTCTGGTGAAGGAAGGCGGCCTGAGCGCGGTGCACTGGCGAGGTGAGGCTCTCGCGGCCAATAGCAGGCCGGTGCTCTATTTCTTTTCCTCGGATCGCTTACGTCCGGTTGTAAGAACCGCGTCTCAACAAAATGAAGCCACAGTACAGATCACATTCCCTGTGTGCGTTTATATTGGTCACTGTTTACATTCTAGGCGTGTTAGCTCACATTATTTATATTTCTAAGGAAATCGCGGATTATGGTTTTATTATCTTTTATTATCGTATACCACCGACTATTAAATAATATTGATGAAAGAATCAATTAGAATTTAGCTCCCACGAATATATGCACACACTCACATTACATTTAAATAATTAATCTCTAATTGTGAGTCAATTTGAGACGGCTGAAATGTCTATCAACTTATTTCCATATGGCGATGCTATTTATTATGAATTTGTATAATATATTAACGCGTAACGTATATTTGTTTTGAGTTGCCCAAGACCAGTTAAGTGTAACAAATTGATTCGTCACTCAGAAAACCTGTTTTCCCGCAAGTATGACAAACGGCCCTTTCAAAGATATTCCAGAAAGATTAATGCTTAGTACTGAAGTAGTGTCTTTTGTGGTTTCTTGCATAGAACAATGAAGGTGATGACTAACAATGTTCACTTTTCAAATTTACATCGTAATAACCGTAAGTGAACAAACGCAATGTAAGAAAAAATATGTTAATAGAACTCGAATCGTTTACATAACAACAACTTCGCAATGTAGAAAGAAAAGTATTGAAATTAATAGTCTGAATATGCATTCTAAGAGAAAACTAATGAGAAAGAAGAAAATGAGCAAAAGCTAAACTGTATTTAAGTGACCAGTTGGTAAGTGTATGTCGTTGAATAAAATTATACGTTGTAAGTTGTAATTGGTGAAAATAAGAAACAGAAGTAACTACTAAGGAAAATCCGAATATGAAATTAAACACGAATGGTTGTCATTAACGTTCCAATTATTTAATCAATGGAATCCAAAGAAAATTAATCCCATTTATTCAGTTACATATTATACAATGATCATCATTCCTAAAGTCATGCCTGGTCAACCATTTTTGCCCCAGAACCAGATTAAAAAAAAACTTTTCACAAGCCGGACAAAATATTAAAATTAAAGAATGTTAAAAAGATGCCTTGAAGTAAACAAAATTTTATGAGGTAATTTGTTTATAAATAATTGCAAGTAATTTTGTACACAAAATTTAGGAATGTTAATCGCGGGTCGCACAAATTCACTATCGCGGTCCTTATGTTGGCCATGCCTGCCTTAGGGCATGAAGTAGTAGAGTGAAATTTCTTATGTGTTGTAGTTGTGTGGTAAAAGCCTATTGACGAGACACGGTCCACTTATTCGAGCACTTCAAACCAATCCCGAAATCACTGTCCAAACGCCCACCGCCTTGTCTCGTCGCGCCGTATCCAAGGGCCGCAGCCGCTCGAGGGCAAGCCCAGGCCGGGGTCACACTCACCTGTGAGGGATGCAGACCGGCGCTGTGATGTCCGCGTGGAAAGAGTATCTCGGCGCGGAGGATGCGTGCAGGAGTTGCTGGTGTTGGCAGTTGCCGCTGATGTTGCTGTTGCTGCTGCTGCTGCTGCGATCGGTCGGCTGCGCCGCGTGGTCTGGCTCCCGCGGGCCCGCGCTCCAGGGGTAGTCTCGTCGGCGACCCTCCCCCCTCCTCCACCTCCTCCTCGGCCGCCGCCGCCGCCGCCGCCGCCGCCAGGGCGCGCGCCGCGCTCGCCGCGTTCGCCGCGTGGCCCCGCGTCGCGGTCTCCGATGCCTCCCGCCCGACTGCGCTGCCCCCGAAGGTCGCGCCCGCCAAGTGCTAAGGTCGCGGGCGGGCCCGGAGGAGCTTCCGGAGAACGCCGGAACCGCCCGCCTGCCTGCCAAACGCCCGCCGCCCGCCCGGAGCGGCGCTTTGCAGCGCGCGTGTCGCCCCCGGCCCCTCCGCGGCGCGTGGCCCCCCACCACCGCCGCCCACTCGCCAAGGCGAGCGCTTGGAAAGCCGCGTTGTTTGCTTGCCTCCGATACACGTAATTGTTTTTTGACACCTCGTCTCTCACCTTCAGGGCTATCTTTATCATATTTTCCCTCATCATTTCTGCATTGTTTTTAATCTCTTGTGGACAAATACGTTTAAAATCTTTTCGTTTATTTTAACTCAGTTTATAAATATCACTATTACCCCTTTCCTCTTTTGTTTTTTAGCGTCATATGTTTATGTCCTTCCCTTATATGGCGGTTGTTGTTTAGTGGCTGGAAGACCTTGTGCATAATTTGTTTTATCTTTTTTCTTGGACACATGTTTAATTCTAACAAATATTATTAATATTTAATAAAATATATTAATTTTAGGTTATTACTTATATTAATTACTTTTATTACACACAACATTGATTGAACTTTCATTCTGATTAGCAATAAAAAGTGAAAACAAGAAACAAAACAACAAAAGTGTAGCAATGGATAATTTTTTCAAAGGAACCATTATGAAATAAGCCAGTTAAATTTTCGCAATTTTGTAATAAAAAAGACTAAAATATATGAAAAAGTGTTTTTTCATGTTTTTCTAAGATTACGTAGATGTGTGCTGGGAGTTATCTACCTGAAAACAAGCAACCTTTCAAAACATCACGCAACTACAGAGAACAGCAAAAGCCAGTTTGAACTAGTTTTTGTTAGTCATATCCGTACTCCCTTGGATTGTCGCGTGGTGTTTATTTCACAAATCCTGGCTGGATGCGTCAATGCGTTCCCGGATTTGAACAAATACTCTCCTTTGTTCCTGCTCAACGAACATCCTTATAGTAGAAATAAAGCTGAAAGAATTGGCCTTAAAGAGTGACTGGAAAATAAAGTTTTGCGAAATCAAAATAAGCAATTATAATTTATTTATCTAAATTAAAATGTAATGAGAATATATAATCAATATTTCCAAAGGTTGTTGAATTCTTTGCGTATCTCTCTGACGTGACGAAATTCGATTAAATAGTATTGAATTATATTGTACAATTTTCATGTTTATGCTTCAGCAACACGTTTGTCCCTCTTGTCATTTCCCAGAAATGTGCATTTAAGTATTAATTATCACCTATTATTAGAGTGGCATCGTCTCTCATGATAACATCTTACATCAATTTATAGTTCATCAACAGGTGACATGAAAGTTTCTCACGTGATTTCTTCGTTTGATTGAAATTTTGAGGGGAAACACAGTATTATTTTCAGGAACGATTTTCAGTTGCAAGTATTGAGAGATTCACATTCGTCAAAAATAACCATCTGTTGAGTAGAAATGATGATAAGACGTCGAGTAATCTTGATGAAAATTCCCAGATTGATGTTAATATAGAGATGTAGATAGTCACGTCATTGCCGTGAGATGCAGACGGTTTGTACCGGTTCAATCCGTGCATATCGCGGATGGATATGCAGAGTTTGTAACAAAGTTCAGTTCAGTAGAGCAGTGAAAGGTAAAATCACGAAGCACATGATTTTTTAAATGGTCTCAATATAGTATGAAGTCTCAAATACTAATGATATATTACACAACTTTTTAAATCTATTTAGAACTATTTAATGTTATTTTTTAATTACAAGGAGAAAAACAGATAAACACTTAAAAGTGATTATTATAAGAAAATCTTGAAAAAAATTAATGTATTAACTGTATGCTATCAGAAACAAATATTTATGCTCTTCGGATCCAAAATTGTCATGAGAATAGAGATTTACTTCTAATATTAACTTGCTTCTCATATAAATAGGTAATTATTATTACAGACGAAGACTATTCCCGTAGTTTCTTTGGTAAAGGGTGTCATTTCGAAGACCTTAACGTACTCACTAGAATCACTCAAAGTTAATGACAGTACCACCGTCAGACTCCATTTACCTGTTTTACTCATTTTTTGCTTATTGGTCAGGAAATTTGTGGGAAGTAATTAGGCCATATAATCATTAATCTTTGGTTATCTGTCACAGATCTGCGCAGCCTAAAACTAGAGAGGGTAACTACATTTATGGGATATTTTTCCCCCTGAATTGCTTTATACACATGCAACATATTTTACTAGTATGAGAAAGTTAATAAAACATTCTAGGAAAACGAAATTATAACTATAAAAATATGAACCAATTACATGGTTGCCTGATGTATTTGACAGATCTGTCCCAAATTGATAACAATTTCCCAAAGTAGCAGGCTTAGGTGGCTCAGGGCATCAATTGATTACGATGCAGTGACTCTGGCCTGGATGCCCTAGGGATCGAGCCCGACGGTGGCAGTGTTTTCGTCACCAGCCGCTTCTTCTCTGATCGATAATTCTCAGTGGTTTCTCCGATCAACACCAGGCGAATGCCGGAGCAGAACTCAAACAAACGGGCCACGGACCGCGCGCGATCTTTCCTTCCTCTTCCTTGTCCTATCCTCACAGCCTATTTACAATACACTGGATGCACTTACATGCCCTACACTACCATACCTGTCGGGAGCGTAGAGCTTGTCCCGACTGAGGCGGTACCCCTGCTGGTGGTAGATACCTGGTTGGGGAAAACTCTCTAGCCGACGTGAAGGGCGGCATCGGATCTTGACATCCAGCGCGAGATCACTGCCACATCCGCGATAAAACATTCACTACACTTACGAGACAAATGGCTTTAGAACAACCAGAAGTGTCCGTTTTAAAATGGAAAATCAAGGATTAGGGTATTTGAGAATTTATGGAAATGAAACGGTTTATTACGTTAAGTTAGGGGTCCCTTTCAATATTTCCAGGGTGCTTCAAGAATCTCATGTTCCCCCTGTACTAATTCTTCAGCTTTTCTAAATTGAGTAGGTTCGAGTCCTGACGGCGGCAGGATTTTCGACACTAGCTTTTCAGCTAGGTCGAATTCAGTCGCTGTCTGGAGGAGAATTCTAGCGGCCGGCTGCTCTGATTGGTAGTTTTCCGTGGTTTCTTCGATCAACACCAGGCGAATGCCGGAGCAGTACCCTATCAAACGGGCCACGGACCGCGCGCGATCTTTCCTTCCTCTTCCTTGTCCTATCCTCTCCCCTTACTCACACACTTACACTAACATGCACTATACTACCACATATTCCTGGAGACTGGTCGGGAGCATAAAGTTTGTCCCGACTAGAGCGGTTCTCCGCTGGTGGGAGAGTCCTGTTAGGGGGCAATCCCACTAGCCGACGGTAGGTCGGCGCCGGATCTCGCCATCCAGCGAGGAAAGATCATCGCCATCTCCCGGGGAAAACATGCACTACACAAACGGGACTAATGACCAAAGCAGTTGACGCGCCCGGAAACACGAAAAATCAATCAATCAATCTAAATTGAGGGGTTTCTTCTAAGAGCTAAACAAGTCCAAAATACCAAATTTCGAGATATTTCACCAAGTTGTTTCTATATTTCACCTACAACTGGCGCTATCTGCTGGGACATTTCCTCTTGGCAAGTGACAAACACTTTGAAAGATATAAGACTGGGAAAGCTGCAAATTCAGTACCATGCTCTTGTACATTATGAATTTTTTGGTGCCCTCTGAAAAATATCGAATTTGAACTAGTTTGGTTCTTCTAAGATAACCTTCAATTATACACATAAATGGCCATTAGTTTATTGTTTATTATTAATATTGTTTATTGGTGTACAATCAAACTATATTATTTATTATTATTTTTCATGTTTTGATAGGAGTGATTTCTTTTTATGTACCAGTGAACTGTCCATGATTAAATAATAATCTCTTACGCTCATTCTATCTTTATTGGTTCCGTGATGAGTAACTCAAGCCAAAATTTAATTAAGAAATAATAGAAAAATGTCAATAAATTATTAATGCAAATAAAATAACATAAAGGAATAATAAAAAGAGAAAAAAATGGTACAAACTTCTTCATAATCGACATATCATTTCTTTATTACAAAAATATATCAAATGCCATTATTTCTGGAGTTTTAAGATTTAAGGAGAGGTCACAAAATGCTTGAAGTCTTCAGCTAGACTCTTTCTATAATTTGTCGACACACCATCTTGAATCTTCATACACTTGGCATTCTCGTCTGCCTATTTTAATTTTGGAAAGAATTAATGTTATTTCTATAAACGGTTTTACCAAAATAAATATTTTTAGAGTATTAATATAAGAATACGTATAACACAAGAATTTTAGTTGCTAATTTTTTAAAATTAGAAATATGAAAAATGTATCGTATATGAAAAACTATATATCATGATATGATTAAAATTTTACATAGCTTGCTTCGATCCGTAGAGCATCGAATGTACTATAGAATAAGCATAAAGTTTCTATGCATTATAAAATTGCTCAATGTTGGCATTTGTTTTACATAATATGTAGGCATTAAACAATTTTTCATTTCCATTCAGCTCAAGTTTTTTTTGTTTTGCTTACACAGAGAATAGTCTGGAGAGTTGAAGAAATTTTTATGACACTATCTTTTATGTAATTTATGTAGAAGAACATAGAAATAGTGAAGAATGAAACAGAAGACTAAATTCATTTCGTTCCCATATTCTAGATCTTACATAACTATATTTCGACTATATTAAAAAAACAGGAATCTTTCTAGAGCAACATCTAAAACTTTAGTGTCGTTAAGAAAGGGCGTGTGCAGAGCACACATTTGCAATGAACCTCTAACAAAGCAAGACGAATAAATTAGAGGAATGAATTAGGTACTGTTTGACAATTTTACTAACATTGTTGAAGAAATAATGTAAAATTTGTTTTGAATGCAATTTTTCCTTTGCACTAGCTAAGAATAATTTATTTGTTTGATTGTACTGACAAATCTCCGCAATTATCATTTGTCTTTAACAGAATGTTCAGATATCTTACACTTCATAAGTCGACGGCATGCTTTTAACCACCATCATTACCGCTTCCAGCCTTCATAATCAGCATCACATAATCTACATTCTACTTTCTAAAGAATGTGCTTGTGTAAGACACTCTGATCATGTACTTGGGAGAAGTGTATGGTCTAAGGACGAGAAAACAAGTCGTATGTTTCAAGAAAATATATGAATCTAAACAACAAGACGCAAAATAAATAGAAAGTATAAAGGTTGAAGTAAAGCAATCGCTCAAGAATTCATCCTAATTTTAAGTTACAAGTAACATGCCAATCGGAATTTTGATCCATAATGAATTTATTATAAAAAGTAAGAAGCTCCAGATGATTCAAGAAATCACGTTTTCAACGATTGTTATCTACTGATACCTGTGGGGGAAGTGCATTTTAAACAAATGTGTGAACATGATTTGATTGCATTATTGATAAAGAGTGAATTGGCGAAATTTAGCACTATGTTAAGATGTTATCATTCGTATCAATTAACTAAAAATAACTCGACAATAATTTAATATTCACGTTAAAAAATCTTATGATATTCTTATCACTCTGGGGTATTCCTGAAATAGATAAAGATATGTAAAACCGAAAATATGAACAAAATATAGAATCATGTTAGTATAAGATATATAATTTATTTATTTAACGTCAAAAACAGTAAAAACTATATGTGATGTACAATGGGGAGACGTGATCACTGTGCACGTTACCTCAAATTCTGTGATCCCTACCCTAACCCATATACTAGTTGAATTCTGAATACAGATGGAATTTAATGTTTGATAAGAAAAATTCGCTCCAGTGTAATAAAAACTATTTTCAAAGGCAAATCAGATATAGATTTGGGTTCTTATCCCTCATCATGTCCTTGCCGAAGGTATATACTTCTGCTATGACAACATAGAGAACAATAATTTGAAGAACTATATTTTCCACAGAACTCTAGACGACGTGCACAGATAATGAAGTTAAATTTATGTTCAGAAGCAAGACAAGGATCCATCTCAGAATTGGATCAAGGGATTAAATAAACTGGACGAAAACCCTGATCGAGATGGGGGTCATAGACTCACAAGCTGAGATACAATAGGTTACGTGTACAATAGTTACTGATTGTATAGAGTTGTACAGTCCAAATGGTAAATAATACATTAAATATCATTGTTAAAATTAGTAATAATTTCTTTTTGATGCTCGGTATAGTCTCTAATTGTATAGAAACAGTTATGCAACAGAAAGGATTTTACTTGGATCTCTAACTTTTGTATCGATTTTAATCGTTAAATGTCATCTGGAAATGTGTTATAAAATAATGTAGTACATGTATTGAATGTGAATTTTCTGTAGTGAGCTGTTGATATTGACATCCGATGAATATGATTACTACGTCGAGTGTTATTGTTATAGACATCGGTATATGCTGAAAATATGTTGCCGTCATTTTTTCGGTCATTTTTTACAAAAACACTGATTCGTAAATCAACGGTTTAATGGTAATGGTAGGAGTCCTAGGTTAATAAAGAGAGGCTTGCAAGAACTACGTGTGTGGGCTTATTATTCATACAATTCGTTTTAGTAATCTAAAATTCTGGGAGCTGTAGGATGTGTTTCTCCAGAATATTATGACATATCTCAGGCGGGAATAAACATTCGCGAAATATACACAACGAGCTGTACAAAGTCTGATTGAATTTGAAAGAATTCTGAACGCATAGCATAATGAACCGTGTTAAATTTTGAGTTCATTTTATTTAAATGTTGAGGTTTGACTAAATTGAGAGATCTAAAAATTGTGTTACATTTGTCAATTGCACATCGTTAATTTTCAATGGTGTGTGCAATTGTTTATTAGAAATGGAAAAATGCATTTAAACTGTTTTTCCTTCGTTTAGTATTAATTTGTTATTACGGAACCAATTTGAAACATCTGTTATAGTACTATTTACGGTGTCTTTATTGCAAAGAATATTCATAACACCCGAAAAAGACCGGTTCTTCCATTTCAAATCGTCGAGGGCGTATTATTTTCGCATATAGTAAATTAAGCTGGAAAAGTCATGTTAATTTTGATGTAGGGAAAGCGTCATTTTGTAATGCGCGTCTTAAAAAAGAGTACAGTAAACGCGGAAAAAATTGCTTATTTATAGCTTGTTCGTCCGATTATGGAATATGGAGCAATTTGTTGGGATCCGCACAAAATTATGCAGAGTAAGAATTTGGAGAGGATTCAGCATAGAACAGCTAAATTTACTTTCAGGTACAAGAAAATGGCAGGGTGGGATTCACTCGAAAACAGGCGAACATTAGCAAGACTGCGCTTTGTATAAAGCTTATAGAGGTCATCCAGCTTGAAAAGAAATTAAACGATGTATTGAGTAGTTAATTTCATAGGGACAGTCCCTTCCCCTGGGGAGGCACAGATCCAGGCAATGAGCAGAAAATAGAGGGCTTATCTGACGATAGAGTTGCAATTTTTGTATTTGAATTTTGCCATTTTATGACACGTAAAGGGCAATTGGCCTCAACACCGTTAGATCCCGGGGTTCCTAGTCGATCACCCAACTAGGAACCCGCCATGTCTCAAATTCACTTAATCTTCGTGACTTCACGTAGTTAACGAATTTTGCTCACGACGCCGAACCTAAAGTGTAACAATAACTTATAATAAACATTGGAAAAACATAATTATCTCTTTTGTTATAGTAGTAGTTTAAAAGAGTGCCTAAGTTACTTTTAGAGAAGGGGTATACGAGAATATCTCTCATTAACCAAAAGAAAATTGATGAAGCGCTTTTTCAGGAAAAGGCGGTAGAGCTTAAGACCGCCCAGTAATTTAATGGCAGTCTCAGACATTAAGGAAGGATAAAAAATTAAACACTGCTGCTGAAAACACACAAGACCTAGATTCGCCACAGTCGTATTAGGAAGAGAAAAGAAAATTGTCTTACGTTTACAATGAGCATTCCGCGGCCTATACGTTGGACATTGACACATGTGGTCAGTGCAATAAAATTTAACATCAGAGATGGGCATTCAATTTCGCAAAGGAACACCAACTCACGACCATGCAACGACAATCAATTCACACCACAAGTGACAGATGTTCTAACCGCTTGGACGATTGTGATTTGAAGCTAGGACGGAGGAAGCACGAATACATTAAATAATAGTTATGAATGATACTATTAAAGAAAAGTGTCTTGCTTTGCTATCGTCTTTCACGCTGTGATCAAAAGTAGAAACTCTGAACTACTTGGTAAAGAATAGAGATGTTTCGGTGTTGATAAAGCGGAACTCATTTATCTCCAAGAAGACATCAAAATATTTGGCCTTATTTAACCTATTAAACAAGAGGGTATTACACAAGCGATTCATATATGCAGATCGAATACCCTTTAGATACTGGGATGAAGCTCCCTCGATCCACTTCCACGGTCGACACAGACACATCAATTGATTGATGATTGGTTGTGATTCCGGGGGCGTCAATTACTGAGGTCATTAGTCCTATACGTGTAGTGCATGTTTTTTCATGGGAGGTGGGGGTGATCTTCCCCCGCTGGATGGCGATCCGGTGCCGACTTACCGAGGGCCAGCAGGATTTCCCACAATCAGGTATCTCCTCCCACCAGTGCATCGCCCTTGCCGGAACAAGTTCTACGCTCCCGACCGATCTCCCGTCATATGTGGTAGTGTAGTGCATGTTAGTGAAAGTGGAGGGGATAGGACAAGGAAGAGGCAGGAAAGATCGCGAGCGTTCCGTGGCGCATTTGTTAGGGTACTGCTCCGGTATTCGCGTGGTGTTGATCGGAGAAACCACGGAAAACTACCGATCAGAGCAGCCGGCCGCTAGAATTCTTCTCCAGACAGCGACTGAATTCGACCTAGCTGAAAAGATAGTGTCGAAAATCCTGCCCCCGTCAGGACTGGAACCTAGAACCTCCCGTTCAGATGCACTCCAGTGACATCAGTTGATGCACTGACCCACTTCTCCCAGTCAGCCAATCACATCAAGGAAAAGAAGGAACGCATGGTCACAAATTTACTTCCAGATAACGCCTTTGGGTCCAATACGCTTGTTTAACGCCTTCTGAGAAATCAGCATTGTCTGCGAAGAAAAGAGTTTGAGTACGTATCTGGCGCCGGAGTTCGACTAATTCAAGCTCATTTGTGAACAAGTACGGGGAAGCCGATATCTTGAGGCCATTAACTACCGTCGCGTTATCGGGGTCATTATCTGACCATCGCCTGAACGTGCACACACCGAAGATACCTGGTTCGTTTGGATGCCTCCGCCGAGCACAGGTTTCGTCTCGATTCATCCGAACACCGATAAAGATGTTTTCGTCGGTTGCGTTTCGCTACGCAAGCAGTGTGACGCAAACCCTTCATTATGACGATGGTCAAGGAGTTTCAAAGATCGGATTCCAGCTCTTCACTTTCCTGCCTTTGTAGTCGCCGCATCCAGATGTTTTGCTGAATATTTTATCGAGATCGCGACGTTGTGCGATATAAAAAGAATCCAAAGAAGTACAGTAACCCTAAATGTTAAGGCATCATGGTACAAGTGCGTTCGTAATAATTGTCACAATAATGCCTTCCTCACGAAAAAAAAGATTCAAAACTTTAGTGTCGTTTTTCGAATTCAAAGATAGGGAAAAACTTCTCTAAACTTTCATGTACTATCAATTAAGAATATGTAATATGCTGCAGATGATTTGTTACTGAACCTCCTGAGAAATATATATATATATATATATATATATATATATATATATATATATATATATATATAAATGGGTTTAAAAATGTGGAAGTCAACAAGGGTATAAGAAAATTATTTTCATTTGCTTCATTCCTAACACATTTTTTAATGGATTCCATATATAATAAACAAGTCCGTGATGGTAAAGCTCTATTTTCTGTCCATCAAAGTTCATGCAGTAACTTGTAAACTCTTCATGTGCAGAGAAATGACTTGCTTTTGAAATCACTGGGAATACGAAATTATTTACATATTGACTGTGTTGACATTGTCTATAGATCGCAATACAAATGAAAAAATAAACTAGAGGCTCAAAGAAATTTGAAAAACTACAATACTAGTTGAGCTCAGCACACGGGCTGATACCTAAGGCGTGTGCTATAGATAGACGTGATTCAGCTATTATAGCTTCCAGCTCGTTCACCTTATATTGAAATGAGATCAAGATCATTTTTAAGTACAAGATAGAAGTTTCGTAAGATTATAGGAGAGACTTGATATGTAATTCACATTATACATAGTCTTCCAGAGATACTGATTCTTACGATCATGATTCTTTCATGAGAAAATACCATACAAAATATATTATATCATATGATACATGAAAATAATCAATTTTTATACATGAAATTTCCAATGTTTATTACTCCAAGGAAGAATCATCCTGAAGACTCTTCTCTGACCGGGAGGTCCTAGGTTCGAGTCCTGATGGCGGCAGGATTTTCGACACTAGCTTTTCAGCTAGGTCGAATTCAGTCGCTGCGTGGAGGAGAATTCTAGCGGCCGGCTGCTCTGATCGGTAGTTTTTAGTGGTTTCTCCGATCAACACCAGGCGAATGCCGGAGCAGTACCCTACAAAACGGGCCACGGACCGCGCGCGATCTCTCCTTCCTCTTCCTTGTCCTATCCTCTCCTCTTACACACACACTTACACTAACATGCACTACATTACCACATATTCCGGGAGACCGGTCGGGAGCTTAGAGCTTGTCCCGGCTGGGGCGGTGCCCCGCTGGTGGGAGAGTCCTGGTTAGGGGAAACCCCAGTAGCCGACGGTAGGTCGGCGCCGGATCTCGTCATCCAGCGGGGGAAGATCACCGTCATCTCCCGAGAAAAACATACACTACACTAACGGGACTAATGACCAAAGTAGTTGACGCGCCCGGAAACACGAAAAAACCAAACCAAACCAAACTGAAAACTCTTCCCCGGTTCATAAATGAGAACGTGTTACAAACGATCATTGTGTAAGACGTTGAAATAGACAACTTTACTAGCTCTTTTAAGAAAGAAAAGTCTGCTTCTGAGGTAATGGCCGTGACTGCTGATGGCCCTTCCGCTGTGTTTCACAAGACGTTTGTGAACGATACTGATGACTAAGTGAGAAGTTGATCTATTCTTCTATAATGCTGCAAAGTATGTGTCAGAGCTTATTTCTATAATATTTAATAATATGTGATATTCGAAAAGAAATTTTAATGTTTTAATTCTTCTCATTTCATCTTTAACGTTACTTCATTGAATGTGGTAGAAGACTCATCTGCACACGTTTTCTTGAGTTTCAGAACCCGTACTACACTCTTTTACTACGCACAATTTAATTATGAATAAAGATAATAATGAACAGGAAAACTAGAAAATTTCGTTCCAGTTTAATATAAAATTATTTGCATCGGAGAACGGCCTGTTGATTTGCTTTTAAAGTATTGTTGACAAAATAATTACTCCCTTTAGTCGCACCCTACCCGTAACTTGCACAAGAGAACTTGAGAAAAAAGTTTGTTTAGTAAATGATATATACTCTTTAATTCCACAAATAATTGTTGAAATTCACTATATTAATTACATGTGTTTAATGAAAATTCTTCATCCATCTATCAGAACTCAGGAAAGAGGTATATGTCCTGTAATTCACTTAGGTCACAAAAAATGCATATCACAGATTACGTAAAATATCAATTTGGAATATTTATAAACAACATTGTACTGCTTAGAGATACTAATTGAAGAATTTCTTACTTATAATTTATTGAAATGTGAAATATTTGTATTGTCTTTCACATGCAACGACTTCAACATGAATACGTACAGTCACAAGAATGTTGGTTTGACACACATTGAGTAATGGAATTACACAACATATTTATCATGAATGAATTAAATGTATAAATATAAAACGTATTTAGTGTATTTTAGGTACAAATGTGAAAAAAAATATGGACGTCAGTTGTATTCACCCGTTCTGAAAAGCCAGCAAGCAAAATCTCTTTTGCTTGAATGAGGAGTGATTGGCTTTCCATCTTCCGAGATTTATAAATTTAATATTATCTCTGATGTGTCTCCACATTTACTAGGAAGTACGAGAGGTTGGCATTGTTTTATCAACTTCGTTTAATATGTATGTATTTAATATGCAATGCAAGGCTCACTAAAATTAGTATTCTTCAGAACATATTATTACCACCCTGTCACCGTTTTGGACAGGATGGTGTCAACTGGCTATGCAGCAGGCCTATAAGACTGTCCAAAGAGTTGGCCGTCTCGGTAGCTCAGTTGTTAGAGTAACAGGAGACAAGGGTTCGAATCCCGGTCGGCGTGACAATTATTTGAACAGATATAATTGCTCAGAACGTGCGCCAAGTTCAGAGTGAATATGACGTCATCGCTCTTAACGCCCCTCGTTTACTTGAACAAACTACTAGTGCAGTTACACTTCTCTTCATCCACTAGTCTCGTTTATTATTAGAGAGTATTGCTGCGATATTGTCGAGTATAAAGCCCGAGCAGTCTAAGAAGTACTCGTAGTACAAAGAGAAAGTCAAAATAAAAGGGTTAGGACTCCAATTTGACCATATTTTGTGGCTTGTAATTTTCCTCTCATTTGACACTCGAGGCCGTAAAGAGTTCCAATAGGTGACCTTTATTTTTCGTAATCACTTTAAGACCATTATAAACGAAGAGAGCAGGCTGACTGGCTAAACGCTTCCGCTTCTTCTCACTACAGAATGACATGTAATTTTTGCTAGATATACTACTAATGATCCGGAAATAAGTTTCTTGTCGTTACACATAGGAGGTTGTTTAGCAAACTGTGCTGTACGAAAGGTTGACCACTAAATACATGTGATTCTGTGTTGAAAGCGGTGTATTTCTAGTAAAAAACATAGAATCACATACCACGTCATAATTGCGTCCATTTTTTAATTGTTTACTGAGTACTCATTATCAGTTAGTGCATTCTATTAGTTTTATTAACTCTATGAAGTTCAGAAGTTGACTGGCTTTTTGATACTTTCATCACATCAAGCCAGATTGACACAGCTAGTTATAGAATTTTGAATAAGTAAAATAAGTCAAAAGAGCTATTAATATTTCATTTATATTCGTATTATATCCTCATATATTCGTACACTTTGTTTCGTTAAATTATTTTGAGTACCTATGTTTTTTATTTTCATTTCTATCGGAAATATCAAAAAAATATATTAGAAATGTTTTGCTTTCCCATAGATTCATGTTACTCTGATTACATTGTAGCGGATTGATTATAATTTTAACATATACAAATAATCCCAATTGTTCTCAGTTAGGATCACTGGATAGAACTGAACAGCACGTAGAAATGAGTGCATGATAATTATTGAAGAGTCTTAACTTCGACGAGCAATATACTTTAAAGAAATTTGATGTTTAGAATCAAATCAGTACGATACGCCTTGAAATGTAAAACTTTTACTGAAGGGAAAACGATGCGCATAATGTGAAGGGCTTTTGGTAGAACTACGAAAAGCCACATCAGCCAAAGCTAGCCTCTCACTGTTTGTTAATGACAGAATATTGATATTAGTACATCTTGTAGTTTTTATACTACTTCATGCATACCAAGAAGACATAAGCCACACTTTCACCAAAATCGAGATATTTACATTTACGTATAGCGGAAGGCTTGCTGTAGTTAATGTGATTTATTTTTTTTACTTCCTCGATCTTTTACATTCCTCAAGCCCTTCATACGCAGAAATATACATATGGCATATGGCAAAAACGCGTCATTCTCCCCTGAGTCGATCCCGACATGAATCAGATAAGTAGGATTCAGAGTTACATATCTCTAATTATCGTTGATGTATATATCTTGGTTTGGCAGATTTCCTTGTTCTAGGTTTTTCCGTCGGATGTAATTATTGCCTGTATAATAATTACACAGCCAATGTAATTATTAGTGTCTGTGAAATAACGAATGAAAATATTCGTAGTTTGCATGGTTATAGTTCGTTAGCTAATTGTATCCGTTTCATAAAGTCATGTCCACTCTCCCACGGAGCCCTTTCGTCCCTGACATCTCTTGGGCAGAATCTTTTTTCCCTTTGCCACTCTTTGTTGTCAAATAATGGGCTCCAAGGGGTAAATTCGGAAGTCCACATTTGTAATGCGACCTTCAAGCCCTTCATCCATGAAGGAGAATATAATTTTCCTGAGCCATCGCTTGCACAAGATCCCCTTCCCTTGGCTAGACGTTGGAACTAAGAGTTCCTGGGAAGAGTTACTAAAGTCCGCGCTTCCAGAATCGCTCTCCAGCCCCTAGCCCATACGTGAGTGAAATTGTTCTGGACCCTCTTTTGCATTAAATCATCCATTCCATTTATCAGACCCTTAAGGGACATTAGGGTCACCATGGAAGTGCAGGCTTCGATAATACCCCATCACTCTCTGGCCTATGAGCGAGTCTGGGATTTTCCTGAGTTATCTCTTCCCTTCGGAATGTCCAGATCGCCGCGGAATACTTACAGAAATTCGGGTTTCGAGAATCGTCCACCAGTACCTAGTCCGTACGTAAATATGAACTTTTTCTTAATTTACTGTTGCATAAAACTATTCATTTATTTCCTTTGCAAGGTTCTTCAGGGCACAGCCGAATAGTTTCGATTCCGAACAGGGCTTCACCGAATAGTTTCGGAAGTGCAGTCTTCGAAAATTCCGTACGTTTCTGACCCATACATGAGTTTGGAAATTTCCTGGGCGACATCTTGGACAAAACGCATCCTTTCCCTTTGCCAGCTCTTCCGAACACTAAGGCGTCCAGGCTTCGAGAATACCCCGTCCGGAGTTTAGAAATTTATTGGGTAATCTCTTGTTACAAAACTATTCCTTCGATTTCCCAGGGCCTTCAGAGCACGAAGGCTTCCACGGAAGGCCAGGCTTCCAGAATACCCAGTGCGTCCCAGGCCCATGTGTGAGTTTTCAATTTTCCTGGACCATTTCTTGCAGAAATTCATTCCCCCCCTTCCCTTTGCTTTGATTGATTGATTGATTTTTTCGTGTTTCCGGGCACGTCAACTGCTTTAGTCGTTAGTTCCGTTAGTGTAGTGCATGTTTTTTCTCGGGAGATGGTGGTGATCTTCCCCCGCTGGATGGCGAGATCCGGCGCCGACCTACCGTCGGCTAGTGGGGTTTCCCCCTAACCAGGACTCTCCCACCAGCGGGGCACCGCCCTAGCCGGGACAAGCTCTAAACTCCCGACCGGTCTCCCGGAATATGTGGTAGTGTAGTGCACGTTAGTGTTGGTGTGTGTGTGAAAGGGGGGAGGTTAGGACAAGGAAGAGGAAGGACAGATCGCGCGCGGTCCGTGGCCCGTTTGGTAGGGTACTGCTCCGGCATTCGCCTGGTATTGATCGGAGAAACCACGGAAAACTACCGATCAGAGCAGCCGGCCACTAGAATTCTCGTCCCGACAGCCTTCCCTTTCATTTCGTCAGTCGTCATTTCGTCATTTCATCAGTTTATCATTCGGAGTACTTAGATACCGACGGAAGAGGGAGGATTTAGGTGGAAGTCGAGGCTTCGAGAATACCCAGCCCGTCCCTGGCCCACGCGTGAGTCTGGAATTTTCCTGAAGTGTTTTCCTGTTGGCGTTGCTGCGGCGCGGCGCGGTGCTTTAGGGGGCAAGGTTTCACGGGGGCCTTGCGCAGACCCCGGCGAAGGCTCCAGCGTGGCGCGGCGCGAGCGGTGGCCGGCCGGGGGGGAACCCAGCGGTCACCGCGGTTCCGCCTCCGCCGGCGCAGCCCGCGTACAGTGGGCGGACACACCGCTCCACTTCGACGGCGCACGAGAAAAGTCACGCATCTCCGCTCAGGCTGGTACGACGGCATACGCCGTCCCTCATGGGGTCACTCGCTAGCGTGTGCGACGGAATATGCTGTTCATGCTTTGAATGCATCGTCAGGGTTACTCGACATATTTCGCGAAGTGATCGCAAGCTAGCAGTTCAATGTGGTATCTTAGCTTCTTCATGTTTTCACATCAACTGTTGATTTTTTATGAAAGATATTGTGGTTGCTGGCGTATAATTTTTGGTGGTAGTACTAAAATGACGATTGACAGAATGAATTATCCAGATCTAAATCCGGGTACTAAAACTAGAAGTTTGTCTAAAGAAATGAGTAGTGTGTTATAACAAAAATAATAGAAAATAAACATCATATTGTTGCAAAGCTTGTGTTGGACACCCTTTTGGTATTGTTATTTGCTTTGACGTTCAGAAAGATATGATTTGTTTATTTTTTAGATTCATGTGCATATTATTTGTGATTTTATTAATGAACTAAATGAAAGAACACACTTTCATCTAGATATCCCATTTTTTCTGAAAATTTCCTTTAATAGTTTAGAAGATATATAATTTTAACATAGACGAAAACTGAATTGTAACTTACGTAAATTTAAAAGTCACTCTGTAGTAATTGACGGCGGAGAAGAAAGGCCGGCAAATTTAAATTCACGCCTGAAGGGTTAACACGTTGGCTGCAGTGAGAAGCATAACATGATGCTCATTGAATTGATCAGAATGGCTTTGAGCATCAACAGTTGATTCTCAGTCATGATAAATTTCAACAGTCGTGAAGAGAAGCGTTTGCTTCTCATATCAGTGTTAGGGAGCGGTAGCTCAGTGCATCAACTGATGTCACTGCAGCGCCTTTGACCGCGAGGTCCTAGGTTCGAGTCCTGACGGCGACAGGATTTTCGACATTAGCTTTTCAGCTAGGTCGAATAGAGTCGCTGTCTGGAGGAGAATCTTAATTTAATTAATCCTGGTTTGAACATTTTATTTGCGGCTAACTTCAACGATAATGTGTTTGTATCTCAATTTCTCCACCATTTAAAAATTTCATGGATCTTCCCACCTGGGAGATATCACCTGAGTGACATTTTGCCGCACCAAGTTCAATAAAGCTTTTTGTGTGAATAGGATGTTGTTGCTGTTGTTGTTGTTGTTGTTGTTATTATTATTATTATTATTATTATTATTATTATTATTACTATTACTATTAGTGTCATTATTATTGTTGTTGCGTCGTTGTTGGTATAACCTTGAATTAAGGTAATACATCACTTTAGATAAATTACATAATCAATATCACTATAGCCAGTATCACCAGTAGCAACAGATGGTTGCGAATATTTTAATGCGTAACCGACTGTTTTTATGAAAATACATGTGGCGAGAATTGTATTGTTTACAGGATATAACACATCCTGTTCTAATTTATCTTCTCCACAGTAATCTGCCAAAACTTGATTTAACAAATCTTTTTTTATCTTCGTTATTCACTTCATCACATTACACTTTTTCTTTAGTTTTTGCACATTACTAAATATGTTTTTCGGTACAGGTTCTACGACCTTCCTTAATTCACGTAACTCATATTAGTGCTTTTATGAGTTAGCGTGTCTTCTTTGAGTTCACCTTTAATATTTTCAAGAGGTACATCTTTGTATCCTTTGGTACATTTAAGTCTGGTAGTGATGAAAGCAAGAACGAAAGAAATGCTTTGTAGTTCACGAGAAAAAATATTCACTTTAAGATCAATGAAATAAAGGTCTGTTCGAATTTTAAAAACTGGAGAGATACGATTCAGCTGCAAGTGGCTTTTATATTTATCACATTTTAATTGATAAGAAAGTGATAATACTTCGGTAAGCTACTTTTAGCTCAACGCTTACTCATGGGACCCTCAATCAAGTCCCAGTTCATTTACATCAATTTTAAAAGTTTCTAGTCGGACCAAGAAAAGATTGAACGCGCATCACGACCAAATCCATAGATTTTACCCTATCATTTTCCTTAAGAAATCGTAGACCCTCCAATAAAATACCATTAATGTTATGAAAATGTTAGAACTATTCTATAAAGAACTTGCCAATTATCTGAGAGGTGGCTCAGGGCATCTACTGATGACACTGAAGTCCCTCTGACCGGGAGGTCCTAGTTTCGAGTCCCGATGGTGACAGGATTTTAGAAACTAGCTAGATATCCAGGTCAAGTTCTATTGCTGTTTGGACGAGAATTCTAAAAAGCGGTTGCTTATGATTGATTTTTTTTATTTTTTCGTGCTTCCGGGCGCGTCAACTGCTTCGGTCAATAGTCCCGTTAGTGTAGTGCATGTTTTTTCTCTGGAGATGACAGTGATCTTTCCCCGCTAGATGGCGAGATCCGGCGCCGACCTACCGTCGGCTAGTGTGGTTTCCCCCTACCCAGGACTCTCCCACCAGCGAGGCACCGCCCCAGCCGGGACAAGCTCCCGATCGGTCTCCCGGAATATGTAGTAGTGTAGTGCACGTTAGTGTAGGTGTGTGTGTGAAAGGGGGGAGGTTAGGACAAGGAAGAGGAAGGACAGATCGCGCGCGGTCCGTGGCCCGTTTGGTAGGGTACTGCTCCGGCATTCGCCTGGTGTTGATCGGAGAAACCACTAAAAACTACCGATCAGAGCAGCCGGCCGCTAGACTCCTCCTCCAGACAGCGACTGAATTCGACCTAGCTGAACAGCTAGTGTCGAAACCCTGCCGCCGTCAGGACTCGAACCTAGGACCTCCCGGTCAGAGGCGCTGCAGTGACATCAGTTGAAGCACTGAGCTACCGCTCCCGGTCAGGCGGTTGCTCTCATCGGTAGTTTTCCGTGTTTTTTCGATCAACACCACGTGTACGCCGGTTCAGTACCCTAAAAAACGGGCCACAGATCGCGTGCGATCTTTCCTTCTTCTTCCTTGTCCTATCTTCATCCCTTACACACAAAGTTACACTAACATGCACTACACTACCATGCATGCCGGGAGATCGGTCGGAAACTTAGAACTTGTCCCGGTTGGGGTGGTGTCCCGCTGGTGGGTGATACCTGGTTGAGAAAACCCCTTTAGCTGACGGTACATCGGCGCCGGATCTCACCATCCAAGAAGGGAAGATCACCGCCACCTATCGAGTTACAACATGCACTGCACTTACGGGACTAAGGATCTAAGTAGTTGACGTGCCCTGAGTCACCGATCAATCCCGGTGTTGCGTGGGTATTTATTATTCCGATCTATTAAGCAGCCTCGCCAACGCACCACATTTCGTTTGCTTCATTTCCTCGTTGGGTTCCAATCAACGTACTAGAATAGGTCGACTCAGCTCTGCCAGTCCTCCTTTTTCATTACTCATAATATATTCAAAGTATCTGTTCTTTATCATAATTTGATCAAAGTAGCACAGCATTCACATTAGAACCACTCTCTTCGTAAGACCTCCGTCTGTCTAAACTAGGGCATTAAACGTCACGAAGATAGCGATACAACCGGACGAATGCACCAGGTACAAATAGTTCCACTCCGCTTTCAAACAAAAGAGAAAGAGGGAGAGAGAGAAAGAGGGAGAGGGAAAGAGGGAGAGAGAAAGATGGAGAGAGAAAGATGGAGAGAGAGAGAGAGGAGAGAAAGAGGGAGAGAGAGAAAAGAAGAGAGAAATGAGAAAGAGGGAGAGAAAAAAAGAGGGAGTTAATTGCAAAAGCCAAGAGAAACCATGACAAAACCAATTAACATGATGCCATGCAACCCCTTTATACAATATCCCTTGAGAACAAAGTATCACAAAGGGTCCATAACCCACTCGTGGCCGTCTGAAAATTTCTTTTAAGATTCTAGAAATTCAAGAATTTTTTTCTTCTAAGAAAGAGCTGCCCTTCACAAGTCGACCAAAGTACCACCTTGTACATTACAGTCACTCATTGTATAAGGCCTTCCCCTCTTATCTGGAGTACTGCATTTCTTTAACATCACTTCAAGGAAAGGATATCAAAGACAAGAATTGAACAACAAACAGGAAACGAGCTTATCAAAGCGCATGGAACAAAGGCGAAAAAATCTGTCGCGAGAGTCAAGCCAAGAGAGAACACCGAACGTTCTACGAGAGCAAAAAGTCTCTTATCGCTGAACGAATCTTCAAATAGAGAAATCGATACTAATATATCGAGCGGCGTTTTCGAAGGGAATACCATAACGTTCTTCTAAGCGTAAGGCGAACATTTTTATGACTTCGCCACGCTCGTCTAAGTTGCCAATGAAAGTTCGACCATTGGTCTCCACGATTAACATACACCAACCTTGAATCTGTGCAATACTTGAATCCCAACGTGTTTTGCAAATAAAATGATCAATTTAGTACATTTTATAACGTGTTACAATGTTTTATAGGAGGTGTGGGTGCTTACTAAACTAACCTTATATACTAGACTTACAATCTACACTTCGTTTAGACTTATCCTTGAGTTCATCGATCTCGCAGCGCTCTACTTTACTTTTACGATGTCGCGCCGTACGGAATGGATTCGTTCCTGAAGAAATGTTATGGAAATGGTCAGTTCAGGCCAGTAATCGATGTTTTGGACAGATTAAAAAATAGAAGAGCGTCTCGGAAGACGTTGACGCTTCACGGATTTTATTCTTACGCTAGCCAAATGAGCTGAACGTACGCTGATTTTGCCCCGGCAGTGTCAGTTCAGTGATTGTAATTCGAGGTTGGGGATCGTTTTCAACGAGAAATTTTTATTCCTCTATAACAATAAGACTTTAAGAATTGATACAAATCTAGGCTAAATGCATGTGTCAATATTAAAATGAATTCACTGGTAGAGAAATTACAATTCACGTCGAAGGACAGTCCTCAATCGCCGACTATCAAAGGTTTATCACACCGTTAATTAAGCACGCATTTTTAATTAGATATTACACGTACTTTTAATCAGAGAATATTTCATATAAAAATATGTCTATAAACAGAGGTTTACCTGTGCACATTTCTTGAGTTCTACCATCAAAATTAAACTAATTTCATGCGAACATTTTCCATTTCGCGAATGACAAAAATAATAGGGAATACAACAGCTAACACTACTAGTGAATATACGGAAGTCTCCAGCACCTGTTCGCCAACGAACATGAAGTTAATGAGAATAATTTCAATATGATAATCGTTGATCACCCCCTAAATTAGTCTGGTATACGTGTCAAAATATTTGATTACAGGACTGGACAAATTATAAGACCCAAAATAACTGACTCAAACGGCTGCAATAAGCCAGTAGTACCGAAGAGAGGGCGGTACGCGAAATTACAGTTTCTATGTGGGGACGGGCGTTTTCACCATTGGGTTGTGTGATGATTGACTTTCTCCATCTTCCATGCATTCGCTTTCCTGTCTCATCCTATTATTCCTGGTGGAGAGGAGAGGTGGAGGAGCATGCATATGAGGGAAGGACTCTACATATGGGTAAGCCGGACTCCCAAATCCCTCAGCCCTTTTTCTGTTATTTAAGGCCACACCAACATCTAGGTCATTAGCGATCACTATTGGAGTTAACGTTACGGTAACTGTGAAGAAGAAACGATATGGTGATGATAAGGGGTGAAAGGACGAACACAAGTACAACCATTCCCGAGGTGGGACTCGAACCCGCGACCTTTCGGTCCGAAATCGCTGCGACACTACTGCCTTAGCGACCTCGTCCACCGGATCGGCACTGTATTTGTTGTTTGGAGTACATTGCCAGAACCTCAAATACCTCAATTCATTTCCCTTACCCTGATCTTGACGCGAACGTAAATTAGACCAGTGTGCGTCACCCGCTTCACGTATTCCTGAAATTGTGTGTACATGACCGAAATGGGCTCGCGAGACACATGGGTGTGATGGATGGGGAGACAGGAGTGCGCCTGGCGGTCGCACCTCTAGACTCAGTGGGGAAGAGGACGTCTAGGAGCACCGGAAAGATCTAGACGTTAAGTAGAAATACATACAAGGCACCATCGAAATTTCGCTTGGCTGAATTAGCTCAAGGGAACAACGTTGGTCACTGTAGTGACGGTGAGGTACCAGGATTCGAAACGGACAAAATTTTTGTCACTACCTAAATAACTGCGGTCATACACGGTCTGGAGGAGAATTCTAGCGTTGTTCTGGTCGGTACCATTCTGTAGCAAAACCGTCTCCTCGGACCATGCGAGATCTTCCCTTTCCTTTTCTTAATATCATTTTTCCTTTTTAAAACACATACTTAAGACAATACACCATATGCTAAGAGATCAGTCGGGTGCTTAGATCATATTCCGGATGGGGTGGTGTCCCGCTGGGGGAAGATATTTGGAAAGAAAAACCTTGTTTTTCGCGAGGGGGGGGGCACACTGCCACCTGCCTCAATATATCATTCACATGTACGGGACTAATGACCACGACAGTCGTCCAGTAACACCAGTCAATCCATCAATGAATCGAAGGGTCGAGAGACTAATCGGGCGCTTAGATCATATTCTGCCTGGGCTGGTGTCTTGCTGGGGAAATATATTTGAATGGAAAACCCTGCAAGACGAGTAAGTCCGCGCCGAGGGGGAGAAACACATACACAACATGTACGGAACGAATAACCATAGCAGTTGACGCACCCGGTAACACGAATCAGTCAATCAATCAACAGAAACATCGGGACACTTAGATCATGTGCCAGCTAGGGCGGTGCCCCACTTGGGGGAAGATGTTTGGAACGAAAACCCTACAAGACGTGTAGGTTGGCGCCGGATGTCTAGTTCTAACCGGGGACACCACCGCGTTCCTTGATAGAGCATGCACGACACGTACGGTATTGCGTGTCCGGCAACACCAATCAATCAAATATCAAATCAATCAATCAATCCAATCAATTAACCAATCAACAAAAGCTCGTGCAGGCAGCTGTGACCGCGCGCAATCGCCCACTAACACGCACGGTATTGCGTGCCCGGTAACACCAATCAATCAATGAATCAATGAACTAATGATACAATCAATCAATAAAATCAATTAACCAATCAACAAAAGGTCGCGCAGGCAGTTGTGACCGCGCGCAATCGCCCACTAACACGCACGGTATTGCGTGCCCGGTAACACCAATCAATCAACGATCAATCAACAATGATCAATCAATCAATAAAATCAATTAACCAATAACAATCAACCAATGATGCAATCAATCAATAAAATCAATTAACCAATCAACCAATGATGCAATCAATCAATAAAATCAATTAACCAATCAACAAAAGGTCGCACAGGCAGTTGTGACCGCGCGCAGTCGCCCGCTGCCACTGCGCGCGCCACCGCCGCCGCCGCCGTCAGCGCTACCGCCGCGAACCGACTCGGTCGGGTTCGGCGCGGCGCGGGCCGGCGCGCGCACGCGGGGAACACGGCGGCGGCGGCGGCGGTGGCGCGAGGCGGCGAGGTGCGCACGTTCGCCTCGGTGACGACGCGGCGGCGGCGGCCGGACGCGGCGGCGGCGGGCGCGCGGCCGGTCGGGCTGCGGTCAGCGCCGCTGCCGCCACCGCGCGCGGAAGCGCTGAGGTCAGCGAGGGCCCAAGCCGGAAGCGTTGCCCTCCCCGGCGATCGGCGCCGGCGGCGGCCCAGAAGCTTCCCAGAAGCCCAATTAGCGTGCCGGTGGCCGCCGGCCGGCGCTCAGGTGGGCGGAGACGCGGTACAAGGAGAAACGTTATAACGTTGCGCATCTCCCAGTAGCGCAGCCAATTAACACTCAAGGCCCGCATGACACGTGGTAGGCCCCAAGCGAGAAGACTTTGTTGAAAGGTCGTTGGATGAGGTAGTCGATTGTGCTCTAATTGTCACATTCAAGAACTCGCTTCTGAATATACATTTTGGTGAACGGGAAGCCAGGTAAACATTTTTCTTAAATCTGTAAGGCCTTTCACCATATTTGTCGAAACCGGGGTATCTTTACACATGTGTCAATTTCTTTGTTCACCCTTGAAGTATTGCGAGTTAAGACCAATACACAAACAAATTCAAATGAACAAAGTTCAAGTGACAATTACTAACTCAGCAGTCAAAACAACATTAGGTTTACTTTCATGTAGAACACGAAATATCTTGCTACTCCTTCTCCCCCGTGAAACTTGGTAAATGTGACATAGTGCACTGTATTTCCGAGGTGCCGATTAGGGGCCATTACGTACCAGGATAATGAACCGTAATCATCGTTTCAATCACGAATTGTTATGTACAGGAACTGTAATCTGAGTACCAAGTCACACATTTTCTTGTGAGGGAAATGTCGTGTCTATTCGTACGCAGATTTCTCGAAACTTCTCCCATTGTATTCGAACACCCTTTGGCTCTTGTATCTTGGGCAGTTGGGGGTTGAAGGGTCGTGGTGGGCGCAGCGTGGTTGTCGATTGCGGTGGTCACATATAAATGCAAAAACACACCAAGCAAAAGTAAAGATCCTTCAACTAAAGCCACTCATTAATCACAGAAGGAATCTCTCTCTAAACAACGCAATAGCCCTGTACAAAAATTATATACGACCTATTATGACCTATGCGTCTCCCATCTGGTTAAATGCCTCAAGAACCAACATAAACAAAATTCAAATCGTTCAAAATAAATACCTCAGAGCAATTACTCAAGCCCCATGGTTCGTTTCAAATCTTCAGTTACACAAAGAACTAAATATTCCGTACATCATCCCGTTCATTACCAAGATCTCCAGAAAATTCTACTCATACATCAACCAAAACGACCACCTATCCCATTTAAACCTCGCCCAAATCCCAGATTCCCGTACTAGAATCAAAAATAGGTTCCCAATTCAAGCTTTCTTGAACATGCAGTCAGAGTTTGTTAATAAGAAAGGCGCTTCATGAGCTCCCTTATCCTAAGTAGTTAGTTTTTAGAATTAAGTTAATTTTAAGGTTAATTTAAGCCACCAAAATACATATGTAAAAGTACTATAGTACTGATCTATGTAAATTCAAGACCAATAAAAAGAAAATGAAATGAAATGATTGCGGCGGTCACGTGGCGGTGGCGGCTGTCGGCCGGCACATGCTTCGCGAGGTGGGTCGGGAAGGGGGGCAGTAGAATTCTACGTTCTCTCGGGGGAAACTGAATTAGCCCGCAGAATATTCAGATGCAGTTTGGTGAAGATGACGCTTCACTATCACCAGCTGATCACCAATCGCATCCAGGGCCACGTCTAGAATCCTAGGAGCCTCTGTACTATCAACCAAATCGGCTTTCCGTTTGATAATTTAGCCAAAAGCAAATATTGGTGAATAATGTTTCCTCTTATTTTTGACAGTAAAATGTATTCCTTTTTCTATCGAATTCTTTTACAAATAATTGTACCAACCTGCACATACACAACTATTTCTTGCAATAATAAAAGCAAATATTATTTATTTTTACTTACTTATCATTCTTTGATTTTAGGAATGACACTTAAAAACGATTTAAATGAATTCAACAATTGCATTTATATTTTTTTATACATACATTATACACCAAAGAAAGATTATGGCCAAGGTGGCTAAGAGCGAGAATCGACTCAGCGCTTTGGTCCGAAGGGCCGCGGGTTCGAGTCAGGGTCCGGTATCGACATCAGACCTGGATACAAATAAGGAGAAATATTTTTTTAAAATGTGCTGTTACATGCTGAATAAATGTGCTGTTATACGCTAATAATTCTAGAAGAAACAGAAGAAAATCTACAAAGAGCATGATACAAGCTACATAAACTTGGAGAACAAGAATATATCTTAAATTATCTTAAAATATCCAAAAGGAAAACTATAGTCATGTCCCACTATAATTACACTGGTCAACACGCATTTTGGTGCCTTAGATGATAAACATTTTCTTGGGCGTTTCGAAGTCACTGATTCCAAAAAAATCATTAGTTTTGCCCTATCAGCTCTAGTTTTGTAAATACAGAATTATCGTCGTATACCCCATTTTTACATTGCATGTGCTAGAATTGGGGAGCATCAATGGAACGTGGACATAAAATATTCATTTTACTGGTGTTAATTTGTTGAAAAATAACATAAATTTGTTTTTATAAATGAAATATATTCAGTAGATAACTGTGAATCACAATATTTCTTGTCAAAATGTATTAAAAATTCACAAAACCAACCATTCATTCAACTCTCAAAAACTCTTTTTTAATAGATTTTTTGGGGTGAGAAATACCCTAACAGTCTCGCTGCATGTCCCAAGAGTACTCTGCAATAATATTTATAAATGTAATAAAATACCATTTTTCTTGGTATCACTCTTCCATTAGTTGGTAAAATCTTTCACCTTACTCTTCACTTAGATCACCAAGTGAAGGAAAGCAATCCAAGTGGCTATGTAGGTAATAGAACTTAATACTCATTGCAGACAAGCACATGGAAATTGTAAAACATTGTTTCTATTAATAGTGATGATGAAATAATATGAAATACATTATGCACATTCATTCAATATGAACTATGATCGTGAAAGTGAGGAAAACAGTTATTTTCATTGTATCTTCAAAACTAGAGCTGATGCATCCAAGTAGTTAGCATTTTTGGAATCAGCGGTCCTAAAATACTTATAATAAGATGTAAAATTGCAGGCATCGGAGGAAAAGTTTTCTTTTGTTGCTTAGTGTTATCGATGATAATACTGTAGAACAAGTTTCTCATTTTACCTATATTGGATGTGAAATAAGTTATGACGTAGTAAACATTGAAAATAAAATCAATAGATATCAATCAGTATGCGGTATAATAAATAGAACACTCCATAATAAAAAAAACGAAAAGATAAAAATATCTCATTTTACAAGACAATGGATGTCCCTGTTCTTTTGTATGGCAGTGAATTGTGGATAATTAGAGACAAAAGCAAAATCCACGCAGCTAAAAGGAGATTCATCAGGAAATTAACGCCTGCACTAAATATTATCTCCGAACAAATGAAGGTCTCCGAAAAGGTCTGGGAATTTATAACGTAAATGAAGAACTAGAAAATTATAAAATTCTTGGAGACAACATATACGAAGAATGGTCGCCAATAGAATCCCACATTAGGCACTGCTCTATCGAACCACTGGCAAAAAAGATGTAGGAAGACCTAAGAAAATGTGACAACAATGATGATAATGATAATAATAATAATAATAATAATAATAATAATAATAATAATAATGAAAGGAAAGAGAAAGGAAGAATATTGTGAAGATGGAACAGGCACGCGTTCCTACTCCTTGAAGTGAAGAAGAATGAGAAAAAGTTTTACTGTAGATCAAAAACGTATACTTTTCGAGAGAGTGTCTATGGTTTAACTTTACTAAATTATTTTTTGCGCTTCATTAATTTTCATGGAGAACAGTAATGTGAATTTCCCTTGATACACCAGGGACGTAATTGGGAGTAGTTAAAATTATTTCTTCCGCATTGGCGATAACGATATCCAATGTACTAAATCCTCCCTTTAAAATTCGCAGTTGTTAGCTTTTGATCCATCTAGAATGTTTCCCAATTCACTTTATTCAATATTTATCTTGAAATTATTAACGTGAGTTGTAGGAAATCATTCACAGTAATTGTTTATTGTGTATTAATTATCCATTTATATACCTGCGTTGCCTTGCAACTGTGGAATTCTCTTGTCTTATGGGACGGGAGTATTATCATATGGACATCGTCAAAATACTAATAAAAACAATGTCTTCTACTTGACTGAACTACGATGTGTCTATTTGCCAATGTGATATAACCCTTTCCAGAATAGCACGGAATTAAACTTTACTGTTTCAAATTATATCAATGGAAGAAGGCGATTAACGGAAAATTGCAAAAAAAAGTTTCTCTCTAATAATAGTTACAATATATAAGAATATCTGATCACTGACGTACCTTACGTGAATCGTGTATGATCACTAAACTGTCTTTAGTCTGGAATTTGCAGTCAGCTTTCAGAGGTACAAAGAAACTATAAGAGTTACACTCAAATCGCAACATCGATCTCGGCAGAATGATCACATTTACACTGTGGGGCCAGCGCAAACATTCCACAGAAGAGGCGATACTGTACCACAGTTAATTGCATCCTCTAATCTTTACTGCCGTCATTAACTGGAGTATAGCTACATAATTGGGGGATAATTCATTAATGGCGCAAGATGCCTATACGATGACAAAAAGGATTTGATTTATTTGATCATGAAGTCATACATTTTGTTAATTACCCACATTTGTTAGTTGACGGTCATGAATGTAGTGATGTTTCTAATTATCGAAAGTGTACTGTTCTTTCAATTGCTTTGTTGTTTTCTTATATTTGCAAGCTCCTTAACCACGGATATTGAAAATTTTGTATTATTTATTTCAGTTAATAAAAAAGTTTAATTGTGGCATTTAGAAAATTTACTAATATTGCTGATTCAATTTTTACAGGATTAGTTGATCGAGATAAAATTTACAGAATTATTAATTATTAAATTAATTTTTTGATAGATTTGCTAAGTCGTACTCAAAATTATCACAAGAGTCGAGCAAAACATACGCTTGCTTCACGTAATGTAGGGCCATTACTGCATGTAAGGTTTGAAAGAATTATAAGTAGACATATATAAAACGAAATTGTGATTCCTCGTAATTCCTTATCACTGTGTGTGTATGTATGAATGACATTGTCTTTTTTAAGAGAGGCAGTACCAGTGAAATTGAAAGTAAATGTGAACTGAGCAAAGAGAAAGTAAACAACAGTTTTTGAAGGTCATAGCCGTCTTCCTAGAATAAAATTAAAAAAACATCGTATCAGCCAGATCATAGACAGTAACATTGTAAGAAAAGATACTGTTTTTGGTGACTTCTCACACCCAATTAATAGTCATGTCATTATCAATAAGAGAAAAATGAAAATAAACATATAAATTAAGACAAAGAAGAAGCAAAGGCTCGTAGATCATCCCAAACTTAGTTATTTCAACAATTCCTGAGGAGGGGGGGGGGCTAGAAAGGATTTCAATCTATTGAAATTGAAATTGTTTTGACATCTCGAAGCTCGCACAGATGGACATGATTATTATAAGCCGAGGAAACTACGAAAAACATTGAGAAGCGACACTTTCTTCTGTATAATATTATTTCGTTAAAAATGAATTTATATGTTCATTACTCTTTCTCCTTTTCATGTAGTTATTGGTATTATATTGTTAAGAATTTTTGATTGTATTTTTATGTACCATAGAGAGCGTACACCTTACGTGAACAGCCACAAGCATTTTCTACTATCCACTAAAGTATTGCCGACTAAATATTTCTTATTATTAAGTATTTTAGGTCGTACTACCATTTGGTGTAATTGATTCTCAGTCCGACTAACTTTCATGTTTTTGAGAGACTCGCGGGACATCAGGGGCCCTTTCTGAACCTTCATTCAGATTTCGAGAACTCTTTACGTCCAGAAGCTCCTCCCGTTAATTCCTACCGAGATTAGTATCGATATCCCTGAAGACTGCTTGATGTAGCCTGTTAGTCCATGAACTCTATTACACCATATATTAGGAATAATGAGGGATAATTGACAGCTGTGGATGCGACATAAAGGACTCTGTAAAGGTCACCACGCTACGAACACAATCGTGATGAAAACGACCATGTCTTTTACGGGATTGGAAACCACAACTTCGGTACACAGAATGGTCTGTAATCAATGTTACAAACAATACAGAGCGTGTAGAAGGGGTACCATTCTGCACTGGTGTATGGAAGGTACCCGAACTCTGCAGGTGGCATGTTGCCCTTGAGGGCAGGCCTCAGTGTAACCAACACAAGCCCAAGATGAATTGCTTACCAATAAGGAGCTTTGCTATGCAAGATTTCTCATCATATGTTCACTGTCAAAAGCGATTTTATTTGATCCGCTACATGCCTTAAAAGTTTGCAACATTTATTCTGAGCTTCCTTTTCTTTTTCACTATCTGCATCGAACAAACGTAGTAGGATGTTTATTTTAAAATCTTCAAAATAAAAGCTTTTGAAAAACCCTTCACTTTTCTATTCTACTAAATTACAAATCAACAAAGGCTAAAAACCACAGAACTATTTACAAACTACCATTTTCGATTATCATCTTCCATCTTCCAATGTAAAATTCTGAATTTAAAGGAATATTTAATTGAAATATAATAGACATTAAAATGAAATTGTACTGAGTTTGGAAGTTCATCTTACTAAATAAACATTCAAAAAAATAATTTGCTTCATTCTCTTTAACTAACGAATCTCCAATAACCTGCAACTGCGTTATTGAATACGTACTCGTTCAAAGGTGTATCCCATTCTCATCCACAACACGATAAATCAGGTTCATTCCCGATTATGTGACGTACGCCAACGCTCTCGAATAGGCATGGCCTTCATTGGCTGTAAGTTCTTGATAGGCTAGTTTTCTTGCAACCTTTACCTGAAAAAAATTGAAATGCTGAGCAATCACACCCTCACGACACACACGTAGAATGTTCACACACTCGAAGAAAGAAGATAATACTATTAATAACATAAACGAATGCATGTCACGATTCCTTTCATAATCGAAAATATAATTCTGCACAATAGTGAGAAGTAAAGGAGTACTGCACAACGGCGGTTTGTTTCCGGTAAGGATAGTTTGACGAATAAAGAAAGAGAACTGATATCTTCGTTTATAGAACATGGTGGTAAGAAAGCAAAGTAAAAGTCTTTATCTTCTTTGAATAGCCCCCCCCCCCCAAAAAAAACAATTCGGTAACATTGTAATGTGTATAAACAATTCTTAAACACGCCGTGCGTGAAACTGTTTCTTGTTCTCCTTTTCCGCGTTCAAATCGTCTATTTTTTCATTCTAAATAACAGCGTGCGAAGCGAATGCGAATCATTGCGAAGCGTGTGCGAAATATTTGTCACGTTTCGCAATTGTCTTCGACATAGAGATACGATATTGACTCTAATAAACTGACTTCTGCACACGTAATTTTACAAAGGAGATCAGAAAGCGTTTTGCTCACAGCTTGTTACAAAATAATATAAGCAATACGTACGCGATGTGATTCGGGCACTCGCTACGTAACTTACTATTTTGGCACTTTGTGCGAGTACTTCGTAGAATATCGCAATATAGTTTGTCAGATCACGTTCTTTTTACGTAAAAGTCATAATGTTAAGTCCGCTTCGAATTGATATTTTGGCATTTTGAATGATACAAATAGTAAATGTTTTCCCCACGTTTTGTTTCAACTCATTATCATCTCATATAACTAGCATCGACAAATAAATACTAAGAATAATTCGCTACTTCAAGATTTTGCACTAACGGTACTCCAAGATTTCGCACTTATTTGATATTGTCAGCGCAGGAAAGCATTCAAATATTGAATTAAGTTGCTGAATATGCATAATTATCTCTATTCTGTAATGCTGCTTTGAACAAGATTTATCGTATTTACATGTTGACGTTGTGACTTACATATCTTTAAATGCTCTCCTAAACCTTTCATGCTATTTCCAAGCCCTTAAATTCAATTTTCTGTAGTCTTATTTTTAGAAACCATAAACTCATAATAAATACAACATGATGCACTCGAAATGGATTAATATTAGGCCATATTTACGGTAAAAGACGACCTGAAAGAGCAAGATAGATATTTCGGATAAAGAAAATAATGGGTACAAATTGGGGAAGTCGACTGGTAATAACACAAGAGACCAGAAAGTAAGGATTAGTAAGTAAGTACCAGAAAGTAAGGAAAGTAAATTACTCATAGTATATGGGATCAGGAAGAGTTGGAAACCCTGAAATGAACTTAAATACAGACTTTATATTCTCCCTACCACCACTTCCACCAATATCACTGTCACTAACCATCCCACGATCACTACCACCATCATCAACATAACAAAACCATTATCACTATCACCACTATCAAGAAAAATAGAATCAAATTTTCACTTCTTCCAGTATATCTTTTAGGCACTGTCACAGGATTGCTAGGACGTATGCATAATTGCAATAGAAGAAACGAATTTATTCATAAGAAATTGTAACTTGACCGGGACTCTTTGTACGTGTTGTAAAAGCCTAAATAATAATTTTTAGAAATATGTTTTGTAGACAACTTTTTACTACACATTGGAGGAATGATATTATGAAAAACTATTCGAAAAATTATTCAGAAACTGAATGACTATTGTGTATTGTCATAAAATATTAATATACATTATCTTACATTTTATGCACTTCGTAAGTATTTAATGCATTTTGTATACGCGCAAGATTTTGCGAGTCCCGGAATCCCTACCCACATAATATAGACAATCCTATTTTAAGCGACACTATTTTGTATCGAAAAACGAGCTAAAGATCTCATTCAGTAGTTCTGCCGTCGAAAAAAAAAAAAAACATCACTCCTCTTGTATCTAGCGAAATGAAAGCTCAAGAAAACGTACGTGCATAATAATACAACTTCCGGTTGAATCTGGACATTTGACTATTCATATAGGGGAAACTGAGAGACTGATGATGTTTGTAGCCAATAGGAGGTCTTGCGTGAATTGAACACTTGTATCCTGATAATACATTATTATTACAATTGCGTGAAGAAACTCTGAACCTGAAGGATATAAAAGGTCAACCTGGACAGCCCAGGTTACCTCCAATGTTACATACAGTGTTCGCCATATGACCCTAGTAGTTTAAAAGCAACTTTAAATAAGTAAAAAAGAAAAATTTAAATGATAAATGCAACTTATATAAAGCTCATTCTTTCCACATTGCAAACAAAGCGATCCGGGAATTGGTTTCGAATGTACTGGCTGCTGCTATAAAAACTGTGTCTTTGCCGAAGCTCAGTCAATACAAACAACTGAAGATTCTAAAGTTTTCCAAATGAGCTGGAATGAAAAAATAATTTGAAAGATGATAATTTAATCAAAGTAAACTGTTGAATTAAATCAGGAGGGTGCAATAATGCTACACCTCCTAATGGCAATACGTTTATCTTTAACATAAAGCTGTAAAACATCTGTACGTGCGGAGTCTCACGTATGAAATAAACACAAACAAATATTTAAGCAAATATATATAATTTTTTGTTGTATTGGATATACTAGCTACGTCGCAATATCCAACATCGAGCTATGTATCATTTAAAAGTCGCTCTTCAATGAGATAGTATCATTTTGTAATTATTCATAATCATTGCTGTATATTTACTAATAAGGTATCAGAGACTACAGCTCACTTATATGGCTTAGCGTAGGAATCTCAGAATAATGAAAACGTGTCCAGAATACACTTTTCCCCACAGCACGTCACACACAGTTTTTAATTGTTTTTGACGTTAAATGAATAAATATATAATTAAATAGACATGTATTACTGTAAACGGAAGTATATTGTACGTACTACCTCTGGGTTATTGTAATAAATAAGATGTTTTCTATTGTGTTACAAATAATATTTCATTTCCTTAAAAATCAAGGTTACGTTATGTTTATTTGTTTATTATTTCAGTTTAGTGGAAAATGTCGAAAGATAACAAGTATATAAATATGTCTCGCCGAGGTCAGCTGTTGATCCACTGAGTCTTACAACAAGATGTTATTGATGAAGATCTTGGTTCAGAAGATTTATATAAAACAGAGGATGACAATCAATCATGTTCTAGTCATAACTCAGATTCAGAAATTGATGAAATGATAGTGTAATAAGTGAATGCGATGTGTGTTCGGTTTCTGACTCAACAGATGACAATCAGTTGGTCAATGGAAAAAAGTGTTTCTCGAGGATTTCACAGGAGCTAAAGGGTAACATGAAAGAAACTTACAGTATAAAAGTGAAATTGTCGTCACTGAAAGGTGAATTTTAGGTCTAATGAGAATTCTAGGTCTAATGAAAGGTAGAGACTATTTTTCGTTTACGAAATTATTACGGAAATAATTAGGCATACAAAGATAGAATTAATGAAAGTAAAACTAAAAAGTACTGAAAATCCATCTTACAAAGACAATTATTATAACGAAATTGATGCTTTTATAGGGTTGGTGATATTATGCGCAATCTGAGCGAGAAAATCTCCAGTCACTGTTCTCTACAGACTCTTATGGACACCCAATTTTTCAATGAGTTATTCCATTGAAAAGGTGTCAAGTCCTTTTATTGGCTTGGAGATCTGATGACTCATTTACGTGGAAAGAAAAAGAAAAAGAAGATTCAGCTGCAGCAATTTCATTTTCAACAAACTGGTATCAAACTATCAGAAACTGCACAATAATGGAGCACATATTTGTGTAAACAAAGCTGTTATCCGATATCTTCGGAGGAAGGTTTCGGTTTCACATACGGCGAATAAACCAGCCAAATACGGGATAAAACTAATACCAGTACAGTTGGTAACAGTATAGTTTGTACAGTCCATAATTTGCTCGAAAAACATTAATTTTAAGTAGAAAATTGATACTAACGCAAAATATATTACAAGATAACTGAATACTTACAATTAAATAAAATGTAACTTTGTACGCACCTAGACGAAATGGCCTTGAATTTGAAATTCACCAGCGCATTTAGTTGCTCGGGAATCTTCCTATCTGCTAGATTTTTTCAGCATTACATTACTTTCTCTGTACTACGTATATTACTTCGCATATTACCATAAACCGCGTCGTATATTACTTCGCATATACGTAGTATACAAAAAATTAAGAGAATCCCTAAAGAGTATCTTTCTAATAAAACCAGAGGTGTTGGTTCTTCAGTGTACGGATTCACTAAACTATCACACTATTGTCGCATGTCTCAAAGAGATCTACAGCGATGATACTGGGTCATCAATGCACCATTCCAAATATACAGATATGACAAACAATAAACATGAGATCATTTCCTTTTACAATGCCACCAAGTCAGGAGTCGACACAATGGATATGGAGTGTGCAAATTATTCAACAAACCTGCGAACAAGGACATGTCCTTTAGACATTATGATGTGTGTAAATACAGAAATAATATTCAAAACTGTGAAAATACCTCCAACTTTGGATAGATTAGATTTAAAGAAGACATTAGCAAATAAAATAATAAATGTCATATGATAAAAAGGCTAAAGATTACACAATTACCAGCAGAATTGCGGAAAAAATAACAAACACTTCTCCTTTGCAGGATACGGAAAGAAATGTGCCCCAGAGAACAGACAAATTTAAACTAGTAGTACTACAAATCACAGACTTTCTTGCACTAGTTAGTTTCCTTATCCTTCAATCTGGCCTCTCTCTGCGGTTCTGTCCCAGCGTCTTCTCGGCTGCCTTCTATTGGCGCCTAATTGTCATTTATTCGCGTTATTCAAGTTTTCGGACCCCTAAAAGTAGAATAGATATGATCTTAAGAATATTATAGAAGGAATTGTGGGAATTTTGATGTGGTGTTGTTGACGTTCTTATGAGAAGAAATAAAAGAGGTCATCTTTGTCAACACACTATTTTTATTAAGATAGCCGGCTTTCAAGGGCTTTACCGTCATCGTCAGTCTACAAGGTACAGATAAATATAACAAAATTACAAATAAAATACAAAATAAGATAGAAAATTAAATTACAATTAATAGATACATTTAAATTTTAGTTACAGATAGCAGATAAAATTTCGAAAATTGAAATGCAACATTAGTAACAGTTCAAATTAAACATTATAAAATACCAATAAAGAAGGATATATTATATTATTGCAAAAGATACGGAACATATAGCAGATAAAATTGCAAAAAATTAAATGCGACGCCGGGGGATTCATACATATAATAGCAGTTCAAATTTCAGATTATAAATATAAATGAAGAAATATACATTCCGATATTGCAAAAGATTAAATAATAATAATAATAATAATAATAATAATAATAATAATAATAATAATAATAATAATAATCAAAAAATAAAGTCTAAGAAAGCCGGCTATCTTAATAAAAATAGTATGTTGACAAAAGATGACCTCTTTTATTTCTTCTATTACAGAAGGCTTAGATCTGGTAAATATTACATTTTTGTAATTTTTGAAAAACGAAAAGAACACAGCAAAATGAATCTGACGTCATCTGATACAGTGCATTTAGAATTAAAACGTTAAACAGAAAAAACTGAAGAGGTTTTTGAGAAAACCTTGATTTTGATATTTTTTTTAATATTCCCCATAGGGACAAGGTCTAAGTTTCTGACTGGTACCTGACTGACTGACAGGTAGTAGGGTAGGTTGATTAATTGTTAGTGATTTCGGGTGCGTCGACTGGTATGGCATTTCTTCCCGTAAGCATAGTACATGTTTTCTAGGGAGGTGGCGGTGTTCTTTCCCCGCGATATCCGGCGCCGACCTACCGTAGGCTAGCGGGGTTTATCCTAACCAAATACGAGTATCTCCCACCAGCGGGGCACCGCCCCAGCCGAGACACGCTCTAAGCTCCCGACCTGTCTCCCGGAATATTGGTAGTGTATTGCATGTTAGTGTAAGTGTGTGTAAGAGGAGAGGATAGGACAAGGAATGGGAAGGACAGATCGCGCGCGGTCCGAGACCCGTTTGATAGGGTACTGCTCCGGCATTCGCCTGGTGTTAATCAGGGAAACCACGGAAAACTACCGATCAGAGCAGCCGGCCGCTAGAATTCTCCTCCAGACAGCGACTGAATTCGACCTAGCTGACAAGCTAGAGCCGAAAATCTTGCCACCGTCGGAACTCGAACCTAAGACCTCGCGGTCAGATGGATTGCAGTGACAAGTAGGCCTGGTCTCCCGATAAGTACGTGTGTGTATGTGTAAGGGAGAGGACAGGGGAAGGAAAAAGAAGAAAAGATCACGAGCGGTCCGTTGTCCATCTGTGGGGTACTGCTCTAGGATTCACCTGGTACAGGTCAGAGAAATCGCGGAGAACTATTGATCAGAGCAGCCGGCCGCAAAAATTGTCCTCCAGACAGCGCAGCCATAGAAATCGGAGTGAGTATCTAGGTAGTGCACAAAAGTCATCTCTACCATAATCGGGACTCAAATCCTAGACCTTCCCGGGCAGAGTCTCTGCTGTGGCAACAGGTAATGAGCAACTCAGTCGGTTTTTACCGAGTTGTAATTTTCGTTTCGGTGATGTAATTATCCAGATGAAACAACGTTTATTTGATGAGTTTTTTATTATATTAATTGTCGAGTGCTGATTTACAATACATAATTTTTATGAAATTATATTAGGTGAAATGTCATTTGTTTGTCAAATGTGACTGAACAATACGGCACTAAACCAGCTCAAAAAATAAGCTGAGAATAAAAGTTTTCAAGCATTACATAGCAAATCTTGTGTTTAATTAATATGTTTTAGTCTTGTAAGGAAAGTAATTTTTAAATAAAGAGGATTGAAATGTTTTTGTCTTACTCGACAGGAAGAAAGAACTGAAGTTCTCTATTCCAATGTGCAGATTGCATAACCTGCTAATCCGCACGTACGCCCATCGATAGTGAAAATTTGGACTACATGGCAAGAGACGGAACAAACTGGCGATTAGACATAAACCTGACTATACATGTTTTCTTATGACTCTTCAAATTAAATGACACTCCCACTTGTTTTAATATTCCAAGCATGTACATGGTGATATGTTTTACGTAACTGAACTGTCAATCAATGATAATATGATGCATACATTCTACAAATCATTTAACAGCAAGAGTAAAGGAGAAGTAAATGGAACAGAATACATTGAAACTGAAAGTGAGATTGAAATACGTTATAAAAAAAAAAAAAAATTCAAAATGCGATCAGAAGGAGAACAAACAGGAAAAAATGGATTGAGCAGGAAACAGACAATACACTTAATTACGAATAATGTGAATAACAAAAACACAAATAAAAGACCTTTTAAGAAATGTATTAAAACTTTAATCCTAAAGCAAGATTCGTATCATCGACAACAATTATGAAGGCAACAATTCATAAAGAAAGGGGTAAAAAATGAAGTATCTATAACAAACTGGATATTTGCTATTATTTATACCTATTTCAATAATTTAATACATACACATTCGATCAGATGAACAGACAATATTTTTATTACATTACAATGTTTAGTTTGGGTTTTCATAGGATGGAGAATTTTGAAAACGTTCAATAGAATATTGTTTAATAAAACATTTAAAAAGTTGGAGAAATGTTGCACATAATCGCACATAAGTAAATTTGTTGTCTGTATTTCTCAGCTTTGGAGAGGTGTTTATGGTTTTGTTAGAGAAATGTAGATGATTCTGTTAGGATCTCGGGAAAAATCCATAAACAATAAAAATATTTTTTTCTGCTCTCCTGTTTAATCGCGTACAGTGTGTGCCGACAATTTGTGTTAAACATTGCGTCATTGATTATGACTAAACTATCGGGAGCGGTAGCTCAGTGCATCAATTGATGTCACTGCAGCGCCTCTGACCGGGAAGTCCTAGGTTCGAGTCCTGACGGCGGCAGGATTTTCGACACTAGCTTTTCAGCTAGGTCGAATTCAGTCGCTGCCTGGAGGAGAATTCTAGCGGCCGGTTGCTCTGATCGGTATTTTTCCGTGGTTTCTCCGATCAACACCAGGCGAATACCGGAGCAATACCCTACCAAACGGGCCACGAACCGCGTGCGATCTTTTCTTCCTCTTCCTTGTCATATCCTCACACCTTACACTAACATGCACTACTCTACCACATATTCCGGGAGACTGGTTGGGAGCTTAGAGCTTGTCCCGGCTGGGGCGGTGCCCCGCTGGTGGAAGAGTCCTGGTTAGGGGGAAACCCCACTAGCCGACGGTAGGTCGGCGCCGGATCTCGCCATCCGGCGGTGGAAGATCACCGCCAACTCCCGAGAAGAACATGCACTACACTAACGGGACTAATGACCAAAGCAGTTGACGCGCCCGGAAACACGTAAAAACCAAACCAAACCAAACGACTCAGCTCTCGACAGCAAGCCGCCATGGAAGACGCCGACCGCCATAAAATATTTGCTATTTACGTGTCGCGTATGGAAAGCAACTTTTTCGGCATTATTGGTTTGAAAGTAAAAAATACTATTCTAAGATATTACAGTATTCGTGAAGACTTTCATGACAGTCTAATTTATTGGAGTGTTATACGAGAGAATTTTATTCGTTGTTCTTGAGCAGCGTGAGGGCTACGTTTCGGAAAACCCTTTTGTGTGGGTTGTTTTTCAGTATCATTTTTGCTGCTGCAGGCCACTGGTAAGAGATAATGACAATCATCGTTAAGACTCTGCCTTTAAGTACCATGTATTGAATCAAACGCATGATAGCGCATAAGATAAATTATGGGTGTTTGGCATTTTGGGTCGATGGTTCGACTTTGCTGGCCAGCTAACGGTGTCCTCCAAGCCAGAAAGTAGTATAATTCACACGCGTGGGTGGGGGTAAAAGAGATCTATGGCGAACACGGAGTGTTCCCTTCACCGTAACTAGCAAACTCCTCCAGCTTGAGCTTTTCTTCGATATTCAGCTCCGAAAACTGAGACGATTTTACATGAAAGCTACAACTATGTTTGCCCCGACGGAGAATCCCAGCAGGGGAAGCTAGTACGTAGTTAGAATGAACGATAAATTAGTGATGGGATGTGTAATCTTGCCTGCTGATTGGACTACCACATAGTTTAAATCTGGATCGCTAAAAGAAGAAATTTATAACCACATATTAACTTACATCCATGTCAGTAGTTGACTAAATTCATTCTCTCTCTTCATTCATCTTTCGGTATTATACAACGCATGCTTACAATGAAAATGCTAGAATGAACAATCACAGAAATTATACCACCCATCATATGATAAGGAATCATATTAGTATTACAAAGAATTATAGGTCGTTTATCACTGCCGAATTCATTGCCAAGAAACGATTTTCGCCAGCATGATGATCCTTACTAATTTTTATCAGCTCCAAAATATTCCACACACTGACACTTATTTTACGTAACTGATCTGACATTCAAAGGTAATAGAACGCATAAATGCAGTCGAAAGGCAAAAGTGAAGGAAAAGTGAAAATAGTAGAAATATGTGGAATGGAAAAAGGGTTTGGAACATATTTAAGAAATGTATAGAATATGTCCTTTCACATTTGAAGTGGCAGGAAGAGAATGATCTTTCGGTCGGGATAATTTGCAATGGGTGTTGGGATCTGGAGAAAGAATGACGAATGTTTTTCGTTTCCATCTTTCTTGACAAATCGCCGGAGAAGTGCTAACATGAGCAAAACACTCCTAAACTAAGTGATACTAATGTGGTCGGTGTATGCACAACCCATTCAAAGTGATTGCGGCATAGAAATATGAGAACAAAATGAAATTCGTTCACGCAATTGCTTAGTATTGGCGACGAGCAGTTATACTGTCCGACAATACTGAAAGTGATTGGTCATCTACCTAAAAATGTTGCAAGTGTTCTAAGGCATCAATATTTTACAATAATCAATGACAAACCAAGGTAAACTTTTTGAACCCTAACCTGAGATGCAGCAAGGGCAAAATCTATACACGTTTTTTAATAAAATATTCTTCTAGTTCAACCAGTTTCCGTTTAACGCTCATTGAGGAATGCTAATTTCAATCCGGAAGTAATTCACGCAGTCTTCCGGAATTCAACGGCAGATCAAAGCAAGGCTCCCTGGATGTCACTTCAGAACGGAGAAGGGCACGTAGAATATCTTAACCGAATCTAATCATGACAAAACGAGATTTACACGATTTTTCTCCAGTTCTTTTTCTATTGATTCTCTTCATTCTCTTTTCGATCTATCTTCCTCATTTTTCATCATATTTTGCGTACCTTTCGTTCGCGTCGCCTTTAATTCCCCTTCCTCAAGGTTTCGGGATGCGGACACGTTGTTTAGTCTGCTTCTTTCCATGCTACTTATATTTTTTCTCCAGTTGATTAATGAATGAATAAATAAATGACGGTGATTATGATTAAAAGGGAGCAAATTATGGTGCTTTGTAGTCACAGGAGAGACACCCCGAGTAAAACCTGCTGCGTTGAAATTGCAGCAACAAAAAAATATGTTCGAAACAGGCATCGCTGAAGGACGCCGTCATGCTAATGGCTGCAAGTTCCAGACCGCGCGGACGTAGTCGGAGGTGGAGGGGAAGCGAGAGATGCGACTGAGCGGGGACGGGGTTGGTGGAGGTGGTGGCGGCGATGCTGCCGTAGGGGTGCAATGGTGGGGGCTCGCGGGCGGGCATTCACCGTTGGGTTCACGAACATACCCAAGCAAGGGGCAGGTAGGCAGCCTTCCACGGAGGTTCGCACCGCTTCGAGCCGCTGTCTCCCAAGGCCAGGGCTTCTCAAAGCCAGGGCCTCCCGCCGCCCCCGCGCATTCCCCGGCCACGTGCGGCTCCTCGCGGTGCTACTGTTTCACGTATCTCGGCGATAACATATTCCGCAAGGCAAAGTCAAGGAGAAACGCGAACACACTTGTCACCTCGTCAAAAATATCATCTTCAAATATTATTCCATTCGCCGACCTGTGTGGCCGTGGTGGCGAGAGCGTGTGCCGACTCATCGAGGGTTCGCGAGTTCTATTCCCGCCGTGGGCATGGTTGTTTGTCCCCTGTCTTTTACGTACGTGTGTCCTGACGGCGGCAGGATTTTCGACACTAGCTTTTCAGCTAGGTCGAATTCAGGCGCTGTCTGGCGAAGAATTCTAGCGCCCGACTGCTCTGATCGGTAGTTTTCCCTGATTTCTACGATCAACACCAGGCGAATGCCGGAGCAGTACCCTACCAAACGGGCCACGGACCGCGCGCGATCTGTCTTTCTTCTTCCTTGTCCTCTCCTCTCCTCTTACACACACACACTTACACTTACATGCACTACACTATCACATATTCCGGGAGACCGGTCGGGAGCTTAGAGCTTGTCCCGGCTGGGGCGGTGCCTCGCTGGTGGGAGAGTCCTGGTTAGGGGGAAACCCCACTTGCCGACGGTAGGTCGGCGCCGGATCTCGCCATCCAGCGGGAGAAGATCACCTCCATTTTGCGAGAAAAAACGTGCACTACACTAACGGGACTAATGACCAAAGCAGTTGACGCGCCCGGAAACACGAAAAAATCAATCAATCAACGTACGTGTGTTGTCGCGGAAGGTCTTGTGAGCCCGCTGACCATAGATTGAGAAGCCCGCACATGTGTCTGGTGTATAAATATGTGTCCCCATGAGCGTCATGGTGGGTATCCGGCGCAGATAGCCGAAATTGGCATTTTCTGAATGCTGAAAAAAGTTCCACGAAGGAAAAATTATTATTCCATTCGCCTGAGTTCCAACGCGTACTTAGTTGGACTGAGTTTTGTTAAGCGTTAAAACTTTCCGTTCACGCGGATATGGATTTTGCAAATACACACTCTCGGTCACAAAGCGTACTGCCTGCAATTTTTGGAAGGGACCTTGATGTTGGTCATCCTTCTAATGAAATAGTGCTGCATCATGACGACCGTGATAAATTCGCCAAATGAATACGTAATCTAAATGAGGCGCGAAATCGTGATAAGGGGCGTGACGTGGTTCACAATTAAATTACTCTCCCAATGCTTCTTCCTTCCTTTCTTTCTTTCTCTCTCCCTCTCTCTTCCTCAAATGCGCACACATACATTCACACACTACCACTACCACTATCACCATGGCCTCAAGAATTTGTCTCGTGACGAGAATGCATTCACTTATACTATTACAAGATTATAAATATTTAAGTCAGAGAATATGAAATTATACTAATTAATATACTCAGAATATTGATTTACCATTATAAAGTATAATAAGTAGAACAATATCAAAAGGATGTTTCATTTTTACAACTTGTTTTGAATTTAGTCTGTTTCCCCTCTCCCAATGTCCGCGATCTTATTTTCGGATTTCTCAGATGATATTTTCAAATTAAAATTTGATCAGTAATTTATCTAGAGAGATTTTGTCCACGGTCTTGCGACGGTTTTACAAATTACTTCTCTTTAGAATTTGTTCTTTGTTCAATATATTTAACTTACGTTCGAAGTTAGTTGCCGCGTTACTGCCATTTAGAGAAAAGTTTAAAACTAATGATACTATAGAACTCGTAGGCTTTCTAGAACAAGTTAGTTCGCGAAATGTAACGCGCTGACTTTGCAGTCAGGAGGTCAATGTTCCATCCTCGAGCCGGTTATCCTGACCGGGGTTTTCGTGGTTTCCTTCTATCATACAGGCGAAGGCTGGGATGGTTCCAAAATGCCACGATCATCTTTCATCATCATATCACCTCATAATTCCACACACTGGCATCCAAATGCTTTGAATATCCCCATAGGGGGATCGCGCGGGTCTAAGTATTACTACTATTACTACTACTGTAGTAAAGATAAAATACCCCAAGAATTGGAAATGTCCTCTTGCCACAACATGTTAAAAACGTGTAAAATTTTCTACGATATTCAGAATGATTTCGACCAAGATATTTAGGGTTTGAAAATTTAAAAAGAAAAATGCTATTGATGTTTAATGAAAGACAATATAAAAATATCGATTATATGGAAACGAAAAGTGGATCATCGCGTTAAGTGTAACGCTCTCTAAATACTTTATTTTGTAACATTTTTTCAAAGTGTGTAAATATGAAGGAAAATATGCATTTGTGCCTTTGCGCCCTCAAGAAATGGCAGGTGATCTGCGTTGAAATGGGTTTCCATGGAAAGAATGTTCGATAAACAAGTTTATTGCGAGATAAACGTAGTATATGAACAACCCAAATATATGAACGTAACAGCTATTTAAAATCAAGTTTCAGAGACTAAGTTTAGCGAATGAAGTTGTTCAAGTGTGTAATTTTGAAAGAATGATACAGTATGGTATTTTGTACTTGTTTTGTATTGTAGTGATCTATTTTAACTGTATTGGTTGGAATCGATTTTCAACTGAAATGGGTTCGTGTGCTGTTATTTAGTTGCAAAAGAAAAAACTGAAATGGGTAAATTCAAACATGTAAGTTCATAGGTAACAAAAAAGACCCGAAGTATCAATCAATTGTTGTCAATATACTGAATTCTTTCAAAGAATTGGGATGCAATTAGCATAAAGGTTCACTTTTTAAACAGACATTTATAATTCTTTCCGGACAATTTAGGAAAGTTAAAAGCAAAGTGAGCGTTTCCATCACGATATAAAAGTGATGGGAAAACGTTACTTGGGACTCTGGAAAACCAACATGATGAGGCTGTTGTGAAACTACGTCATACCAAGTTTCATTATCAGTGAAACAGTCGAACCGTTCGTCTATATTATCAACGTCAACATCAATACTGCTGACTTTAGCCAAATTTTCGATGATTTCTACAATGCAGTCATGCTCTGTTTCTTAAGACAAATCAGCGCTTCGAAATACGCAGTTTATAAAACAATTTATGATTATTTCAGGTTTCACTTCATTCCAAGCACTTTTCACTCACCCCCACAACATCTGAAAGTGTAGTAAATTTTTCTCAGCCGTGAATTGTGAAATCCTCCGTTCTTACAACTAATGATCTCAATACTGTATTCCTATGCAAGATATTGAACATACAAATTACTCCCTGAAGATGGGGTTGCAAACAAGATGCTGTATTTTGCAAAAATAATTTTATTTCTACATTGGAAGGTTTTTCGTCGCAATAACATGGAGCATTATAGACCATCAGTAACATTTGCATTTTCCTGTTTGCATGTTGTAATTTCCTGTTCAGTTTGTTCAGCCATGAACGAAAACTTTCACTCGTCATCCATGCCTTTACTTTCTCGCTACGGAGAAGAGAGAACGTTACGTAATGCTGCACGAAAAGCAGCAAATTTTCGGCAGAAAACTGTCATTACAGGTCTCTGATAACGAAAAAGTGTCCAGTTGCTAAATTAAGAAAAAAAATATAGACTGTCACGTGGGGTAGACAGAATCGGTGTTTTGTGGGTTCTTGATGACAAAATCGAATGACGGCAAAACGTCTGCCTGTCCATCCGTCTGTCTGTCTGTGAACAACGCTAGCGGCTAAACCGTTCAGCCGATTTTCTCCGAAATTGAAATTGCTTAATCGATCTGGCTGATGACGTGGCCCCTTGAGTTTGAAACTGATATTTTAATTTGGGACAGAGGGGTACGTGAAGACTCTGGGACATTTTCAAAATTTCCAAAAAAAGGCTCCATTGTTTACGTTTAATTTTTGTTGTTGGATACTGTTAAAGATGTTTAAGAGAATGCAGCACGTCTCATATTCGTTGGAAACTCTGATTTTTCGAATATTGCGATACTTCAAATTTTTTTCGGTGTCTTCCTACAACTCTACAATGCTATGAAGATAGAGATTTTTTTCTCTTAAAGAAATCTGTTCTTTAAAGATAGATTTTGAAAAAACGTCAGGTACAACTTTTCGAAAATTTGAGCACTTTTCGCGTAATGTTGCGTGAAAGTACGGGTGAGAAAGTACTTGCTGATTTAGCTTCACAGGCTTTTGTCAGCGTCCCAAATGTTTCTAAACGTAGTATCATCGTGTTTGAAGTATCGTAGACGCAATGTGTGGACAACAATAGGTTGCTCTTTTTCCACGCACATATTCACGCTTAACGCATTTGTTAGTCTCTGCTCTTCTAATTCACTACCCTTGCATTTAAGTCCTTTCATTGCAAGCTTTCTCTCCGGTATTGCTTTAAATAGAAGGCCTGTTTCATCAATGTTGTAGATGTCGCATGGCGCCTATTGTCGGTGATATTGGAAATTCGCGATTTTCTGAAACTGGTCGTATTTTCATTGACTTCACAACTTTCACCACTAATACTTCAAAAAACAATGTTGTGACGAATACGAAATTTGTTCAACCATTCAATAGCACTAAAGTTTTCGACTTGAAAGTCTGATGCAATTCGAATACCTTTTCCTTGTATCATTGGCCCACTTATAGAAAGACCCTTTGAAAGGGGGAAATTAAACCATTCTAAAATACAACTGTTTATGCTTAATAAATCTTCCAACTTCTCTTCTTAGAGTACTTATTTCTTCCCAATTTTTTAAGTACCACTCTTGATTGGTAAGAATGGTCTGTATCTTTTATCAGAATTAAACTGCTTAGTTACTCTTGCTACGACTTTCCGTTTTCGCTTTTCCTTATCCCTGATAAGCGAGTCTCTAGAGAAAAGACTGAGTTTCTTGTTGCGATTGATATTTGTTATTTTCCAGGATGAAATTAAAATTGTAGGGAAAACAGACATCCCTATTGCACTCTCTACACAATCATCGGCAACACTACAGAGACAAAGCACTTTCAATTGTAGATGGTAATGCAAACTGAAGGAGGAAACGTCGAACTTACCTCCTATGCCATTCTAAAAACCGCACACCCAAATAGACAAATGACATTGGCGATACATCCTAACGCGTGAGAAACCGCGTGGACCATCGCCAGAAGCCATCAATGCACCAAGTTCCAGTTAGCAGAGAACTACGTAAGTCATTCAAAAACATTTCTCGGAACTTGGATAAACGTGGTCGCCTTAATGAGGAAAAGATGTGATTTAGTAAAGGAATGGTCGAGAACGGGGGGTCGGCATAAAGGGGATTTAAAATCATTGTTTCTTACGGGGAAAACATTCCGTCCCGACAAAAGTGGTCGGGAAGAGGGGTGGTCGCGTTGAAGGGGTGGTCGAAAAGTACGGTTTCACTGCGTTAAGATGTATATAAATCATTCAGGAAGAGTATTTTCAAAATGTATCATCTGAAAGAGATTTCGTCGTTTATTGGGAAGTAATAACAAGTATATTGATTCAGTGGTGAGGTGTAGTTGACATTTACATAATTGGAATGATTGAAGGCGTTGTCATTGTCAACAATATTATTTATTTTACAAATAGCAGCTTTCAGCAGACAATCAGTTTTCTGCTGTCTGGGAGCCACAAACGGACGTCCGTTTGTGGCTCCCAGACAGCAGAAAACTGATGATGATGGCTAAGCCATCGAAAGCTGCTATTTGTAAAATAAAGAATATTGTTGACAATGACAACGCCTTCAATCATTCCAAGTAATAACAAGGGCGAATTGGGAGAGAATAACGGAGAACCATATTGTATCAACAATGTGGATGATTATTTGTCTTTGTATACGAAATTCGATGAAACTGCATCAGAGGATCACGAGTCGTTTCCGTCCTTTTATGTATAAAAATGAATTATTCGTATTGCACCTTGGATAATTGAAAAGAGTTAACTTACTCATTTTGTAGGACATGAATGTTACGAACTTAGATTACCGTTTCGAACAACAAGATTTGCACATTTCTCACATAAACTTTTGCCTTATCACACAGCTCACATAATCGATGAGAGACTACCTGCTTTTAGGACGTATCGTATCAGACTCCATCAATATTCATGACTTTAAACACACAAATAGATGTGTATAACATTAAATGTCATATCAAATCTAAGAAAACCGTTTATCAATTTGAAAGAAAACAAACGTGGGCGAAGGAAACTGAGAGGAAAATTGAAAACCGCATCCATGATAACGGAGGTAGTGGGAGTGATAATACGGACGATTATGTCAACACAGCTTACGCCAAGACCGGGGACAGACAGGAAAGGCGTAGCGTGCGAGTGTGAGAAGTGGGTGACGCGGTCGCGATATCGCTAACGCCCAGCACGCGATAACGCAATATGCAACCCGGCGCGCTGCCACCGCCGCCGCCGCCACAATCACGGCATCGGGAGGCGGCGCGGCGCCGGCTGAATTAGCTTTCCCGTGCGATATGCTGTAGCGGCTGACAACATCAACAAGTTTCAAATGTTAGAAACAACAACAACAACACTGCAGTGCCTCTGACCGGGAGGTCCTAGGTTCGAGTCCTGACGGCGGCAGGATTTTCGACACTAGCTTTTCAGCTAGGTCGAATTCAGTCGCTGTCTGGAGGAGAATTCTAGCGGCCGGTTGCTCTGATCGGTAGTTTTCCGTGGTTTCTCCGATCAACACCTGGCGAATGCCGGAGCAGTACCCTAACAAACGCGCCACGGACCGCGCGCGATCTGTCCTTCCTCTTCCTTGTCCTATCCTCTCCCCTTAACACACACACACTTACAATAACATGCACTACACTACCACATATTCCGGGAGGCCGTTGGGGAGCTTAGAGCTTGTCCCGGCTGAGGCGCTGCCCCGCTGGTAGGAGAGTCCTGGTTAGGGGGAACCCCACTAGCCGACTGTAGGTCGGCGCCGGATCTCGGCATCTAGCGGGGAAAGATCACCGCGCATACCCCGAGAAAAAACATGCACTACACTAACGGGACTAATGTCCAAAGCAGTTGACGCGCCCGGAAACACGAAAAAATCAATCAATCAATCAACAACAACCACGAGGGGATCAGCTCAGGGAATCACGGAAAAGGTTTCAAGGTTTCACGGAGAAACATCATTAGTCCAAAATTGAGAAAACGGAGTTAAAGGCGCCCCCTTCTAGTGTGAACTTTTATGCATCATAGGATAATATCGATTCGGCCTAAGTGCATTAGTCCCAAAGAAATCGAGGGAAGAAAAATAGATGAATTAGGAAGGTGAGTTTCGAACGGGGTGTTTTTTTCTCATTTCCCACAAAATGGATTCTTCGACTAATGCTGTTGTTCTGAGAAGCCCTTCAATTGTTGTCATTACAGTACCTCTCGCCGGGAGGTCCTAGGGTTCGAGTCCCGATGGTGGAAGGGTTTTTGATACTAGCTGATGGCTAGATCGAATTCAGTTGTGGTCTGGAGGAGAAGTTTAGGGACAAGCTGCTCTGAAAGGTAGTTTTCAATGGTTTCTCCGATCAACACCAGGCGAATACCGGAGCGGATCCCTAACAAATAGGCCACGTACAATGTTGTTCCCTCCCTTGACCTATCCTCATCTCTCTCTCTCTCTCTCTCTCTCTCTCTCTCTCTCTCTCTCTCTCTCTCACACACACACACACACACACACACACACACACTTAAACTTACATGAAATAAACAACTAAACATTTGAGAGTTTGTTTCTGCGGGAGTTGTGATCCGCGGCGCAAATAAGAGATACCCATTTGGGGAAAACGCCAGAAACCGACGTGGAGATTGCCATCCAGCGGGGAAAGATCACCGCCACCTACCGCGATAAAAATGCACTAAACTTACGAAACTAATCATCTTAGCAGTCGATTAATTGATTTTTTCGTGTTTTCGAGCGCGTCAACGGTTTCGGTCGTTAATCCCGTTAGTGTAGTGCATGTTTTTTCTCGGGAAATGGGGTGATCTTCCCCCGCTGGATAGCGAGATCCGGCATCGACCTACCGTCGGTTAGTGAGGTTTCCCCCTAACCAGGACTATATATATATATATATATATATATATAAAATATATATATTATTATATATATATATATATATATATATATATATATATATATATATTAGGTTATGAAATCATAACTCTTTGTGTAGAATGTGATGAAGTTTCGCTTTTTTGTTCGTAACCAACATTTCGACATAGCGTGATTTTAAGACATAGCGACTCCCTTCCGATAAATTGTTTGCAGACAAAATTACTCGGATCTGCAAGTACAGTGCAGCTTCATAACCGAACCTTGTACTCTGTATGTATTTTTTCAATAATGGGATTTGTTCTAATTGCATTATATTACTACATGCTTACCTTAACCCACCTGTAGTTTTTAATTTATACATGAGCTCACTGGGTCACAGTCTAAAGGTACATATTATAACGTTACGCAACCACAACAAAAAATCCAGTTTTATGTCAACTTTGCGTTCAATGTAGCCAATTGATAGTGTGTGTGACCCTTACACTAAATGCACTAGATATTACAATACAATCTATTACGTAGTTCATATTTAATTAATTAATATTTATTGTTTATTAAATTAAACTTTTATATGTTTTTAATGTGAAACTTGAATGTGTAGTAGCGTTTGCATACAGGAAAATTTGTGATGAGTTTTGTTCCCGTTTTGCAACGGGTTTGAGATCGTTGCCGCGATGACCTGGCTTTTGTTTTTGAATAACAAATGTAACTTTACACTTCCACACCTTGCCTGCATTGTGAATTGCTTATTAACATTATAAGTTATTATAATTAGCTCGTTGCACTGACATACAACCCTGAAATGTTAGAAAATACTGAGAAACGATTCTGAACCACCACTCATAATAACAGATCGCTTCCCTTGATGGCCCAAATTTCTTGGAAACATTTTAAATGTTTATAAGAAAAGAATTTCCTACTTCGAATCTCTACTGACTACCCCTCAAATTATCCAACTTCTGCAATTTTTATTCTATTGAAAACCTGTTAAGCCTATTACGGGTTCATTGCTTGACTAATGAATGCTGATTAAAGGGATTTAGGCCGCATGTTGCGAGCTAAAGAATCACGCGGTATCTGAAACTTGGCGCATATTTACAACAATTGTTAACAAATGCGTTTTACATCGCTCGTTCAGCCTTTAAATCAGCCCCCAGTTTAAGCATTTTTGCGCGAACCCTTGTATATTCGTAATGTGTAATCCAAACCAAATATCTCTCACTTCTGAATTTTTGTTCTAAAAATGCCTCACCTTCTCCATTTGGTGATTTCTATAATCTCTACAGAATCCACAAATAAGTTGTATTTATGTAATGGACTGGAAGTAATTTCACAACTAAAGCAAAACAGGCAGAGGGTCAATAAGCTTCGTTCGTTGCTCAAATGTTTTTCAAAATAGTGGATGGGTAAAGAGAAGTAATCTTCCACAATAGTTTTTAATTGTGAAAGATAACTTCTCTTTACCCATTCATACGGATTTCTACAAGATTTCTGCGGTAACCACCGTTTGTATTCAAAATTATGGAATCAGATAAGTTAATCTGTGTTCCAGAATAGTTCTATCTGAAAATTAATGAAACGAACAATTTTTATTTTTTATTAATAATATTTACAGCTACATACGAGTACCTTACTTGTTTGTTATTATGTACTCCCTTATCGGAAAATCACCCTCGAGGAATTGTTAACAAATGCATTTTACATGCGTTTTACATGTGTTTTACAAACGCGTTCTTAATCATGATTGATTCCAGGAACTGTTTGTAGTTAATTAAATAATGGAATCTCCATTAAACAAAACAATTTTTGACCTGCCATATCTACCTCTGTATCATTTTCTTGTAAACATATTGAAGGACGTGAATGTTAAGAGCCAGTCAGCATGAAAGAAAATTCCCACACTGGAGCAATATGCTTTGCCACAAAATCAACATGCGGATGGGGAACTTGAATAACTCGAATTTTCTCGTATGTCATTTCTCTTTTCTATCCACAGATTACAGTATATTAGAACACAATCACATAAATTAATAAGTACGAGTATTTGGTCAGTGTATTGTGAAGGTCGAGGACAATTTTGTCATCATTGTATTCACAATACGGGTCTAATGTCGTCCATTGACCTTCACTGAAGACCGAATTGTGTGACTCAATGGGCATTCTTTTCTTACAGGTGACGCTTTGCGTAATGTTGAAGTTGGAGCTGTGAAAATCCATTTGAAATTCCATCATAGCCTGCGCGCTCCCGGGACCGCAGGGACTTGAAGCAGCATCCAGGCACGAGGAGGCGAATGCTGTGATTGATTGATTGATTTTTTCGTGTTTCCGGGCGCATTAACTGCTTTGGTCATTAGTCCCGTTAGTATAGTGCATGTTTTTCTCGGGAGATGGCGCTGACATTTCTCCCGCTGGATGGCGAGACAGCGAGTGAATTCGACCTAGCTGAAAAGCTAGTGTCGGAAACCCTACAGCCGTCAGGACTTGAATCTAGGACCTCCCGGTCAGAGGCGCTGTAGTGACATCAGTTGATGCACTGAGCTACCGCTCCCGGTGCGAAATGCTGTGGGATCGACGGTTGTGGTGTAATTCGCTTTGCAAACAATATTAATTTGCACTGAAAACCATTCCCCCCACAATCGTTCACATTTCGTCGTCACTCATCCTTTATGATGACTGTCATAATTGATTTAATTTTCTCTATCTATCTTTTCAGCTAGGTCGAATTCAGTCGCTGTCTGGAGGAGAATTCTAGCGGCCGGCTGCTCTGATCGGTAGTTTTCCGTGGTTTCTCCGATCAACACCAGGCGAATGGCGGAGCAGTACCCTAACAAACGGGCCACGGACCGCGCGCGATCTTTCCTTCCTCTTCCCTGTCCTCTCCTCTCCCCTTACACACACACTTACACTAACATGCCCTACACTACCACATATTCCGGGAGACCGGTCGGGAGCTTAGAGCTTGTCCCGGCTGGGGTGGTGCCCCGCTGGTGGGAGAGTCCTGGTTAGGGGGAAACCCCACTAGCTGACGGTAGGTCGGCGCCGGATCACCATCCAGCGGGGGAAGATCATTGGCATCTCCCGAGAAAATGACATGCACCACACTTATGGGACTAATGACCGAAGCCGTTAACGCGCCCGGAAACACGAAAAACCAACCAACCAACCAACCAACCAACCAACCGACATCAGTTTATGCACTGAGACATTTCAAATGGCCTTCAAACTTGTTTTATCGCGGATTCACTCTTATGATATGTGTGTTACGAATTTTCATGCTGCAGCGCTTTTGGTGCTTAGCACATTCAGTAGGAAATCCTACAAAGTGACCGGGTTCCTAAATAATTGTGCTGTAGATGGTGTGATGAAAAATGGGGTGGTTTGCCTCTACCTTTCGCGCTGTCCAACACAGCTGCCTTACGTAGGGTTGAACCTGCAGACCTTGGGTCGGTCCGTGAGCAACAGTGGTGATGCAATGTGGAACGATGGCTGCTACAAGCCTGCGGCATTGAAGAAAGTTGACATCAAATGTTTTTCACCAACAGTAAGCTATACTAATGTAAGGTGAACGAATTCCTTACTCACCCTCGAGCAGTCGCGTCTCTTTGCGGAACATAGCCGGTCGCATAGTTGACTCAGACAACCATCGACTTCCGTATATAAATTTCTTAAATATTGATTGAAAAGGCATCGATTCCCAAAATATACAATTTCTGTAAAATATTAGCGACATGGTTTAGTTATTTTTTCTATTTATTATTTAAAAAATACGAGCGGACCATTGCAAGCGTCGGGGAATGGAATAAAAAAAAACGTTTCAACTTGAGAATATCGTCGAAACGTATAGACAAGGTATACAAACAATGGAAGAATGCATTTTGTAACAAAAACCCTGGCTTTTGAAGCATCTAATGTTGGTAACGTTATTATCTTTTGTAGATTGTACATCCGCTTTTTATTTTGTGTGGGTTTTCGACTTAACATTTGTGACTTTCTGGTATAAACGGCAGCAAAAGCGTTTTAATGTCGATTGGTTAGTCTTTATAAATATTGTTATATGTGCGTGTATGTGTTTTTAAACATGTGAAAGAACGAAAATTAAACCTACATTACCGGTGTATTCCGTCAATCAAAGTACTCAGTGATGAAAATAATTTAATTTATCGACAAATATAATGCTTATACGCTCTTGTCAAGTCTACTGGAGAATTTTAATAATACAGTTTAAAGATAGTCAAAGTTTCAGTTGCGCAACAATGAGCGATTGGATTATTGGAATAGATAATGGCGAGTGGTTGTCTCAGTCAACCATCGCCACCGCTTGAGGGTTAAGTAGGTAAATACGGTACTAATGCATAATAAGAAAAAATATGCAACATCTAACAAAGTATTCTGTTTAGTAAACGATGCAAATATGCTGTGTGTTATAATCCCACATTCAGGGACTGCCGGCCGTCCAAATGTTCCAGGTAGAGATCTCGACGCAAGTAAGATCGCGATAAAGTCGAGCGATATTGTTACGTTCAAAACTGAAGTCATTCTTTCTCTCCATAATAGTACAAAATATTGGATAAATCAATTAGCAAAACGAAGCAGTGCAAAGAAAGTAAAATGACGACCTTTGGTCTCCAATATTTGTTCTATCTGTTCCTGTTCAATAACTTCTACTTCAGCCCGCTGGTCATCGCACAACGACAACACATGGCTGTTTGTTTACGAGGGCAGTATGTAATCAGTTGCAAAAGTCTCCGGAGCCCACAGAAAACTCTTGAAGAAACTCAGAAGTCTCTTGACTTCCCCATAGAAAGCGCGTACGATTTCTGGTTTAATCCGCCTCCGTTGTCAGGCGTCTTTCAAGGCCACCCAACTCCGCGTCGCAATCTACGGTCCGCGAAGCAATGGCAGAGCCCTACTGCCTATTTATTGTCTTCTTCCGGGCGACCCTCGCATCTGGGTATCTAGTTCTCCTTCATATGTTTTGACTATTTGGTCAAAGTTGTCAAAATCATTGTCATCTTCACTACGAATCGTTAGTGATACATCTGGGAAATGACTTTTGAGGAAAGTGAAGAAATATGTTAAAAAGTAACCTTTTACATGTTAAAAAGTAACCTTTTATATTTCATAAAGATATTTCACTGCATCGCTGGTAAATTGAGTAAAACGATGTATTTTAGAGGGGGAAGAGGGCAGGGGGGAGGACAGGGGGCAGGACAGGGAGGAGCATTGCATAAAACCGACCTCCTGCAGAGTGTCAAATTTTGACTTGTGGCACTTATCCCATAATCATAATTGCGATTAAAGCATGTGACACATGTGTACACTCTATCTCTCTGCCTCTCTCTCCCCCTCTGTCTCCCTCTGTCATGTACAATTATCTTTAATATTCTTTATCATCAATACCATCATACCTTGTTTTTCCGGGTCTCCAGCTCTACACCATCATTCAATAGTGCACCTTCCCAATTTCCATGTGGTTTATATGAATTACTGTCATCACATATTTACAGTCATAATAACATACGCAGTTCGGCTGGTGTAGATTAATATTTCTTGGCACAACTATCAACATTACATTCACACTGGACATTCTTGAGTGTGAAACCTTGAATACCACAAAGCATGTTAATTGGGAGGACACATGAAATCGTGCATTACATAAACATAAATACATATTAATGTTAAATGGTATTTGTCTCAAAAGCATTTCTTGGCTTTGGAAAAGTACCATATGATACCATTAGGGAGCATATGGTTTGTTAGAATTCCATGGTCCATTGATTTCTGCGTCATTATCCGAATGTAACTTCGAATATTAAGTTGAATTAATTTTGTTCTCTGCAAACCATTATTTAGTTTGTACAATGTCAAATTAACCAGTCATCTGCATTTGTCAGAATTTGTCTACATGTAAAATAAATTATTTTTTTGAAAATCATTTTGAATACTTTCGTCTTGGATTTAAATGTGCAGAAATTCACTTTCAGCGATCAATGCGTCGATTACTGCTGACAATACTCGGAGTCTTAGATTTGCGGTGTTGTATCATTGGTTACTTCTTCACAATATAATAAATTGCTTTTCGTTTTCTGCTCTCGAAGGGGCACCACAACGTATGCACCAACCTTCTAAGAAAACCCGTAATGTACACGAATCCCAACTCCCGGAGGAAGAGTTGACTGCTGGTTTGCGGGCGACTGGTGGGCGGGACACGAAAGTGGTGACTTGCAGTGGGGTCCTCCTGAGCGAGTACGGGAGCTTAGTCATGTAGGTAATGAACGGTACTCAAAGAAATTGGAGTGCAAGTACATTTTTATTAATTTTTATTAATATTATTTATTTATTTTTGATTAATTTATTATTAATATACAATTTAGTTTATTACTTATTTAAAATTCAGTTCATTATTTAATTATAATGTAATGATAATATTATTTGTTTTTAATTTAATTACTTTATTATTTACTTCGAATTTGTTTATTTTCAATTAATTTAATTACCGGGAGCGTTATTGTCTGAATTTAGCAACTTAAGCTCCATTGAACTGAAGCTTCGCAGGAGATCCCGCTTAATCTTGTCTACACTCTTGTCCATTCTTCGGGATGATCTTGAACGGGCTGTTACCACACCCCCTTATGAAATCAATTCTCTATAATTATGAAAGACTCGCGGGACTGCGAAGTCGCTGGTGTCAGGTTGAGAAACGAAATGGGTCGAGAATCGAAAATAGTTTTGTTTCTCCAGAATGACAGGACGGCCGTCGCTCATCAACCCTTTGCCCCTTCGCACACCTTCGTCATCCGTCATCAGACTGCTTAACAACGCAATTACAGATAAATATTATCATTCTATTTCAAATGAAGGATATGGCAAGAGCCGTGGCGAGGAATAAGGTTGAAGGTGGACTAATGATGACGAAAAGAGAGTTGAAACACTTCCGGAAACACTCTTTGTCAACCGTTAAGTCTCATCGGCTGGTTGTCAGAGCATGAAATTGGGTTAGCACGCAACTACGATGACCAATGAGCCACAGTAACGTCCGTAACAAATAGGAACGAGCGAAGGATAATAAATCGTCAATACATGTACGACACATCCTGTGTGACTGGTCGTGTATTTACGCAAATGTGTTCGAGGTGACTAGTCGAGGAAGACAGATATATCAGTGGTTTCCCGTTTACTTTCAGGACAATGTTAACTATTTTCGTAAGATAGTTATGTTTTCGAATTTGAAGTCTGAATACGACGTCGAAAGGCCAAATTAGCAGCAGCGTTCTAACTAGTTTCATGAATATTCTCCTGCGAGTGTTTTTAGTTCGTCGTTCACATCCATGACCGTCTTTACAGTAAACATGTTAAGTATAAGGCGCCAGGTCAGAATATTCATGTACTAGTTGATGGAACATTTCGCGTCAACTTGATTTGTTCGGTTTCTCTTGAAGCACCGCGGAAGGAATCTTGTTTACGGATAACTCGCATGAGCCGCTCTGGTGGGACCTTGTTGTTGGGCAAGAGAGGGGAATGACACCAACTCCACATCGGCCACTTGACCTGAGACACTGTTGCTGGTTGATTTCCAGAGGCCAACCACTCTGTAAGAGGGTTTTCCTTATTCTCTGTTTTATGCTTCAGAACGAGGTCATTGTGACATTTTATGAAAATGTTGATGTCTTTTCATCATCCTCAAGTTAAAGGTAGTTTTGTGAATATTTTTTGGTATGGAAAAAAATCACATTTTTTCATAACGCTGTATTTTAATGTGAAGAGTTAGTGGTCATATGATAAAATACTTTTATTTTCCAGATGAAACATTGATGAGTTAAAATGGATGATTTGACAGGGTTATAAAGCAGACTACTTTCTATGATTCAATAACAGAGAGAAAACTATCGATCCATTATTGAGACTCTCTTCACAGCTATCTTTGACTTAGGTAAACGAAACGAATTCTTGGCATGATCAGATGTAAAATAATTGGCATTCTTATTATCTTTTACTAGAAAATATACTCCATTGTATTATATAACTAACTGACATGGAATTGTTTCTTTTTCATTCTGAACTATTTATGAATTGTGTTTTTGATTAGTTTCATTATCCTGGATATTGATTCTGCATTCAAAATATTATGTCTGAAGGAATATTTCAAAATACCTGGAAAAATAAAATAATGAAATTCCAAAGAAATGCCGATATCAAGTGCATTGCGAATTTTCAAAGACTGGAAACGAATTGAAAGCAGAATCTCTTATATGCCTGATTCTGTTTAGCAAACAAGGGTCATTGCAACGTTTGGGGTGATCAAGATCCTGTTGAAATTCTTGGCAACGTTTTCTAGGTTGCCGAGATTCTTCTGCTGTCGAACTGAATGTGAAGTGAAGGTCCCTACATTTCTAATTCGTTCAAGTTCTCTCGTGCGAATCGTGAAGGACTACGTGATGGCATGAATGAGCTGGAAAGTTGCAAGGAGTGTCATTCTCCATAACAAAACACCTGCTCACATGTTGAAGGCCTGTCGTCCCAGAATGCGGTTTGGAAAGGTAGATCATTTCCTACCAAAACACGGGGAGACATGTATATGTGATTCTAATTACAATGTACTGATTTACAAGTTCTTACATAATGCAGTTATATTATTATCATGAAGTTATACCAAATGAATAAAATAAAAATATATTGAAAATATTTTATTTTGTTTCATTTCTTGTGTTCAGGGTTTACATTCCAGATACAAAATTCTGTAGATTTACGAAGCTATTACGATTTGTTATCTTGAAAAAAATGTGAAAGAATCGTATGAATGACTCTCTCTCTCTCTCTCTCTCTCTCTCTCTCTCTCTCTCTCTCTCTCTCTCTCTCTCTCTCTCTGTGTGTGTGTGTGTGTGCTTATTCGCAGTTATTGTGTATTTTCTCTAAGTGATCTAATATTAAATGTGGTTGCGGGATATAAGGACATCACGAGCCGCCAACATGTAGGCGTTGGCGGTGTGTGTGTGCGGGGATGCCCGAGGATGCGACGAGTGTCTGGATGTGGGATGTGTGAAGGAGCGGCGACGGTGGAGCTTGGGCGAGGCAGATGGCGGGGTAAAGCCGTGATGGAGAGAAGGCAATGACTAGTCGCGTGAGTGGTGGCGAGGCCATTTGGGGGTGCCGACGACGGTGGCGATGACAGTGTTGGCAATGGCGGGACGGTATATTGGCGGACGGTGATATTGGCGATGGCGAGGGCGGTGGCGAGGGCGGTGGCGAGGGCGGTGGCGAGGGCGGTGGCGAGGGCGGTGGCGAGGGCGGTGGCGAGGGCGGGGGCGAGGGCGGTGGCGAGGGCGGTGGCGAGGGCGGTGGCGAGGGCGGGGCGAGGGCGGTGGCGAGGGCGGTGGAGAGGGCGGTGGAGAGGGCGGTGGAGAGGGCGAGGGCGTTGGCGAGGGCGGTAGCGAGGGCAGTGGCGAGGGCGGTGGCGAGGGCGAGGGCGGTGGCGAGGGCGAGGGGGGTGGCGAGGCGGTGGCGAGCGGTGGCGAGGGCGGTGGCGAGGGCGGTGGCGAGGGCGGTGGCGGGGCGAGGGCGAGGGCGGTGGCGAGGGCGGTGGCGAGGGCGGTGGCGAGGGCGGTGGCGAGGTCGGGGCGCGGGCGGTGGCGAGGTCGGGGGCGAGGGCGGTGGCGAGGGCGTGGCGAGGGGGGCGAGGGGGGTGGGAGGGCGGGGGGGGGGGGGGGGGCTGTCATGGCGTTGGCAGAGGGTGAGAGAATGTGAGGGGGGCGTGGCGGAGGGCCGTGGTGGGCGGCTGGCAAAGAGCTATATAGCGTGAGCGGGGCGGGTGGCGAGTGGGGCGGTGGGCGCGTGGCCGCAGGCGCGGTGGCCTCGCTCCGTGCGCAATGCCAGCGCCCGCCACGCCCAAGGCCCTTGGCGCCCGCCACGCCGCGCCACGCCACGCTCCGCTCCACTCGCGCACGCCGTTGATGGCCCGAGCTGCAACGTTTCTCCCAATGCTCACGAAAGATGGCTGCCCGTTTGGGAGGCGTTGCTTGCTCTTCCATCAAATACCAACAAACCTTTCAATATAGTCTTGAGAATAGCTGTAAATGCTCCGTGGTATGTTTCAAAAACCAACTTTATTAAGACCTCAATTGCCCAACAATCGCCAAACATGTTTCCAGAATATCAGTTAAGTTCTACTCAGAACTATCTAATTTTCCAGCCCAAGACATTTTTCGTCTAGGCAAAACTTCCGGCCATCTATAAACAAGAATCCACTCCAGACTTCCCAAGAACAAATTTCACCCACCTTATACCAATCCCATAACTCCTTTGTTACTACTATAATTTATATAATAATAATAATATTAATAATAATAATAATAATAATAATAATAATAATAATAATAATAAAAGGCTTCCAAATAACTAAAAAGTGAATCCAATTTCGCACTGCTAGATGGTTGAAGAGGATCCCAGAGGGAACACCCTCCTTATTTGTGATCATCTGAATACAGCCTATGTTCTATGTGTGAAATTCTCTGCAACTGTTCTGGAAAGTGGTTAATCCACTGCACCAGAAACAAATAATAAACAACACTAAAGATATCGCCTCTCATTCTTACAAGAAACTGCTCTGACGGAGTTGATATCAATTACTTCATCGTGTACGATGGTCACTTTCACCTAGAATAATATGAGCTTCCTATTTCTCACATTATACTGGGAGAGAACTTAACATTGTTATTCCACTTTCATCATGAGAAGAATAATTTCTTTTCCAAGTACTGTAGGACCTAATGATTTTATTGTTAATCTTAACTAGAATCAATATAGTTTTCTGTTGTTCTGTAAAAGAGATATTTAACTGTGAGAGCTCTGCAATTTTTAATTATCTTTAACCATTTTGAAGAAAAAAAAAGTGTAACAATGTATTCAATAATTTCAATGTAAATAATTGATAACTTTTGTAGTTTATTTGTTTACATGAAGAGTCAGTGTGGTAGTGTTGGCAATGGTAATGGTGGTGATGCTGTAAATGTGTGTTGTTAGTGACACTAGAAGACACAGTGGTGGTAGTGATCATTATTGCGTTGTGTAGGTGGTACCAGGCAAATGCTGGGGAAGTTCCGTAAGGAAAACGGTCACGGAATGCGCTCGATCTTTCCTTCCTCTTCCTCGTTCTATCTTCACCCCTCACTTACACACACACTTACTTGCATTGCACTGCCATACCTTACGGGAGACCAGTGAGGGGCGGCGTGTTGCTAGTGTGAGATATCTATTTGGGGAAAAAGCGACAAGTCGACTTGTAGGTCGGCACCAGATCTCGTCTTCTAGCTGGGGAAGACGCGCCCGGACGCACCAATCAGTCTATCAATCAATCATTCAATTTTGTTGGTGGTGATGGTGGTGGTTATTGTAGGTGCGGTGGTGGCTGTGGGGACAATGTTGATGATAGTGGAAGATTGCCATGGTAACGATCCTTATGTGGTGTCTGTGATGACAATGTCTATGGAGATGTCGTTTGCAATGGTGTTAGTGGTAGTGGTGGTGGTGCAGGTGGGGTTTTGGTAGGGGAGGATGTTGGTGTGTCGATTACGATGGTGTGGTTGTGGTGATAGTGACAGTAGGGGGGAGGTGTCAGGGGTCGTGGGGACGGCGAGGCCGGTGGCAATGAAGGTGCCGATTGAAGGTTGTGTTTGTGTGATGGTGAAACTGTCAGGGATGCTGACGGTGGGGATAACGGCATGAGGAATAAATATGTCTGGGCATGAGAGCTAAAAATGCTGTAGCCCAATTGTTGATATAAGAGACTCAGTGAGAGTTAGTCTCTTTGATGACAGTCTAAAAAGCGGAGAAGGTATAATATTGAAAATAATGTTAAAAGGATTCGATAGTTTCACTAAACAATAGTGGTGATGACACGAATAATTCCCCTAGGAAAGCCATAAATCATAAAAACGACAGTTGGAGTTGGATAGTTTTATTTTGTGGGCAAAAGGGAAGCAATGGGGCGTCTAAATATCAGCCAACTGAGGACCGGCAGAAATTGCTTAAGCCGGTGAGGAGAAGCGCGAGCTTGATGAGGGATTGCCATTATGTCATGCAGCGAAAGTGTTGTATGGATATTGAATTATGGAAGTGGCAACAGGGACAACCAGTTTCTGGTCGAGGCGTAATCGGCTCCTCAGTCACGAGTAATAGCAGAAGAAACTTGTAGTACAACACCAGATTCTTTCTCATACAGTAAATATCTGTCACGAAATACTTCAATATTGCCTCGTGCATTCTACTTCTTCTTCAGCCATCGTTTGAGAACTCTCCACACCAAACACAGCGCAAAGATGTGAAAAAGTACGTTTTATTAGTATTTGAAAATTCAAAGGTTTTGAAAATTCCACTTTACAATAAATACATACGTTGAAATAAATGTTCATGAAATTATTTACAGACATAATATTGAAGAAAATACTGAGATAGAAAATACTGGTTTCCATTAAGGTGCAAAACAGACTGGAACAATTTTGAAAATTAGCAATATTCAACATTTTAAATGTTTAAATGAAGTCTAATGGTACCCTATGTATAAGCGCACCGGAAACTGTTGAGTCATTTTTTATATAATTGTGAGCAAAAATTCGATGGGATTAATACGAAGAACCACAAAAGTTAAAAGATTCGATCAAATTCATAGGGTCAGATCGATCGGGCATCGTCCATTTTCATTCACATCTGAACAAATGTAGCGCTGATGTTGTTAACTGTTAACAGGTGGATGCACAAACGACGAACACACAAACAAACATCTTTGATTAACCAGTTTTTCAGTATCAGGGAACCTCCAAAACATGTACTTCCGGCAATATCCCGGCATCGATTTTTTCGTCATTAGTATAACATTATTTCTACTATCTGTACTATAAGAATATGAGAAAAAGATAAAGGAGTGGAGTGAAGTCTTCCGTAAAACCCGGCATTGTAAAACAAATGTTTCATCATGACACTTGGTTTTATTCCAGGAGCAAGTGATGCTGCATAATCCACAATCCTCTGACTGATGAAATCATGTTTTGGTCGCAAAAAATGATTTCAAAGGATCGTACATTATGTAGCATTTTCTTTTGAGATCATGCAGCATTTTCTTCTGGAAGTTTTTAAAACATCGATGTTTTCAACCAGAAACATCGATACATTAACATCAATATTTTGCTTTCGATGTTTTCTTCACATCGATATTTTGTTGCCAAAACATTGATATTTTTTAAATTTTAACAAAAAGGAAAACTTGAGAGATTAACATAAAGAAGAACTAATGATATAAAGAATAAAATTGTCCAAAGAAGAGAAATAACACAGTGATAAAATTTGAAAAATAAAATTAAAAAATTAAAATAACTTACTGCCTAAGCAACGTGTATCACACATAAACATATACAATAAAACAGGATATAACCCAGAGATGAACCTGTTTTATTGTAAATGTTTAGTTTAGGTTAAACTCCCAATTTTTCGTTTTTATTAGAGACGCACTGAGGATGGGAAAATATTGTTCCCGAAAGTTACTTTGGGCATGAAATAAATATATTTTATTTACTTTTATTTTTGTGATTGATTATCCCCATATCTATAATATACCTTTACGTACTGTAATTAAAAATGGAGAGGAAAATAACATGTTTATTAGTCTATAATTGAAACATCGATGTCTTCTTGTCAATGTTTTTCATCGACATCGAAAACCCTTTAGCGATGTATTGAAACATCGATATATCGATGTTTTGGTAAAATTGTCCATCACTAGTCCGGTGGCGCCGGCGCTCCAGCCGAAGGACGCAGGAGCAGCGTCGACGGACAGCCGGAGTCGGAGGGCCAGCGTCGCGACAGCGCGGCGCAAATCGCGGGCGAGGCGCGCGCGTTTGCAAACACGGCGCCTGTTTGGACTCGAAGGCGCGCTGCGACTCGGGTGTTGAGGCCGCGGATACCAGTTCCCGCCGGTCGCGTCCGGGCGCCCTGCCCACTCGCGGAACTCCGCGCCAGTCCTCGCCAACAGCGGCGGCAGCCAGCAGCGACGCCCGCCAACACCCCGCGCCCGCCCCGCGCCCTCCAGCCCCGCTGATCGCTCCTGCCCCTGCCCCTCTGACGCCCTCACGACCCCAACAACAGCCATTGCCTCTCTCACTCCCCGTCCCACCCCGCCCCCCTCCAGCCCCCTGATCGCTCGTGCCCCTACCACCTCCGCCGCCCTCGCCGACACCGCCATCAGGCACAGGCTCCCCAACTCTCCCAGTCTTTGAACTCGGACCCTTTCTGTTCCCGTTCTCATCTCCGGTTCCAACCGCCATTGCAATTCAAACGACCCAGCCCTGCCATCGGCTCCACCCATATTCCGCCCTCGCCCCAGACTCTGCCAACAGCCTCTGCCCCTGAAACTCCCCCACCTCAGGTCCCGTCCCCGACCTTACCCCTCCGCTTCCTCGCTTCCAGTTCGTCAACAGCCATCGTCACCGCCATCTCCACTGTCACCTTCCCCACTGCACGGCCTTTGGCTCAGTGAAAAGCTCACATCACGACCGGCGCAAATGTGTTTTTTATGGCTGGCTACCAAACAATTAGGCGATGCTGGGTTTGTCACTGGGGTATCTGATTCGCCAATATCCCTTCACTGGTCACAGGTTTAACAGAGAGGATTCAAGACATAATATACCTAAATGTGAAAGTCAATTAAAGCTGGATCTTGGACTAGTATGATTTTACGACAGACTACTCCAATCGAAAATTACCCTTCAAGAAACACGTATCTGGTAATTCGTCTTCAATGTATTTGGTTAACATTTTAGCGACGAAGAATTGAATGATCAAAGGGAAAAAAAACCCTCTATGTAAAGGCAACTCAGGATTGGAACTTACGTTAATGCTTCTTTTATCATACAATTGGGCTGCACAGAGCGGAACTGTGGTCCCTGATTCACTCTTACCATGCATACATTGTGTACTATATTGTGTACGCGGATACCGGTACGAATATACAGATGTATACTTTACCAATGGGAAATGGGTAAGAGTTTTGCGAAATACAAAATTTAGTTTTGTACTAAATCAAGAAAGTGTGAAGGAGGATAGTCAAGAAGGCAATGCAAACTTTAATTACATGAAAATTAATCATTTTGTGAAGACACTTTTTATTCCGTCACTTCTTGGCATTCTCTTCGGAAATTGTAACTGTCCCGGATAGAAGGTTCAATTATTGACCAAGTTCAATAGACAGTAGTATCAATGTGTAAAATAAATACAATCAGTTAAAATCAGTCAAAAATTAACACGCAAAACTTTATTTCATTTATGTGTAAGGTGTGTTCTTCAGGGGTGTTCTTAAATTGTTAGGCGATGTTTAGAACATCTGAGGATGGCCAAGAAACTTTTTTTCTGTTAATTCTACTTTTTTACTTGTTCGTTAACTGATTTTATTGATTTTAGCACACATAAACTGTCTACTGAACTTTGGTCAATAGTTGGACCTTCCATTAAAGATTATGTAATCACAAAAAATTATTTCGTCCTGGATGGAGATCAAATACGTATCTCAGGTTATTTACAAAGACACCTACAGATGTCAATGAAGTCAGCTCACTGATATTTTATTCCATAGTCGCAGGGAAATACGTACGGAAATATTGAAGGAGTTTTTAAATGCTGAAAAATATAACGGACAAACTACAATTGTAACTAGAAGACATATTGCGACCCCGAAGACGTTTGCTGTACTCATCAACGTTCTGAACATCTTTGTCCGTATTTGCCCACAGATATTTATTTTTGTTACAAACTTTGCATATCGTTGAAAATATACGAGTGTCGTTGGATAGATTTCTGTTCAGGAGGAAGAATGGCAGAGATGCGTCAATGTCCAAAATACGAGAGACGAGGGAAACTATTTTCTAACAAAGTAGTGGATTCTAAACTATTGTGCATTCTAAATTAACTACAATTAATAACAGCAATACCTCGATGATCACTTTTTAAACCAAACCCTATTATTACCGTGCTGAGTTTTACGTTACAATAAGACCTAGAAACGACTGATATGCCATAAAAACCTTCATAATGATTTTCATTCAATGACTTTGCCGGAAGTATACTTAACATCCTTCACATTTAATAAAAATGTCAGAGTTAAAAAGGTTGTGGTCCAGCTACTCACAAACAAAAAGAATAACGACGACTTTCAAATTGTCATTGGACAAATCTAACCAATTGGGAGAATTTGCTTCCGGGTGCAGACGTCACAGGCGTAAATTTGAAACGGGACGCTCGGCGTTTCTGCTCAACACAAGGACCCGGAAATATGACGAATAACAACAGATTTGGATTTTGACGCAACACTCAGAATACAGTTTGGCAGCAACGGTTAGACACAAAAAATCAAGGAGCCCGCACAATTCCACCAACAGTAAGAGTCTTGTAAAGAATACGACTAGTTGCTTAAACTGTGTTTTTATTCACCTACTTGATTAATGCAGATCTGGTAGAACACTACGATCTTGTCGTCCTTCGTGTATCCATTAGAATTCTGTAATTCCCGAATCAGCATCACACTTCCCTGCGGAGCGCTGGTCATTCCGTCGTTGATGTTGCACTGGGCTCAAATGAGGCCGAATGAAGCGGCTTGATGTCTTGTGTCGCTACAACAAACAAAGAACTGACCATAACCACTTTCGACTTGCAGCGCCTGGAGGTGGTCGCCAGGTGTGAAACATTCATTCATACTCTGCGGAGCTATGGGTTAGCAATTTGCAGGCGACGAACACGCAAAGAAGGGAGTAATTGCGTACAGGGTCAGTGCAATCAGCGAACTGCGTACAGGGTCAGTGCAATCAGCGAACAAAGTCTTTTTTTACGACTCCTAGGAACTCACATTAGGCGATAAAAACTGAATTTCATGTGTAAAACTCTACAATTCCCAAATTATAGATTTTTTAATTTGTTAATTTATATTTTAAAACACTTTTCCTCTCAAGTTAAACGTTAGGCTGAAGTTCAATGTCAATACTTGGGAATTGTTTACTATACAAAATTGGCACAACTAAAATGTCTAACATGAAAATCTTTTGAATAACTGAAGACACAAAGTTGCTTTTACCATTTAAACAAATCGATAAGGGGCTCATATACTCTGAGATCTATTGCACTTTATGCTCCATCGACATTTAGCTTTGATTAAAGTCAATTGATAGAAGACCTATTGGTGTCAGGGTAAATGATTACCATTTTGTGTATACAGATATAACCTAGAAAAACTATTTCAATGATATAAATATCTTTAATATCATGAAAGTTTGTGTTGGGTCAGTAAAAATACATGGTAAATTATTGAAAGGCATGCTCTAAAGAAAGACTCAATGTGCGTATCTATATGAAGGCATGCGTCTATATACGTATACAATTTATGTCACCAAGAATAGTTTGCTCACTACTTTAGCCACTGCAAACGTATGGTAATGAAATGATACCCTGCACTTTTGATTGAAAAAAACAAAGATGATAATACATCAGGAATTCAAAGTTCTTCACCTGAACGGTATACTCACTTCTTTCAGCGGAAGGGAAGGATCTTCAACGTTTCACAGTTATCGGTTGGGAACAAAATGCTTGATATATTCAATGTAATACGGCTTCCTGCGGTAATTATCTTTAAAACATGCAACATCTCTTTCATTTCCTGATTGAACGTTCTCGGAAAATTTTTGAATATTTTAAGATAATGTTACGTCAGCCTATCAAATTTGGGGAAATATATAATATTCAATCAAAATGACCCAATCATTTTAGACACTAATACTAGATGTCTTGAAATGTGAAGACAAACCATCCCAAATAATAATAAAACCGAAAAGTTTAGTATCAGTTCTTGTTTATTAGGTTGTCAAAATCTCGCCAGGAATACACAGAAAAATTCTACAATTATTTCTCAGTGTCTACTTTAACCTGAAAACAACAATAGATGTTGAAACTTTACCGAGACGTAAAAGTTAACACCCTTCTCCCTGAAGATATTAGATTCTTTCCTTTCTATTTTTATAAGTTAAGGAACATATAGATGATTGTTTAAAATTTCTTTTTAGATCTTGTAACGTTTGGACCATTAGCCTTGATTAGACACTGTGCAATTATTCTAATCATTCCAAAGATGTTCTATTTTTTTGTTGCATCATTTAAAAATTAAAAAGAAACTAGCTTCAACAAAATTCAACTAAAAACTAGACATATTTTCAAAAATATTAAGTCGTAAAGAAAATTACCGTGTCTTCATTCCTTCCTGCAGTATCAGGTAAAAATATCATTCAATAGTCGTATGTTCATAAGACATTACATTTCCTTCATATTTTGCAATATAACATGTTGCAACATCTTAACATCATGGCATTATTCGTATCAAGTTGTTGAGCGGTGGAAATTTCTTGTTGTTGGAAATTAGTTGTTTAAATACGTGTTTAGTTAATGACGACGAAAGCTACAATTACTAAGCATTTCAACACAGGATTTGGGATGAGAGCCAAGGAGCCGGATCAAAGATTTTGTCTTCACATTAAAAGGGCTCTTTGGAAGAAATTGTTGAGAATCATTATTGATAAAAATTATCGATGATTACTCGAGGAGGGCAATTGACCAGATAGAAGCAAGTCAACCCTGAAACATTTCTGCAAACTAGTTTAGTGCACATCAACTTCCAGTTGGAGGAAGTTGAATTTATACGCTGTGTTTTACACCGGGAACCAATCCGGGGGACTGTTGAGTTATGTGTTGCTTTCGTGGCACAATGATTGCCTACACTCAACAACTGTTTAACAGCAGGCGAAATAGAAGCCATTACCGACTTTTTATGTCAGTTTTTTTACAGAGCATACATACTTCAGTACTTAATACACTTTACATATGTAGTAAAGGCTTACAATCTATTTTACCTAAAATTAAACTACAAATTAATTTGGGTGAGAAATCATCTCCAAACATCTTTAAAAGTAATCTATATCGTAAAATTTGATTAGAAATGCTTGGTATGGATATCTATTATTTATTCTGGTTCTATGAGGAGTTTTCCGGAGTCTGAAGTTGTCTAGGTGTGGAATTCGAGGTATGGAGTGATAGAACTGGGTTGTGAAATATGCCATATGGTGTTGTATGGAGTCAATTTGAAATTCATTGTGAAGCTGTGAGTTTGTGACAAACCAAGGAGCATTTGTGATAGTTGTAAGAAAATGGTTTTGGACTACTTGGAGCTTTCTTACGTTTGTTCTTGCAGCGGAGATCCAAACTCGACAGGCGTAAAGGAGTAGTCTAATGATAGTTTTGTAGATGGTTATGGCGGATGGGAGTGGGAGGTTTGATTGATTGATTGATTTTTTCGTGTTTCCGGGCGCGTCAACTGCTTAGGTCATTAGTCCCGTTAGTGTAGTGCATGTTTTTTTTTCTCGGGAGATGATCGTGATTTTCCCCTCGCTGGATGGCGAGATCCGGCACCGACCTACCGTCGGCTAGTGGGGTTTCCCCCTAACCAGGACTCTCCCACCAGCGGGGCACCGCCCCAGCCGGGACAAGCTCTAAATTCCCGACCGGTCTCCCGGAATATGTGGTAGTGTAGTGCATGTTAGTGTAAGTGGGAGAGGATAGGACAAGGAAGATGAAGGACAGATCGCGCGCGGTCTGTGGCCCGTTTGTTAGGGTACTGCTCCGGCATTCGCCTGGTGTTGATCGGAGAAACCACGGAAAACTAACGATCAGAACAGCTGGCCGCTAGAATTCTCCTCCAGACAGCGACTGAATTCGACCTGGCTGAAAAGCTAGAGTCGAAAATCCTGCCGCCATCAGGACTCGAACCTAGGACCTCCCGATCAGACGCGCTGCAGTGGCATAAGTTGATGCACTGAGCTACCGCTCCCGGTCTGGCGAGAGTTCACCCCGAGGTGCACCGCCGACCACAGAGACGCCACCCAAAGTGCCTGTGATGGAACAACTGCTTGTGCCGGTCCAAGTGGTGAGTCGTGCTGGTGAACAACAAAAAATAAGATCAGTTCGTGTGCACGGAAAACCAGCTACGTGTGCGTGTGTGGGCAAAAGTTAGGAGCGCTAAGCAAGAGTCAGCGCGAGTCGATCTGGCAGACCTTAAAGACCTGATCATTAGTTATTAGAATCCAAGAGCCTAGCTCAAGGTGAATTTAAATTTAAAACCTATGTTTTATACGTGTGTATTTTTTAAATTTATTAATTTTTGTATTTTATTTTTAATTTTTTGTTGTTTTTTGTTTTGTTATTTGTTCTTCTTCTTATCGATTTATTTGTTTTCTTTTGTTTTTTAAGTTTAACCAGTGTAAATATGTATATATGTAAAATTATGTAGTAAATATAAGTCTAGAACTAAGAATAAATTGTAAGTTTAATACATGAGTTTAGTTTAGAAAGCACCTCCCGTTACAGAAGACTGTAACCCGCTATAAAATGCATTTAAATGTTCTATTACGTCAATTACCCCTATTATTGCATGCAGTGTTGCATTTGCTAGTCATTCAATTACACTCAATATTCGAAAGCCCTGCTCTTTTGTTTTACACAAACAGAGTTGCGTCTTCCGTGTTGACTCGACCATTCTGCGCAATGTCGAAGCATCAAGAACAAAACGAGGCTACGATACGAGCCCGATAACTCGGGCGACCTGCCTCATCAAGGGACCTGCCTTTCGAAATTATCACAGCTTAACTTCGAGGTCGTGCTGAAGAACAGGAAAATTGGCCTTTATAGACAGGGATACCTATTACTACAGGATTTATCAACTTTCCAGACCTGGAAGGGCTTTTCAGTTCATATTAGCAAAGTTAGATACAAAATTCCAATATTCCAAAATTCCAATGTGTGGTCAATAAGTATACATATTCTTGAATATTACAGACAACAGTGAAGTGTTTTCGTATAAACAACTATAATGGTATTAGTATTAATTTAAAGCTATTGTAGCTACAACACATACTTTCTCCCTTTTTTACTTGCTCGATTTTCAGCACCTCATACAGGAAAGCGCGGATAATTTCACATATACATTGAACATCCAGAATTAAAGGAAATCCAATATATCCCATTATGAATACACTCTAAACGACAATATCATTACATTACCTTAACACAACTGTGTGTGTATATATATATATATATATATATATATATATATATATATATATATCCCAACTTTAATAAAGCTGAATACACCATTTATTGAACGTAGAGAACAAAACACTAACGTTAAGTAAATAAAACCTCCTTATCTTATCCCATCATGTCGCCGTTCAACAAAAAACTTCTCAAATATCTATCGCTCCATTGTTGCATAATGCAGCGTACGGTGGAAATAAAAAAAATATATAATCAAATTTCCTACAAACTTATTACACTCCATTTTAAAATTTTTCTTTCATATTACATTTAAATCGTATTTTTAAAAGACAAAACCTAATTGAGCTAATTTCAGTTGTTTGCGGATTATTTGAAAGAGTACATTAAGAAACAACGTTGTTGAATAGCGTAAAAATTGATTTAATATTGGTATTTTCGGTAGTAAATTATAATTAAAATGAAATTAATTATTTGTCATATCCTTTTGACCCATTCCTGTTCTCCGAGGATTTTTCTCGTGGCCTGTAGTTGGTGAGACCTGCATCTTCCAGCATAGACCTGCATTAATTTCAAGCAGATATTTCGCGAAAACTTCTCGATTTTTCAAACAAATTTTCAAGACGGTTCTTAATGAACTGTTTTTCTAGAAGAGTTTTGTCTAAGACAAATATCTATCTTCCATTTTGTAGTTTTAAAATGTTACGTTTTTGCAATTTTCGAAAATATGAAGGCTTCAACGAAAATGAGACTTACACCATTCTTTTAAGCGTCTCTTCTTCTATTTGTGGAAAAATTAAAGAAAAATTTGAAACAATTTTGAGAAAATATTTTTTTAGTAATTGCTTAAAGAGAACCACCGGATAAGATCGTTTTCCTAAACCAAATGACATATGAGCAGTTATGCTATTACTGTAACATAAAAATATTCTTTTTAAGTTTTCTTAGCCCCAATACCACCCCCACACATCTCTGGAGCCAAAAGGTTTTCTTTTAATCTTAATAGATTTCGTCAACTTGAATGAAAAAGTTTGGCAATCCCTGAACCGCTCAATGGACACCAGATACATGGATTGATGATTCATTGATTGTTAGTGATTCCGGGCGCGTCAACTGCTAAGGTCATTAGTACCGTAAGTGTAGGGCATGTATTTTTTCGGGAGTTGGCGGTGGTCTTCCCCAGCAGGATGGCGAGTTCCGGCGTCGATATTTTGGTCGGCTAGCGGGGTTTTCTCTGACCAAGTATCTCCCAATACCAGCGCGGTACTGCCCAGACCGGGACCCGACAGATCTCACGGCATGCGTGGTAGTGTAGTGCGTATTAATGTAAGTGTGTGTAAGAAAGGTATTAGGATAAGAGACGGAAGGGGAAGGAAAGATTGTGCGCAGTCCGTGGCCCGTTTGTTAGAGTATTGCTCCAGCTTTCGCCTGGCGTGATCACAGAAACCACGGAAAACTACTGATCAGAGCAGCTGGCCGCTAGAATTCTCCTCCAGACAGCGGGATATTTCGACCAAGCTGAAAAGCTTGTGTCGAAAATTTCTGCCACAGACGGGACTCGAACCTAGAACCTTCCTTCTAGTCATGGAGACATTCGACATCAGCGTGTTCATAGGAAGGTAGACGAGATGCGGCAATCTTAAATATTCTGAAATGAGTTCCAAGACCTTACGTAATAAATCATCTTATTCCCTGAAATGTGCTCAATCCCTTATTTTCCCCCTTATTAACGTATAAATTTGATTAAAATATTGTATACCACATTTGAGGAAGAGGCTCTTCATGCTTTGTGGCAACCCTTCTCGAACCTTAGAAACTCCTGGCCAGAGATCTTGCAATGGCAACATCGCTGGCTCAGTGTTACAAGCATGTATGTAGAACAGTACTCCTTTCGAGAAATAGACATTTGAGGTTTTGAGCACCCATACATTTTGGTGTTAATGATTAAACTCGGGTAAAAATAGAAATCAAATGCAGAATTTATTAACAAAGAATATCATTTTCAGCAAATTATTAAACATTACATTGGACTTTGTAATACTTAAAATCTGAATAATTTGAAGCAACAAAGTTGTATGACGGACTTAAACTTTCGGAAACGAGACACTTTGGTAAACAGGAAAAATTGGGAAACAGTGTTATAGGAACTCGGCGTAGAAAATATAATTAGATTATTTAAATTAATTACATTGTAAAGCAAATTCAATCTAGTGTTCCTGCATCTGCATTATTTCTTGTATTATTGGTGATGGTTACATAATATTATAATGCACCTTATATCCTACTAACCATTTACATATCACTCAAAAAATGCAAATGACATAACTAAAATTTGTGAAGAGACTATTAATAGTTTGATAACAGTTTTCATGCAATTATTTCCAAATCTAATATCGGAAAATATATTGCTTTCAGAAGAAATTAACAAACTTCACTATTAAAAGGATGGTCAGGTTCTAAATAAAATTGAACTTTGTAACGTTGTAAATCAAAATTACGCAAAAACTACGATACGTTCGAAAAGTATTCGTAAATGAATTAAAATATCTGATATTGAAGAACAGATTGCGTTATAAAAAATCTTTATCTCCAATACTGGAGATGAAGGGCTTATTCGTAAAAACTGTAGTTAAAGTTTCTTTTGAATTTATCGACAGTCATGAAATAATAATGGAAAAGTTCAAAATTCTAGAGGGATCAGTTCAAATATCTAGAGGGAAAATTCGAAAATGTCATCAGGACTTCACGTAAAGAACACCCAAAAATCAAAACATTCGTTTAAAATTTTAGGGGCAGCAACATCAACGAGATCAATTGAAAAATATCAATTGTGGCAAATATTCAGTGAATGGTTTAGACATTAGTATTGTTCACAGACTGCGGACAGACGTTATGAAAGGAAATATCGTTTTTCGAAAGCAGGGACCCCAAAACGTATTTTCCGACAAAATATGGTGAATTCTATGTTTACATACCACTTTATAACTCAAAGGGAAGACGAAATTGTACATAGAACTTTAAAAAACAGCCCAAAGCACTGACCTCTACCATCTTTTGATCATATTATAAGTTAGGTCTTACTTCAAAGAACTCCGTAACATTACCAATTCATTTTTGTAATTTTCCTGTCATTCAACCTTGTAACATTACGACAGCAAGTTGTTACCGATGAGCTCTCTCATCCGGTAAGCCGTGCATGCGAGGTAATCACTGCTGGGATGCACCAACGAAATTCTCATTGTTATGTCAGATTAGGTTTCTGGCAAGGCGCTCTGTTCCAGGCTATTTTCCGTATGGACCACATGCTTCTTTGCACTGGTTCGCCCTAACGCTCAAATATAACGCAATTGTTACCCTGAATGTCTACTGAGTGCGCTGCAGTACGAACATGGAATGTGAATCGAGGACTTGTAAAATCAAATACTGTAATAGTTAAATAAATAAAAAAATAAACTTTAAAAAAGCGCCGCGTATTGTTGTGAACTGCATAGAAGTGCTGGGTAGTCCCATGTTTAGATTTTAGTGTAATTGTAAAACATTCAAATAAAAGGAACGTGGTAAGCCGTTAGTGGTCACGAGGTAACGCAAGTACCATAACCTAGAATAACCTACAGTAGCAAAACAAAAGCCTCGGAATGGGCACAGTGTTGTCACTCCAAATTAGAGAACAAATTAATCGCATAACTCGAATGTTGCAATTCAACAGCTGAGCCAAGACCATCTGCAATACTCGGTATGAAACTCCATGCAACGGTATGAATACTGTCGTACAAAATTTACGAAATTAGTTTGTATCGTAAATCACTTCACACTCGTGGATTAATATCCATTATTACATTATCGTTTCATAATACACTATCAATTCGGAGATATGCTAATGTCACCAGGATGTAAAAAGCTAGAAAAAATATTAAAATAGCTATCGAAACAACCATAGATGCACACTATCGTAAGTCAAAAACTGCATACTAGTTTCAACCGCACTAACCCCCTTGTCACAAATAACACTTGTGAGGCCTTCAGGAATGAAATTGAGCTAATGCGTCTGAGGCTATTAATAATGAGACCTAACAATAGACTTCGACTCGCAACCTTTCTAAAGGTGTTCACCCTATTCGAGTCGGTACGTGCTCTGGCTTGGCTACCATGACCGGTAGAATTATGAAAGAAATGCGTTGCTGAAAAGACCCTCGCCCCACATGCGTCATATGCCGTACTCTGGCATGACGAAGGTATTAGTGCTGCAAACATCTTCAGCACCACGCCTTTTGTGCGTGCTACGTTGTTATTGCAGACGGAAAAACATATGCATTGATTTTGCATGCAGACTCGAAAATAATATTTTTTCTCTACGTTGTTGCATGCAAAATGTTGGACGCTAAATGTGAGATCATTATTCTTCGGGAACAAAACTCGGTTATGTGAACGCAATATTTACTATTTCAGTATTCAAATTGGGATCTAGATAATGAAAGAAAGAAATTTAAGTTTTTTTAGATTATTTACTTTTGTTTGCTGTCGTGCCTCATTTCTTTCTTTTGCCAATTTTCCTTGACACGGTACCAAATGTTTTCAATATTCATTACTTAGTGTAGTTGGCAAGCACATTTTACCTGAAAAAAGGTCATAAAAACTTTTTCTTTGGATATGTTATATATCCAAGTTCAAGTTAAAAACCCCCGTTTTCGACCTCCCAGACCTTGTACAAAGTCTGGCAGGCGCGAAAAAACTATATTTTTCTGATTTTTTGTTATTGTTTCTATAAATCTTTATCATTAACATCTGTAGAAAATTATTCAAATAATCTTTGAAGAGGAAAAAATTTTTTTAGAACTTTTGTATAAAACATTTCTTTCGAAACCAATTACCAAGTGAGCTACAACTTTTCAAATACACCTCTACCTTTTTCATTTCACTGAAATGTGTTCAAAGTACTCATGATATTATGATATTTCAATCGACTTATAATAAAGATAATAATTATTATTATATTTAAAACTATTATTTAAATTATCTTTAACCTCGATATTGTCTCACTAATATACCCATTGCTGAAAATATTAATAGTATAAAAAAGTATGGATGTGCATGTGTGTGTATTCATGTTCCAGAATCACTCTTCAACGCAAAAACATAATTTCAACAAAACTTTGTATACATTACTGGGCAATTGCCATGGGGAAAATAATACTTTAGGACAAGATATCCCTAGAGCGGTGAGTGGGAAGGAACTGACATTTACCAACGAACTGTACCTGCTCACTGTGCATTACACGCGGAATGTGGATTGCGTTATATATAGATTTTGTTTGTAAATGCCACTCCCATTCCTCTAGGGGTGTCTCTCCCCACCAGTCGTAGGTGGGGTCTTCAGCGCCCCAGGCAACATTTGAATTTTGTGCCCCCAAGACATATTTTCTAGGAAGAGAAATAACACATTAACTTTGAAAGTCAAAATTATATTTAAAGTGTGTGTACTTGAAACATAAATTTAGTTCTTACACACAGGTAGAGAGGAAAACTAAAGGAGTTCGTTCATTTAAGCATTACACAATCTATTAAAAGTTCACTTTTCTGGCTTTTCCTTAGGCCAACTTGACAATAATATGATCTATATTAATACTTTTCCAGTGTCATACTCAGTCGATAGTATTGCGAAATTACTCATATGTTTTTGACCAATCTCCGTTCGTAAATAATTTTGTACTAATTTCATTTTGCTGAAGATATTTTACATCGTCAATACTAAGCGAAGTGCAATACCTATTTTGGTTACTAAGCTATATTCTTCATTGAAATTAAGAAGTGTGATGTAATCTGTATTTTTCACTTTCTCGCTACCACTTACGCAGTAGAGAGAGAAAGTTATATAATGCTGCGCGAAAAAAACGTTGAATTTTCGGCCGAAAAACTGTCTTTACACGGCTTTGGTAACGAAAAAGTGAATAAATCCAGTTGATAAATTTAGAAAAATAATCCTCTAACATGTAGTCAGAATCCATGTTTCGTGAACCCTTGATACTGAAGATCGAATGACGGCAAAATATCTGTCTGCCCATCCGTTTGTAAACAACCCTAACCCGAACACCGTTCAGCCTATTTTCTCAAATATTGATATTCCCCAATCGATCTGGATAATGTTGCGACCCCTTGAATTTGAAAACGATATTATTTTGGGGGGTAATTTACATGAAGCCCCTGGAACATTTTCAGAATTAAAAGAAAGCCTCCATCATTTTTGATGAAATTTTGTTGTTTGAAAGTAAAAAAGACGTTTAAGAGAATGGCACAGGTCGTTCGTTGAGAACTCTGATTTTTCGAAAATTATACAAATTCAAAACTTTTTTGGTGTCTTCCTACAACTACAATTATGAGAAAAGAGATTTTTTGCTTTGAATGAAATTTTTTTCTTAAATATATTGAAATCTTAAATATATCTCATTTTGAAATGAGATCGTGTACAATTTTTCGAAAACTTGAGTTCAAGTACCGGCGAGAAAATAAGTGCTGTTTTAGCACCACTAGTTTTTTATGTGAAGTAGCACCATGTTTTAATTTTGTGTGCCTATGCCCCAGTGTCCCGCATGCTGTGGGACTGCAAGGTACGCCCCTGAGGGCTGCACCTGTGGCGACCACCTCCTGGCCGGCCCCTAGCTACGACGCTGTTCCCCACCGAATTTCCCCCTTCCCATTACAATTACCCGTAATAACGCATACCAAGTTCTGTTGAAAAGACATTGTTCCTACGTTGAAGAGTTAAGTTGGAATACGAATACACACATTCATACATCCATATTTTTTTTTGTGTATTAATGTTTTCAGCAATGGGAACATTAGTGAAGCGTTTGCGCCGACGGTGAGATGAATAATAGTTTTACATGTAATAATAATTATATTTATTATAAGTTGATTATAATTTCACAAACACGTGTATTCTACAAAGATTTTGGCGAGATAAAAAAGCAGTATTTTTTGAAAAACTATAGCTTGCTTGATAATTGGTTTCGAAAGAAATTTTTCATACAAAAATTGTAGGAAATATTATCTTCTTTAAAATTTATTTGAATCATTTTTCAACATAAATTAAGTGTAAAGGAATATAGAAAAAACAAACAAACAAAAAAATCAGAAAATATCGTTTATTCGGGCTTCTCGGAGTTAGCACGGAGTTACCACGGAGTTAGCCGAAGTTTGGAAGGTCGAAAACTAGGTATTTTAACTCGTATAACAAATCCCAAAAATCCTTTTTTGGACTCTCTTTTTTTTTCAAAGAAACCCTCTTTTTCAGTACTTGGCGACTATAGACTAACTCTGAATTCAATGGAGAGATCACTATCTTTAGCCAAAGTTACGTCTAGCGAATTTAACTTGACGTTGATAATTCTATGTACAGAATTCGTTCATATAAAGTATAACAATATTAATTATGTGGTCATTCAATTACGTGGTCATTCATATCTGTGGTTCTAAACAATGAGTGGTCCAGGATAAAACTATCACATATTATTAATGAACAAGGCTACACAATTAATTAACAGGATTATGGGAAATAAATAGAATGATTACCAGCATCAGTAGCTCAGGTGGTTATGACACGTGACGATCGACAATATCAATGGCATTGGTACAATTCCCGACATGCGCAAGAAATTTACTTGGCGTACGGAACATCCGAGTCAGTGGCTCCTGCCGGGTTCGAAGTCTCAAGTCCACTGCTCCGATCGTCGTGGTCTCCTTCAGATGTTGCTGAGAGAGCGCTCGGGAGAGGTGATTCAAGAGCGTCAACTGATGTCACTACAGTGCCTCTGACCGGGAGGTCCTAGGTTTGCGTCCCGACGATGGCAGGATTTTCGACACTAACTAGGTCGAATTTAGGTGCTGTCTACAGCAGAATTCTAGCTGTCAGCTGCTCTGATTGGTAGTTTTCCGTGGTTTCTTCGATCAGCATTAGGTGAAATTCGTAGCAGTATTCTAACAAACGGGCCACCGACTGTGCGCAATATTTCTTTCTCTTCTTTGTACTAACCTCACCTCTTTCACACACACACACACACACACACACACACTTTCACTAATACGTACTATACTAACACTTCCACATACGCCGGAGACCTGTCGGGAACTTAAAATTTCTCCGGAATTGGGGAAGATACCTGGGTTGGGAAACCCCACTAGCCGGCAGTGCGTCGGCGCCGGATCTCGTCAACCAGCGGGGGAAGATCATCGCTACCTCACAAGGATTTATTGATTTGATTGATTTTTTCGTGTTTCCGTGCGCGCAACTTCTTTGGTCATTAGTCCCGTTAGTGTAGTGCATGTTTTTTCTCGGGAGATGGCGGTGATCTTCCCCCGCTGGATGGCGAGATCCGGCGCCGACCTACCGTCGGCTAGTGGGGTTTCCCCCTAACCAGGACTCTCCCACCAGCGAGGCACCGCCCCAGTCGGGGCAAGCTCTAAGCTCCCGACCTGTCTCCCGGAATATGTGGTAGTGTAGTGCATGTTAGTGTAAGTGTGTGTGTAAAGGGAGAGGATAGGACAAGGAAGAGGAAGGACAGATCGCGCGCGGTCCGTGGCCTGTTTGGTAGGGTACTGCTCCGGCATTCGCCTGGTGTTGATCGGAGAAACCACGGAAAACTACCGATCAGAGCAGCCGGTCGCTAGAATTCTCCTCCAGACAGCAGCTGAATTCGACCTAGCTGAAAAGCTAGTGTCGAAAATCCTGCCGCCGTGAAGACTCGAACCCAGGACCTCATCAGTTGATGCACTGAGCTACCGCTACCAGAGTGAGTGTGGATGTTTATCCTTTGTGTGTATGTATGCTATATTGCAGATGGTCTCGTGTGTCGACGGTCCCAGATCTGAGACGTCCTCAATGTTATTGTCAATGATTCAAAACACCCCGTTAAATTGTTAGGAATTGCTGGCTTCATCATGGAAAAGCATAAACACCTCGTTAGAGGTAGATAAGAATTCATTACATCCGAGAAAATGATCCTTGAATCCCAGAATGCTTAGTGAAATAAATGAAAATCGTCCATAGAAGAGGAGGATTGAAAGAAAACGTAACACAAACCCAACAAAATACAGTAAGCTTCGCCTTTCGATACCTGCCCGAGGATAGTAAGAAAACTGTCTTTCAGCATTTAATGTTTCTGAATAGGAAAGCATACTTTTGGAAGGAAACCTTTTCTGTAACATTTATGTCATTGAGTATAATGAAACTGCTTCGGAAAGAAAATAATCGACGAAAAAACAAGAACTTACTTTCCTTGCATGCAGCTCTCCTACTCGTATTAACGCGATCAAAGGAAAATGAAAATTGGTTCAGCATGCCATCTAAACAAGGTTTTAAAGACTACACACATTTTCAAATATATCCTGAGCAAAAGATGACGGCCTAATACTTTAACACTTGACTGTCGTATCTTTATGTGGTCGCTCGCTCAACGTTTTTCTTACACTTTTAGCATTCGTTCACCTTTGCTGAGCCATGGATGTATATGCATGTATTGGGCATTTCAGGGCCTGTTTAATCTCACTAGCTGTGTTCCCCGCCCTGGGACCTCTTTTTACTTACTTGTCTGAAGGAGAATTCTAGAAACGGGTTGCTCTGGTTGGTAGTTTCCCGTGGTTTCTCTGATCAACATTAGACGAATGCCGGAGTAGTACCTCCACAAACGGACGTGAGATATCCTTTCTCATCCTTATTCTCTCATTACATACACACACCTCCACTTACATACACTGCACTATATACATACCTACACATACATACATACACATACATACACACATACACATAAATACATGCACAAACATACATACACTGCACTACACTTGTATGTCGGGAGCTTAGGGCTTGTCCCGGTTGGGGCGGTGGCCCGCTTGCGGAGATCCCTGCAGGAGGGGAAACCCGGCAAGACTATGTGTAGGTCAGCGTCGAATCTCGCGTTCTAGCGGGAACAGTATCACTTCCCGGAATACAACGGGCACTATACTGACAGGAAAATGTCTATAGCGGACCGCCTACGAAATAATCAATCACAATCACAATCACGAAGTATTCGAGAATCTTTTAGAAATCGAGGACGACAAGATTTAGTAGTCCCCGAGTTCATTTTGCTTCTCATTCTGAAGCCTCGCGCCTGTTTTGCGCCCGCGGCGATGGCCGCCGAATGCCGAGCAGGCGTTCGAGTCGCTCCGAAAGAAACGCTCGTCGGCCTTTAACTCCCGCTACGCCGCCGCCCACCCCTCTCTGCCGCTACGAGGACTCCCCATCCAGTTGTATTGTTGCACCCCGTGCGCTGAAACCTTCACCTACTGCTGCAGCAGCGCAAAGTTCTGCGAGGTCACATGTACGTAAGCAGCATCAGTGGAGACCCGTGTGAGTTATTGGTTTTTTGAGTTGTAACACACAGGTGGCAATGATTAAAATAACAATAGGTTTTCGATCAATAGCGGAGTAAACGTACTGACCTAATGTCATGGTTTCTATATAACTATCATTAATATATATCCCCGCAACCCCTTCTAAAATATCCCTCCCTGAAATTACACAAATAAATAAACCCGTACATAATTATTTACTCATGGGTTGCGAAGCACCATTGAAACAAATTTCTTTGAAGTCGTGGGTACGCGAATCGACCCTATTCAGGAAATCGCAAATAATAATATTACTGCTTTGGGAAGAGGTATAAATTAAAATTCATTTCGTATTTTTCTGGGATAATACCGTCGGAAATAATAACCCAGAATTTTTCTAATTAAAACCAAATAACTTGATTCTGAATTTATTCCGTATTCTCTTTTTTTTTACTGTTGGAGAGAATCTTCTCGCTACTTGTAACTCTTCAATTTAACAAATAACAGACAACAATACATATAAAAACCCTTTTCACCATATCCTAACAATAATATTAACAATTAATTTTCTTTGCATTCACCAATCGAAATTCTCATCATTAAGGAAGTGCACTTTGTCAATTTATTAAAACAACAATTAATTGAATCCTGTGCATAATGTGAATAATTACGATTTATTAATTTTCACTAATGTACCTTCATTTTTTTGTACATGCTTTTGCATAGCAAATTAAGAATCCTTTTTCTAATAAAAAATAAACGTTGGACGCGTCTTAATAGACCGTCAGACTTATAAACAATGAAAGTTTAAATTTTCTAAAATACTAATGAATATGTTTTTCTCGACATAAAATTACACAACACTGGTCTATTTTTGCAGTTGATATAAATATTATTATAATCAGTAATATCCAAAACACTGTAGTATTGGAATGGCAAGTATTTGGGGCTAAAAAAGATGGGTAGCGACATTGTTTTTTATGTACTAAAACTGAATTTATGCTATTTTAAAGTGATAATTATCATTAGCACGCTATGCCTTTCCTGACAAATCCTGCTCCTTTAAGTGATGACAATTTTTATTCGGTTGTATACGTACTTTCATTTTGGATTTACAGTTTTAAATGGAAACCTCTCAGGTCTACAATGAATAAGAAAAGGAGTAGTAGACGAATGGTATTTTGAAAAACGAAAAATAAATTTTCGCCTGATTCACTTCAAAGCATATTTGTGAAGCAATTGGTTCATAAACTTTGTGATTTTTCTCAACCCAACATAGCATAGTCGAAAAGTATTATATTCAGTCCTATTAAAGTTCAAGATTTCTGAGTTTAAGGGCCTTGCGATGAAAAACGTGGTTTTTAATGTTATGTCTTATGTACTTGGAGAAACTTGTCGCGCAGAACTAGGGCAGATGACATTTTCAGTTGTAACTTAAATACAATTTCATGGATAAGGTTTATAAGAGTTGTTCCAAATATCTTTAATATTAAATCAGATGATGAGATCCTGCAGTTTTGTATAAAAAAAATTAAAAATGCATCTTTAGCCCAAAGTGCGGAAGCTACAATACAGTATAGTGACACATTTGGAAGGTATACGAGATGACATGCCTTCCAGGCCAATCTCACTGTATTGTCTACCGTGGTTGAGTTATAATTAACGAAAATATACATGACCTTCATAAAATAACTATTTACGGGCAAAAAATTTCATTTGAAAGAAAAATCTTCAATTTTACAGACGCCGAAAAAATTCAAACTTTCGCAGTTTTCAAAAATCCAGAGTTCACTGTGAACATTAGACATACGCCGCCCTTTTAAGTGTATTTTACTCTATTCTTACAAGAAATTTAAAGAAAAAACGGGGAGCCGTTTTTGAGAAAATTTTGAAAATGTCCGGATGTCTTTATGTCAAATCATTCAAATTTTAAGAATTTTTTCAAAATTTGAAAGGTTCCACTAGAGTCAGATGGACAGAGGTTTCTTCAATTTGGAAAAAATCCTGGCATGGTTTAGGAGCTAGTAGTGTTCACAGACGGATGGAAAGGCACACGGATGGACAGACAAACGGACGGACGTTTTGAAAAATACAACAACACATTTTCGGTATCAGGGGACCCCAAAACGTGTATTTCCGTTGAAATCTCGAAATCTATTTTCCTACGCATTACATAAGTTTCTCTATACTACGTATATTGATCCATATATATGCGTATACGAGAAATTAAAACGCTCTTATGAGTGAATTACATGCCTTAGGTAAATTATATGCCATCTTAATTCGCATTGTGAACAACTTATTTTTCGTCTCAGACGGATAGCAAAAAGTGAATGCCAGCGTTACCAAAGAAAAATGGATATTTATTGCAAGACATAATTCATCCTTCACATTGTCAATGACGACTAGGATGAATTGTAGTTGCATGTGGGAGTCAAAGATTAATAAACTCCAATTTATAAAAAGTCAATCGTATTCCGGCTACGTAGGAATAAAGATACAAATCTGAGATGGTAGATTTTATTTGATATATCTGTTAACATAATATTTCTAATGAAAATCATCTAGTTGCAACCTGTTGTCGGTTACATCTTGCAGAGAAAATAAATCTTCAGGCTTAAAATTTATTTCGTAATATTTGATGTCGATAGTATGTACGTTGGAAAAACACATATTTACTAGCCTTACAAGTACAACATAGTTTGTTTCCTTAATCCAGTAAACAAAGAATAAATATTATATTTTGTGCATTACTACCTCTGTAAGATACGGCATAGAATTTCACATGATCTACATACGGCTTAAGTGTAAATTGATATATATTGTTACTGCCGGCAACAGTGATGCCCAATGTGACCCTTTTGTGCTATACTATATGAACCAAAAGTTACACGCTCGACGGTGTCTATGAATCGTGCAAAGGGGCGGAGCGCTAGTTTGGCGTTAAATTAGTTCGCCTGGAATCTTTCCAATTATATGAAAACCTACTTTTTTCGCTTCCCTCAAATCTAATATTATACTCTTTTAGTAAAAATTGAAAACTGGATTTCTTGAAATTGTGGAAATCATTGTCACTGATCACTGCCGTAAGAATATTTTTTTAGTGTTGCCGGAACGGCTACCGCCGGCGGCGCTAGCCGAATTCGTTTACTACGCTCCTTATATATATAAAGCACATTAATGGAGGATTACTACCCAGTGAAAAGCGCTCAACGCTTCTTAAGGGGCTTAGAGACGCGTTGCGTCAAGGTGTAGACTTAAACAAATTAAGAAAAAAAAAGAAAAAGTTCATTTAAAATGAATGCATTTTTCTGCGGATTCCACTTCTCAAGAAGTCGTCGTATTTTGCTTCCCTACTATTGATAAGAATACATCGACTTTTCATTTGTGTGAGTGTGTGGTGGGGGAGTTGTTAAACCCTTGCAGCTTGTTGTCTTGTTGCAAAGAAAAGTAAACGAAATTTACTTTTATACCTCGATTTTTTAAAGTGGCCGATGACAGTTTATTTTTTATTTTATTTATTTAGTCAAAAAATAGTAAAAAACTGTATGCGACGTATGGGGAGAAAATCATCTGCGCAGCTTTCTTGAGTTTCAGAGTCCCTTCCCAACAATTTAACTATTAATAGTTGAAAGATGAAACATAATAATAATAATAATAATAATAATAATAATAATAATAATAATAATAATAATAATAATAACAACAAATTTAAAAAAGCGAGGGATTAACATTTCAAAAACTAGATATTTTCGTTGCCAAATTATAGAAAACTTATTTTTAACGGTAAAGGAACTAACAGATTTGATTTTTCTGTATTGTTAACAAAATAGAAACTGACCCTATGATGGCAGCCGATGACATTAGTTCATTATTACACCTCGTGCCGTATAAAATAAATATTTTTAACAGTGGTAAGTACATTTCTGAGGACATAGACACCGTTGATGAGGACGTTCGAGAATAATTAAAAATATTCATTTTATAATGCAGGAGGTGTATTAATGACCTAATGTAGTCAGCCACTTTAAAAAATCAAAGTATATCTGACGTGAAGGGATTGAAATCACCAATCTAAAAAACCGTAACAACGAAACACAGGAGAAGGAACACAGGTAAACGACTGCGATGCGCACTTTGTAAACACATTATGATGCGGCATTCGGAGCAAGGGGCACCGTGGCTATGGCTGATCCAACAGTGGAACGTATCGATCCAACAGTGGAACGAACGATAAAGATCTAATTCTAAATATATTCTAAATATATTCTAATAAATAGAATTCTAAATACATTCACAACGATTTGTTTGTAATTAGATTATGTTTTCCAAATATAATAAATTACTCGGAGGTATGATACCAATATAATAGTTGTTAAGAAAAATTGTGTTAAGGATAATTTTAAAAAGTTTGAAAAATTGAAATGGCGAGGCAGGGGTGATGCTCTACCGGAAAAGCCCGAAAGGCCCTGCACTAAACCTGAGACGTGCCGTAGCTATTTAATAATTTGGCATGACAAATCAACATCATTCATTTCGTGCAAAGTTCAGAACTCTAACCTCACAATTCAAAGCGTCAACAAAGCCGCGTAACGAGCGTGTGTGCGCGTAATGAGCCGAACGTCGCTCGGCCAGGGCCAACCGTTGCGAGAGTTCATTACTGCCTTGCATTTGAATCTCACAACCCCCTCACAAGGATAAGCTGTAGTGAAATACGCACACTATTTCATTGTTAAGGTCACCTTTTTGCGACCGGCCGCGCACGTCATCACTATTCTACCCCCCCCCCCCGGCCACCGTCGCCGGCGCTATTCAACGGTCTTCTCTGCCTCCTACGTTCGTTAGCTGCCGCGAAAATAGCTCTTTAGAAGTACCGTACCGAACCGCATTGCAAGGTTACGGCTGCGACGTTTTCCTCCCAAGAGCGTGGGTGTGGGGGACAGCGTGTTATGTGCAGTTGAGTGAGGAAGATATCTCATTCTGCGCTCTTCATAAATTGCGGCTTCTTAATAACCGTTTCTTTTCTTAATAAAAAGGAAAGAAAAAAATTAATCAAGGAATTTTACCATTACCTTGTCTGTTGATTTACGAATCAGTGGTTTTTGTCAAAAATGACTTGCTTAAGGCTGGCAATATATTTTCTGAAAATGCCGATGTCTACTACTATAACACTCGACGTAGAAATCATATTCATCAGGTGACAGTATCGACAGCTCATTACAAAAAAATCAAATACAATACATGTAGTACATTATTTTACAACACTTTGCCAGATGACATTAAACGATTAAATTCGATAGAAAAGTTTAAATCCAAAGTGAAATTGTTTCTGCTGCATAACTGTTTCTATACGATTAGAGACTATACTGAGCATCACAAGGAAAGTAACATTAATTTTAACAGTGATATTTAATGTATTATTTACCATTTGGACGGTATAATTCTAAACAATATGTAACGAGTATTGTAACGCAGCTTCTGGGTCAATGACCCCCGTCTCGATCAGGTTTTTCGTCCTTTTCCTGATCCATTGAGCAAATGCTGAGCTGGCCCCTTGTTTTCCTTCTGGACCTAAATGTAACTTCATTATCTGTGCACGACTTCTAGAATTCAGTGGGAAGTATAGCTATTCAAATTATCGTTTCCATGTTGTCGCGTCAGGATGTATTATTCCTTGACGAAGGACATGCTGGATAAGAGCCCAAAATTTATTGCTTATTTATTCTTGAAAATAGATTTTATTACATGGGAGCGTTTTTTTAATTCAAAATTCAAGTAGTATATGACTTAGTGTAGGGATCACAGAATTTTGAAAACGTGCACAGAATTCACTTCTCCCCATAACACGTCATACACAGTTTTAACTGTTTTTTGACATTAAATAAATAAACCTGGCTCGGCGGTTGCCATTAACGAAATTTACAATAAGACGGGCATTTACGGATTGAATAAAATTTAGTCACATGATTGAATTTTTTTTCGGAAAATGTTCAATTAGATAACTTTAAATGCCATAAACTTGTTTTTCATATAGTTTTGTATGGAATGATTCAAATGAACAAATACCTGGTAGTAGCATGCCTTTAAATCATGTACATGAATTATATTATATACATTAAACTATCTGTTAATGTAATTTTTTGCTTTAGAACATTCTGATATATTTAGGAAAGAAAGTGTGTACTTTTTTCCACAAGGAGTTTAGCAGCAATAAAACCTGCTGCGAAACTTTACTTCTAGTCTTCATCTGTATAATATGCAGAGGGTAAATTTTGACATTGACTGAATCAGTTTTAGTAAAAAGATGTTGTTGCAAACTAACCTATTAATTCTTAAATGTCCTTCAATGAATGCAAACTTTATATGTCAGAAACTTAAATTTAAATTGGTCGGAAACTTAGATTTAGGGGATTATTCAGTGAAGCATGTCTTCTGGCTTCAGTACCCTTCGTTTCCTGAGTTAATATTTTTTAAGTTTTACTGACTGGGTACATTTTGACAAAATCTTGTTTATGTCGTTTTTTAAAATTGCGCATATTGCAGGAAAACTAGTAAAATGTTCAAAAAATGTACTTGACTTTAATGAAAGAACTAATTATGAACGACACATTTCTTTAGAAGGAAAACGATTATCTTTAATTTTTTATTTGCAGGAAACTGACGAAAAAATTCAAACTTTTGCAATTATTGAAAATTCAGAGTTAACAGTGATAATCGGACCTGCTACCCCTTTATAACTGTATTTACTCTATTCTTAAAAGAAATTTTAAAAAAATTGGAGCCATTTTTGAGAACATTTTGAAAGTGTTCCAAGAGCTTCATGTTAAGTACCCCCCAAAATTAATGAGTGTCTTTGAAAGACGCAGAGCTTTGACTCCGGCCAGATCTACAGCGGTTTCATTAATTTGGAAAAATATCTTACGCATGGTTTGGACGCTAGTGCTATTCACATACAATGGACGGACGGACGGACGGACGGACGACCGTTTTGAAAAAAAAAACACAAAAAAACTTTTTCGGTATCAGGGGGCCCCAAAACGTTTATTTCTGTTGAAATCTTACGGCCGATTTTCCACATCATTACATAACATTCTCTATACTACGTCTGTTACTCCGTGTATACGTAGTACGTGTACGAGAAAGTAAAATATTATGAGGTCGCATTTTTACACAAAATTGTTGCACCACCGACTCTTTCCTTTAAAAAAATATTATGACGCCAGATCATTAAATTATTATTATTATTATTATTATTATTATTATTATTATTATTATTATTATTATTATTATTATTATTATTATTACTATTGTTGCTGTTGTTATTATTCTCTGACTCATACATTCTGATCAACTTTCACTCCGACGTTTATTTAAAAGAAAACACGGTTTAAAAAAATCCTCATTACTTGTAAAGACAAAAATATACTCCCAGGATTATTTTATGTAAGAATCTAAACTTTGAAATATTAGCATTAAAGAGGCGAAGTACACCACGTTCAAATTTATAACTTTTTTATATTTCATTAACTGGATGCGTTTTATGTAAGTATATTCCTCGCATTTCGTCACCAGCTAATTACCAGCTACCGGAAATTGCGCTTCCTGGCTTGTTTTTAATCTTGCGTCCACTGGTTACCTTCAAGGCATTTGGAGGCAGTAGTGTAGGCACTATTTAACATGTAACAAAAATTATTTTAGTGCTCCATTTTAGCAAATACCATCAGTGTAAGCTATTGACTTTACAGTATCGCTGTAACGAGGAGATATCTGAATTTATTTGCGGAGAAAGTGTTGTCAAAGATGGTACCGTGATGACAAACTTCATTGCGCTAACCTAATGCGTAATATATTTTGCTGAAATACCACATCCTTGTCCTACTCACTTCCTTGAGCAAAAAGGAAGGGAATGATATCGCCAAGAAGACTCGTCATAGCCCGTCAATGATTTAGCAGTTAGCACTGAGTGCTTGATTGATCATTAACTAGATTGCGGCTCTAACTGTTCAGCGTCTGCTCAATATCAACACTCTTGCACAAAATTTCGACTTTATGGACATCATCTAGAATCTATCTTTCCCGAAAACAGGCTTTCAAGAATATATCCTTCTCGAAATGAACCTTTTAATATTACTCTAGCGGAAACCCGTGCGATTAATATATGCGATAGTATACACCAAAATGAACTTTACGACATAATAAACAGTGCCATTAGCACTATCTATGGGAAAAAGTTGAAGAAAAAATTTGGAGTCACTTTTTAGAAAATGACGTTTGAGCGTTCCTGAAAATGCTGAATTTTGTGCTCATTTTTATAGAAAACTGTTGAGTTCTCGAGGAACTTTATTTGACATTACTTAAAGCACATGTGCTCATAAATATAAAAATGTGAAGAAAAGGTCTTTAATGTCAATTTTACAGACGTGAGAGACAAGCAAAAAAAATAATTTTGGAAATTTTGAAAAAAAAAACAAAAAAATAAAGCAATATGGCGTTTATGTTACGGTCTAGGGTTCGTTTGGCACTAACCTCAACAAAAATTAAAAGAAAAAAATTGAAGTCGCTTTTTAAAAAATCTTGTTTTGTTATTTTTTATAATTGCAAGTATTGCACGCACTATTGCACGAAAAGTACTAAAATTTCCAAAACATCTACATGACCTAATTGCAAGAAATATTTATGCACAAGAAATTTCATTTGAAGGAAAAAGCCATGTCTTCAATTTTGTAGTTGTAGGCAGGCGCCGGAAAATCTTCAAACTTTTGCAATTTTTGAAAATTTGGAGTGAACCGTGAAATTCTGATCTATGCCACCTTTATAAGTGTATTTTGCTCTTATCTTATAGGAAATTGGGGTCTTTTTTAGAACATTTTGAAAATGTCCGGGTGATGTCGTATAAAGTACCCCCAAATTTTAAAGAATGTTTTTCAAAAGCTCAAAGCTTCAACTAGACACTAGAGCCAGAACCAGACCCACAACTAGAGCCAGATCGACATAGGAGTCTTCAATTTGGAAATGATCGTACTTGTGGTTTAGGCGATAGTAGTGTTCATAGACGGACGTACAGACAGACATACGGACAGACAGACGGACGGGGGGGCGTTTTGCTTCGAAGTGGTTTTTCGGCATGAAGGACCCACTAAACAGAGATTCTGGCTACACCACGCGTTAGAGAATTTTTTTCTCTTAATTTAGTAACTGATTTTATGCACTTTTTCCTCACCAGAGACCGGCAATGAATTTTTTTTTCGCCGAAAATCCGCCGTTTTCTGGCTCAGCATTACATAACTTTCTCTATACTACGTATATTACTCCGTCAGTATACGAGAAAGTAAAATTGAGTTGTTGTAGCACCATTTGTTTTGCTTCGTTAAGTTACTGGCGCCTTTCAGGCCTCAGAGAGGGGAAGACCAGCATTTAAGACACATTATCACCCTCTTCCAGTGCACAAAGGTGCACCGACAAGCTAGGATCTGAGTTGATTTTTTGATTTCCGTGCGCTTCAACTGTTAAGATTTGATTTTTTCGTGTTTCCGGGCACGTCAACTGCTTTGGTCATTAGTCCCGTTAGTGTAGTGCATGTTGTTTTTTCTCGGGAGATGCGCGGTGATCTTTCTCTGCTAGATGGCGAGATCCGACGCCGACCTACCGTCGGCTAGTGGGGTTTCCCCCTAAATAGGACTCTCCCATCAGCGGGGCACCGCCCCAGTCGGGACAAGTTCTAAGCTCCCGACCGGCCTCCCGGAATATGTGGTAGTGTAGTGCATGTTAGTGTAAGTGTGTGTGTGTAAGGGGAGAGGATAGGACAAGGAAGAGGAAGGACAGATCGCGCGCGGTCGGTGGCTCGTTTGTTCGGGTACTGCTCCGGCATTCGCCTGGTGTTGATCGGAGAAACCACGGAAAACTACCGATCAGAGCAGCCGGCCGCTAGAATTCTCCTCCAGGCAGCGACTAAATTCGACCTAGCTGAAAAGCTAGTGTCGAAAATCCTGCCATCAGGACTCGAACCTAGGACCTCCCGGTCAGACGCGCTGCAGTGACATCAGTTGATACACTGAGCTACCGCTCCTGGTTTCAACTGCTAAGATAATTAGTATCGCAATTAGTACCGAATCGTTTTTTATCGCAGCAAGTGGCGGTGATCTTCTCACGCTGAATGACGAGATCCGGCGCCTACCTACATGCCGGCTAGCGAGGTTTTCCCTGGGTAAGTATATCTCACCGACCCAACCGGGACAAGCGCTACTCTTCCGCATGGTCTCCCGACATCTGTGTGCCTGTAAGGGTAGGTGTATGTACGTAAGGAGTGAGGAGGGGGGGTTTCCGGGCGGCCTGGCCCCACGGAGCCCTCAGCTTGTCTCTCTCTCTCTCTCTCTCTCTCATCCCCCACCTTGGATGCGAGGCACACCGAGAAACTGTGCACTCAGGCGCGAGTTTCTAATTACCGCTGGGGCGCATATATGTGTGACCGTGGACACAATCCCGCCTTCGGGCACGGTTGTGTCCTCGGGTCGGAAAACTATCCGCGGGGAATGGGCAAGAGATAGTGGGCAGGGCTCGCCGCGTGTTCTAAAGTAACTGCAGGAGAGGGGATGTCCGCGGGAATGGAGGTGAGTTCGAAGGCGGTGCAGTAGGGGGCGCGGTGGCGGGGTAGTTTCGACTTGCACGGTTTGCGGTCACACAGGTCTCATCACGGAAGCCCCTGATGCCATTGATTACGAAATATCTATTTGAGAGTCAATATCTAAGCAAGCGAGGCTGCAAACGGAAGCAGGGTTAAAATGAAGTCGTGATTAAATTTAAGGACAAAGCGTGTAGTGTGATTGATTGATTGGTTTTTTCGTGTTTCCGGGCGCGTCAACTGCTTCAGTCATTAGTCCCGTTAGTGTAGTGCATGTTTTTTCTCGGGAGATGACGGTGATCTTCCCTCGCTGGATGGCGAGATCCGGCGCCGACCTACCGTCGGCTAGTGGGGTTTCCCCCTAACCAGGACTCTCCCACCAGCGGGACACCGCCCCAACCGGGACAAGCTCTAAGCTCCCGACCGGTCTCCCTGAATATGTGGTAGTGTAGTGTATGTTAGTGTGAGTGTGTAAGGGGAGAGGATAGGACAAGGAAGGGAAGGACAGATCGCACGCGGTCCGTGGCCCGTTTGGTAGGGTACTGCTCTGGCATTCGCCTGGTGTTGATCGGAGAAACCACGGAAAACTACCGATCACAGCAGCCGGCCGCTAGAATTCTCCTCCAGGCAGCGACTGAATTCGACCTAGCTGAAAAGCTAGTGTCGAAAATCCTGCCACCGTGGGGAGTGGGAACCTAGGACCTCCCGGTCAGAGGCGCTGCAGTGGCATCAGTTGATGCACTGAGCTACCGCTCCCTGTGCGGTGCCGATCTAGTACATGTGGACCTGTGGGGTTCCCACCTCCAGATATCTCCACAAGTGGGTAAGTACCCCAGCCGTGACGAGTGCTAGCCAGGTATGGTAATGTGGTACGTGTACGTGTAAGTATAAGCGTGTAACGGAGAGAGGAGGGTAAGGAAGAGCAAGAAAAGATCTCGGGCGGTTTGGGCCCGTGTGTTAAGGTACTTGGCATTTGCCTAGTGTTGTTCGGAGAAACCACGGAAAACTATCGGTCAGTGCAGCAGGCTGCTAGAATTCTCCTTCAGCAAGGATTGAATTCGACCTATATATAGTTCGAATATCCTGCCACCGTCGGGACTCGAACCTAGGACCTCTCGGTCAGAGACAATGCGGTGATATAAGATTTAACCACCTCTCCCACTACGAATCATGGTTGAGAATTAAAACAAAATAAGTGGATTTTTAGGAACTATAATAGTTTGGGTTCAAGGTACAGGTGAAACATGATTTTCTCAACATTACGAAGCCTCATGGTTCGAGTCGGTGCAGTACCTAAATTGTTGCTTCGGTCCATCTCAATCGACATGTAGTCACTCTATCCCAGCCGGTCTCGGGGAAGTGAATGGCTACAGGGACGGGAGAAGCACGACTTGGTGGCCGCAGGAGCGGTGTGGGCCTGAAAGGCAGGGGCGGGGGAGGAGGTAGGGGCGGGGACGCGCACATTGACAACGCAGCAGGAGGGGATGTATGAAACCCCGTGTGGTCTGGAATACCACAACGTTTTGCTTCCTCGGGGGGACAAGTCCCCGGGGTGGGCACCTTGGCCTTTAGGCTCTCATTCTCACCCCCCACCGACGCGCAAAACGCTGAAAGGCTGACGTCCGGATAAAGCTGGAACCCAGTTTGTCCTCATGGCAATCTCCCTATACAATGCTTGGGTGGGGGCCGCCCTGCCTTTCCCAGAGCTCCTAGCTTTCCAGGCTAATACTTTAGTCAAAACAATGCACCACTCCCATGCGCCGGGAACAAGTTCCCTCCTCTATGCCCCGAGTATCGGACCACTGCCACCACGAATTTGAAAGTCCAACTGGGGGCCACCTGAACTTTATTTTTTTTATTATTATTATTTTATTTTTACAGATCATACATAGTTCAGTACATATAACACTTAACATATGTATTAGTGACTTACACTCTAAATTACCCAAAATTAAACTAAAAACTAATTCGGATGAGGAAGTCTTCTCCAGACACCTCTAAAAACAATTATTTCGCAAATTTGGTTAGGAATGCCTCGTATGGATATTTATTTTTTAATCTGATTCTATGAGGGTTTTCCGGAGCTGAAATTTTGGATATGTATTGGTGTTGGTTGAAATTCTTTGTGGGGTTCTGAGTTTGAGACATACAAAGGTGCATTTGTGAGAGTTCTAAGAAACTGGTTTTGGACTATTTGGAGCTTGTTTAGGTTTGTTCTTGCAGCGGACATCCAAACTGGACAGGCGTAAAGGAGGAGTGGTCTAATGATACTTTTATAGATGGATATGGCGGTTGGGAGTGGGAGGTATGAAGATCGATTAATGATGGGTTTTAGTTGGTGAATCTTATTTTTTGCTTGCCACCTGAACTAAGGTTCAGGCGGCTCGTAGCCCCATCCCGTCTCCCCAATGCTTACCGCTAGCTATCGACGTGGGTGACTCCAAAACCGAAGTAACCGGTGATTTCAGGATTTCCCGCCGGACTTTAAAGTGGGATCCAGAATACTTCGGAAAGCATCCTTCACCCAATCCTGCTCCAAAGTCGACGTGCCATAGGCCCAACTGGTGGGTAGCCGGGCGAACCCCACTACCAGGAGCTTAGCATCGCTTCTCACTACCGGGAGCGGTATCTCAGTGCATCAACTGATGTCACTGCAGCGCCTCTGACCGGGTGGTCCTCGTTTCAAGTCCTGACGGCGGCAGGATTTTAGACACTAGTTTTTCAGCTAGGTCGAATTCAGTCGCTGTCTGGAGGAGAATTCTAGCGGCCGGCTGCTCTGATCGGTAGTTTTCCGTGGTTTCTCCGATCAGCACCAGGCGAATGCCGGAACAGTACCCTACCAAACGCGCCACGGACCGCGCGCGATCTGTCCTTCATCTTCCTTGTCCTATCCTCTCCCCTTACACACACACACACACACACACACACACACACACACTTACACTAACATGCACTACACTGCCACATATTCCGGGAGACCGGTCGGGAACTTAGAGCTTGTCCCGACTGGGGTGGTGCCCCGCTGGTGGGAGAGTCCTGATTAGGGGGAAACCCCACTAGCCGATGGTTGGTCGGCGCCGGATCACGCCATCCAGCGGGGGAAGATCACCGCCATCTCCCCAGAAAAAAATGCACTACACTAACGGGACTAATGACCAAAGCAGTTGACGCGCCCGAAAACACAAAAACATCAATCAATCAATCAATTAATCAACCAATCAAAGAGCCTTCTTACTGCCTGCACCTTCAAGCTAACGACGTCCGACGGTCCGGGTGGTCGTCTATGGCACTCCACCACAGACCACGGCAACCTCCGCCATTGTGATCCCCCCAGCGGGGAAAGGAGGGGATGAAGGCGAGGGCGTGCCGGGCGCGGTCAGCGACAGGGCAGGGCAAGGCAGGGCAGGGCCCATCGGTAGACGCCGCCGCGAGGCCGCCTGCCGCTGCCCGCCGCTCGCGCCGCGTGGCCTGACCTCGACCGCTCCGCGCGCCCCCTGCTCCTTCCGCCTGCCCAACTTGCAGCTCCTGGAGGCCGCGCGCGCCTCTACACTGGCGATCTGCACTTTCCATCCGGGAACAGACGGTCGTTTCGTTAGAAAAGAAATTCACCGTGAAACAATATTTTTGAACTTAAAATTCTCTTTAAGAAATTTCCTTCATAAAATGATAGAAATTAATACAGCTTTTTGAATATCAATGGAACAATACATGGAACCATTGTCAATATTTGTTTTAGTACCAACAATGATGTAGATACATGTCCACTTCCATGACAAAACAAAAATATTATTTAAAACTTACTGATTTTTTGTCACCGATTAACGGAAATTCTCGGTAGATCTAAACAAGTTGTTTATACGCACGGACTTACATGCTGATTCGATTTCTTCCTTAATTATTAAAGGTAATTCTCTTTAATTATGCAGTTTGGTTTGTACGAAAGGTAACAATTGAATAAAAGAAGTTAATGATTAAACTTGCCAATAAAAATTGAAGTTCTTGAGTTTTTTGAAGCTTATACGACGAAACACTTGATTTGCTTAAATAAATAATTAAATGAAATTCTATGAATCAAATTCAGTAAATATAAAAACCTGGATGCTGCCCATAATTTTTGTCAATCTCGTTGTTCGGCACTGAACAAACGATTTAACTTGTAAGATTATACATATATTATAATAGGTTATGCAAAATGAATGTTTAACAGAAAGGGTATAGCTGAATAAGGCGATGAAAAGTACCACCAAACCAAATTGATATTCTTGATGCTCATACTATAAGGGAGTACTGTCTCAATTCCTCCCCCTAAAGTGGGTCTTATAACATTCTATAACGTATATTTTTTTCAGACTTTTAATCGATGTGGACGGTAGTAAAAAATAATTAAAACCATTTCTTTCAGTTCAAACATTTGAAATTCGCGCCAAAATGTGAATGGAAAAACTTGTTTCACCTGTGTTTAACTGTTTATATTAACACTATTGAAAGGACTGGTTTACCAGAATGATGTGGAACTTTTGGCTGACAATTGTTTGTGCTACGGATAGTATTTATATTATCGAAATGAAATTATCAAACATCTTTTATTTTTAGATTTATCTATTGTTTCTCATATAAATAAAATTAACTCGGTTTTAGGTATATTGATCATTTATGTTTATAATACTAATCAAATTACTTAGTTTTACATTTTTTAATCATTGACAATTAGAAAATCATAGACAATTAATCCTCACTTTCTTCAATAACTGGGATCACGTTTTTTATAAACAATCTACTCAAAATTTATGTTTTTTTCAAACTTTCTAATTAAAAATACCAGTTTAACAATTTTCGCCAAGTAATTAGCGCGTGCCAACTGTGTGTTTAAAGAGAGGTGGATGGGCTCCTCCGGTGCACCGATTTTTGCTCGTTCTACAAATTTTTGCGAAGCACCAGTTTCCGTAACGGACCATGTAACCACTTCGTTGGAAACGCGAGACGAGACGTCGGCCGCCATGTTTCATAGAGAGCAAGAAGTTTTGAAAAACATTTTTTAAGAAGCATAAATGGACAATTTTCAACGGTGACCGACCAAAAATAACTCGCAAGGGTAATTGCAATAAAATAAGTAATATTTAAAAAAAGGAATTATCTGTTTCTGTTTCAATGAATTGCAACTGATAATTTTGGCATTTAAAATTCACACTAATATTATGACGCGCACTGGTACCTGAAGCTCATGGGTTGAAGTCGAATGCGCAGGAGGACATCCATCTCTTTCCACCATGCTTTCCACTAAGGATATGCCGATTCTGTGTGATACATAATCGATATAACACCTATATGATTTCGAGTTCTTATGTCGTGTTTAAATCTGTTTAAATAAGACTGTTAGACCGTTTTTCAATTACATTTAGTCGCGAATTTCAAATATTAAAACTAAAAATTTTTGTTTTTTTTCTCCCTTTCAAAAATTAAAAATTTAAGTAGTATATGACTTAGTGTAGGGATCACAGAATTTTGAAAATGTGCACACAATTCACTTTTCCCCATAGCACGTCATACGCAGTTTTTAACTGTTTTTTTACGTAAAATAAATAAATAAATAAATAAATAAATAAATAAATAAATAAATAAATAAATAAATAAATAAATAAATAAATAAATAAATAAATAAATAAATAAATAAATAAATAAATAAATAAATAAATAAATAAATAAATAAATAAATAAATAAATAAATAAATAAATAAATAAATAAATAAATAAATAAATAAATAAATAAATAAATAAATAAATAGGTTTTAATTATTTTTCACTACCGTCCACATTATTTAAAAACCTGAAAAAGTATATTTTATAGTGTTATAAAATTCATTTTAGCGGAAATAATTGAGACTATTTCAACGTTATCACTCCAAATGAATTTCAATTTTTTTTCTATATGAGTTTGGCGTCAACATTCGTTGACAAAAATACCCGCAAATTGAAGTATGTTTCTCCGTCTCTGCAATGTTTTTCAGCCTGATACACACAATAGATGCTGAGGAAAAAATAAAACATGGAAATCTCATTTCTCGTATCTCTGCAACAGATTGCCTTAGGAGGCTGATTTGTTTGTGAATTTACGTCATTTTGCATTCTCTTTCATATGAGCATCGCGAATATTGATTTGGGTTGGGGGCACTTTTCACCGTCTCCCTCGGCTATACCCTTCAATGCATACTTTAAATACAGTAAAGTTATAATTACATTAAATTATACATGTTTTGTCGATGAAATTATAATACAAGTTTAATTTGAAAAAGTCAATGAAATTTGTTGGACACAGCAATGTTTTTATCACATTTATATTATATTGGAATTAAGGACGAATTCCACATTCACTTATTTTAAAATTGATGTTCAGAGGAAATAGAGGCATTAGCCCAACAGCCGAATTTCTATTCCAAAATGCACGCCTGTAGCTTGTCGCAGTTGATGCTGGTCCATATCCTTTTGCAGTGCCGACATGCTGATTCAAGTCTACTTATTATGAGTAAAGGACGCGTATGAAGTTTACTGACATGTTAATCATTATTGAAATTGCAATCATTATGTTAATCATTATGTAATCAAATGTTAATCATTATTGAAATCCTCTGGAAATTTTCCCTTGCATCAATCCTGGTGTTATGAGGCGATTGAAAGACATTGAATGACGGAGATCGATAAATATGAGAAGGATACTTCTTTCATCTGTATGGGGAAATACACCAGATGACCTTGTAATCTTTCCATTTAGACACTCCCAATATAATTGCATCAATTGGACGATTTCCGGCAACACCACTCTTCGTTAGACCACAGCCTTCAACCCGTAAACTCTTTGTATTTGGTTTCCCGGCGCGTTTGAAGAAGGGCGCTGCTGTGCATCGTTTCAATTCTTATTTTGTTGTGAAATCGAGTTCTTTTGAGCAATAAATATTACACAAGACTTTTCATATGTCCTTCAATTTCTTAATTGAAATGCATTCTTGATTTTGTGATCAGAACATTGGCATTACGCCATAATATCATTTTCTATAATATCACACACTATATCTTGTTTCCACATGAGTGAGAAGAGTATCTTTATTAACAAACTCTTTTAATTAACTACCAGACTACTATTGAAAACTGTAGTTAGGAGGAATTTTTAAGTTTCCTATATTGGTTGCCATGAATTTTAACTCATCCATCATGGGAGGTTCTCCTCTTTGTATAATCGAGTCACTCTAATCCGGTTTTTTTCTCTCGCTTTGTTCGGACAGTGTGATGAATCACCCGGGACAAATGCTACCAGGTAAAAATTGCCCCAATAAAAACGAATTATCTCATCAACTAGATAGGTTTTCAATGTCACAAGGAAATAACGTCCGAAGACACCTAAGGTTAACTACACTTTCATTCTTGAATTGTCGTTTTCAAACATTACTTTATAAACAAAGAAATCACGTAATCCAACGCTCTTTTCGTCGCTACAGTCTTAAGCCCACAAATAGCGTTCTGGTTATACTAGACATGGTTATACTAGACAGGATTTTTAGGCAAACACCTATTTTACTCTTCTGACCTAGACACTCGAAATTAATTGTAGAGGCATTCCATGACTTTTCTGAAGTATAAGAACCGTATTTATAGGGGTTCAAATGCTTATTTGAGCATAACGTCTAAAATTGTCTTGTAAATTACGCGATCTTATGGGAAGTGCACCTACTAAATAACATAAAACAAAGAATCATCATATCAAATAGTAAAAATACATTTTTTTTGTAGGATAGAAATGAAAGCGGCTTCCACGCGACTACTTTTAACTGTTGTTGTACTTAGGTCTTGTAGTAAATAAAAACGCTTATCGTACGTACAAATCATTATTAGCGTTCCAGGGAAGAAAACCCACGTGGAACGTGAAAAACATTTTATGTATCCGGAGAACACGCATTTTCCCAGGTCTTCTGTGCCTCGTGAGTCGTTGCTAAGTTGAGGATGTGAGTAAATAAGCGCTGGCCACGGGCGGCAATCAACTCCGTTCAGCTATTGAAGCATCTCTTGCTCATTGCATTTGTGGAACGTATCATCACTAGAGTCCGGATTCTTATGGAATTATTGTTTTGTCTGAGTTCTGTTCTCAACACTGTGATCTTAACAAATCATGTCAATTCTAACACAATATCCACATTTTTCGTTATATTTTTTACTTATTTTACATATATTATTTGCATTTTACATATTTTGCAAATTACTTTATTATTATGACAATTTTCTTGAAATTTATTTCGTGCTGAAGACCCCAGGTACACGGGTGATGTGAAGACGTTCAAAATAATTTCATAAAGACTTCCAAAACACCTGAAAAGTGAGCCTTCCGACTGACTCTACAAGCGATGTGGCAATAGGATTATAATCAATGAATGTCGGATTTCGTAGATGCAACAGATGGCATAGATTGTTTGATAAATGTATCGCAATTTTACTGCACACCTTATCATGAAATCAGCCGAGCGACTGTTAGAGAGGAAATAGGGAAATGAGTGTTGATACGGTTATGGCAAGTTTCGAGTTGAATTCGTGAAGTCCTGCGTTTACTTACAGTCTTGTCCAAACAATCACCTTTATGTGATCGCTCGAACAATAGACCGATAAATTAAACCGATAAATTACCGATAAATTAAACCGAACTTAAACCGATAAATTACGGCCTAATAGAGTGAACAGAATCTCCGTTCTGGATATTTTCGAACACTGCAGGGAAAATTAATTTGTATAATAGCATCTCTAATCGGCCTACCATTTTGTCAAATTAGTCTTTACGCGTTTAAGACCCCCCCCTCCCGCCCAACAAAGCTCCACCAAGCGAGAATGTTCTTGGTCCTTTTCCAACCCGTTAGAAACCAGATCAATGCCTACTCGCATATCTTGAGGTCTGAGGCGTTGTATCTAGGCACTTTATTATCATCATGATTCGTCATGACCACAACTAACCACTGGTTGTACAACAGCACATACTTTATCGCATTATTTCTAACATTTGCAATTTTAGAAAATTCAGAGCGCAGAAGTAACAGTTTTTTTTACAAAACACGCCGATTTACGACGGGCGTTTACTATACTTTTTCTTACGAAGCACGACGACAATGTAAAAAGAATTTACTTGTCTCTTCGGAACACTCGTTCACGAAGCGCTTTGAATCCCCAGAGTATTGTGTTTTTGGATAGAGTAAGCGAAAAGAAACTGGCAAGAATATTCGAGGGGTCATTCACCAATGTCTACACTAGGCACAAATTTACATTATTGGCAGTGTACTCTTAAATGTTGGCGTGTGTGCTGTTTCTTAATTTCAGAGTTGCGTGAAATTGTGCGCTTGGATGATGATACGTGGAGAGAATTGCTAACGCCATGCAGTGTCGTTAACCTATCCAATTATGATAATATTTATGAATATAAATGAATCCCCCCTTGCATCCGCTTTTATCTACCAACTCGTGATGCTGACAACAGTACTAATTTATGAAGGAAAATCCCAAAATAGACCAAAGAAAGTGACGCGTGCAACAGAGAAAGATTAGGATTTATCTGATAAATGTCGAGTGTGTTTAAAATAGTGCATTCAAATGTATCATCAGGTATCGAAGGTAATACACTAATAGTCGATGGAAGTACTATGGTATACTAATACTGTCAGAATATGTATAATCAAAAACCATTGGGAGTAAACCAGATTCGGTATATTTAATTTAAACAAATGAATTCTTTAAAATGCTTCCCTAAACTTAAACCGTAAATAGTACAATATCAGATGTTTCAAATTGGTTCCGAAATAACAAATTAATAGTAAACGAAAAGAAAACGGTTTTAATGCAGTTTTCTATTTCAAATAAACAATTCTGTGCTCCATTGAAAATGAACAGTGTACCATTGACTGATGTTAAGGTAACAAAATTTTTAGGTCTCTCAATTCAGTCAAACCTTAAATGGAACGTCCATTTAAATGAATTGAACACAAAATTAAGTTCATTATGCTACGCGTTCAGAATTCTTGCAAATTCAGTCAGCCTTCATACTGCTCGTTGTGTATACTTCGCGAATGTTCATTCCCGCCTGAGATATGGCATAATATTCTGGGGAAATACATCTTATAGCTCCCAGACTTTTGGATTACAAAAACGAATTGTACGAATAATAACCAAATCCCACCCACGTGATTCATGTAAGCCTCTCTTCATTAATCTAGGAATTTTACCATTACCGTGTCTTTTTATTTACGAATCAGTGGTTTTTGTAAAAAATGACTTGCTCAAGGGCGGGAATATATTTTCAGAAAATGCCGAAGTCTATTACTATAACACTCGACGTAGAAATCATATTCATCAGGTGACAGTATCAACAGCTCATTACAAAAAATTCACATACAATACATGTACATTATTTTACAACACTTTGCCAGATGACATTAAACGATTAAATTCAATAGAAAAGTTTAAATCCCAAGTGAAATCGTTTCTGCTGCATAACTGTTTCTATACAATTAGAGACTATACTGAGCATCACAAGAAAAGTAACATTAATTTTACCAATGATACATAATGCATTATTTACCATTTGGACTGTATAAATGAGTATAAACAACCTGTAACAACTATTGTACTACAGCTTCCGGGTCAATGACCCCCATCTCGATCAGGTTTTTCGTCCAGTTTCCCTGATCCATTGAGCAAATGCTGAGATGGCCCCTTGTTTTGCTTCTGGACATAAATGTAACTTCATTTCTGTGCACGTCTTCTAGAATTCAGTGGGAAATAAATACATTTATTCAAATTATCGTTTCCATGTTGTCGCGGCAGGAAGTAATAAGAGCCAAAATTTTTTGCTTATTTTCTTTGAAAATAGATTTTATTACATGGGAGTTTTTTTGTTGTTTTTTTCTCCCTTTCAAAATTCAAAATTTATTGCTTATTTATCCTTGAAAATGGATTTTATTACATGGGAGTTTTTTGTTTTTTTTCTCCCTTTCAAAATTCAAAATTTCAAATGTCAAAGAATAGTAGAGGAACTTTTCCCCGTTTTTAACTGTTTTTTGACGCAAATAAATAAATAAATAAATAAACTTATAGCAAAGAAAATTATAATGGTGATGCAGATTTTGCTTCAAATGTCAAAGAATAGTAGAGGAACGATACTTTTTTAAATAGAATGAAAATTGTTGCTAATTGTCCCTTCAAAATATTTTTTGTGATGAAATGTATGTTAAAACTTTCCTGGTTATCAACTTCATAAGATCCAACGCAACATCATCTTGTTGATTCATCAATCCTTCTAGTACTGAAAATACATATCATTAAATTCTACAACACGGGTGGCCAACTTATGAGCATGCGCCAAACGTGGCGTATTAACGTGGCGTATTAATTATTACGAGAAGAGTAGTGCATCCTTGAACATAGTTATTTTTTGAAATAGGCGCCATTACTCTAACTGAACTCTCTTTATATTTTTGACATAACAACCTCAATTCAATTCAAGTCACATTCATTGCAACTGTGGTCGAGAATTAACCTCACCATAGGTGAAATGTACGGTTTAAAAAGATTTATCACCCCACTTTCCACCAATAAAGTACAATTGAGATATATTTCTTCGGTAGAAACTTGAATTTCAAGAAAAAAGGTGAGAGCAAACAATGAAATTTAATAAATTCACAGACAAACCTGGAAAATGTTTGGTTAAATGTACAATCTTTTTAGTTTCATACCAAGAACAAGATTCACTCCTCTTTTCAGTAAGTAGGTATCTTCATTTACATCATCATCATCATCATCATCATCATCATTCCGTTTTCATACATGCGTTCTTTTTCACACTCGGTCTTTTATACTTCCGTTGAGCTTAAGGTAAAAGCTTGCACAAAAAAGTACATTGACGAACTTAACACCATTAGTGGTAAGTAGGATGAAATTTCGAGATACTTCCTAAATAACTCATTGTATTGAAATTCTCTTATCACTATTGCATTTCAATTAATTGAAATACGGAAAAAATATTCCGTAGAATTTCATTGCTAAGTATTTAGCTGTGTAGTATGATTTCGGAATATTTAAAACTCCAAAAGCTGTGCCAAGTTGTGTGGAATTGACATTCCTCGTTTTTTCTTCAGGTGTGAATCTAAATAAAGCTCCTACTTCGTGTAATTCTTATTATCAATAATTTGAATTAAAATCAATACTTTTAATTAAGACTTAAAATTGATCAAGTGTAGTATTCGACGCTGCCTTGTAAAATGTGACCCGGCATATCATAACTGCAGAGGAAGGACTGTGAATTTTATAGTTATAGTTATTTTATAATTTTGTTAATTTATTAGCTCGTAAACCACATTATTTTCTAAATAGGCATATTCTCTTGAGCGATCATTGTTTAGCACAGGGCGATCCGTGGTGATCAGAGATGGGTGAGCATCGTATTCGAATTCAGCCAATGAGCTCCAGGCAAAATTTTGTCACAATATTGGCGGGGATTTTAAATACACCCAGATACTAAAATTATAACCGTGTTATACGACATTGAAACTGGTACATAAAGCATTTCTTTTAAACATTGCAACTTGTACATCTTCATCACGTAATTTTTGATTGTCACCGTTCAAAATTGTAGTTTGGTTTGGTTTGGTTTCTTCGTGTTTCCGGGCGCGTCAACTGCTTTGGTCATTAGTCCCGTTAGTGTAGTGCATGCTTTTCTTTCTCGGGATATGGCGGTGAACTTCCCCCGCTGGATGGCGAGATCCGGCGCCGACCTACCGTCGGCTAGTGGGGTTTCCCCCTAACCAGGACTTTCCCACCAGCGGGGCACCGCCCCAGCCGGGACAAGCTCTAAGCTCCCGACCGGTCTCCCGGAATATGTGGTAGTGTAGTGCATGTTAGTGTAAGTGTGTGTGTGTAAGGGGAGAGGATAGGACAAGGAAGAGGAAGGACAGATCACGCACGGTCCGTGGCCCGTTTGGTAGGGTACTGCTCCGGCATTCGCCTGGTGTCCATCGGGGAAACCACGGAATACTACCGATCAGAGCAGCCGGCCGCTAGAATTCTCCTCCAGGCAGCGACTGAATTCGACCTAGCTGAAAAGCTAGTGTCGAAAATCCTGCGGTCGTCAGGACTCGAACCTAGGACCTCCCAGTCAGAGGCGCTGCAGTGACATCAATTGATGTACTGAGCTACCGCTCCCGGTTTCAAAATTGTGATTTTATGCCACTTTAAAAATGTTTCTCGATACTCATCGCTGACCTTGCAACATGGCGGCAAGCGTCTGGTCTGGCTCTTCAAACGAAGTGCCCGTGTTGTAGATATGTGGTACGTGATGCAAACTGGTGCTGCGCAGAACGACCAAAAAATCGGTGCTCCAGACTAGCTCACACATCTTTCCTCCATGGGGCGATCTATGGTGGAGCGGTCCCGCCTTCCACCACTGGAGTCGAGAGATGATCGAAATTTCAAAAGCCGGCTATCCCTAACAAATGCCATTACAATTTATAAAGCAATAGTCAGACCATTAATGCTCTACGCATGTCCCATCTGCACCAATGAATCTATTTCTAACATTAATAAACTTCAAATTGTACAAAATAAATTCCTCAGATTAGCAACACATGCCCCATGGTTCATCTCCAACGCCCAACTTCATAAAGAACTGAATATATCACCGATCATCAAACATATTGCCCATCTTTCCAATAATTTTTACTCCAACCTAAATACATTAACCGAGCCGTCCACTACAACCTGGCCACTATAAATGACTTCCCTACTAGAATTAAGAATAGATTTCCTTCCGAAGCGTTCTCGAACATTTTCTCTACTAATTCTTCATAGTAGGGGCTCTTGTAGTTTCCTACACCTATAGTAAGGTAGTTTAGTTTTAAGTTTTTAGTGATAAGTTTAGTATACGTTACAATGTAAGCCAGCAAATGCACATGAGATAGTAATTTAGTACTGATCTGTGTAATTTCCAATCACTCAATAAATAAATTTAAAAAAAAATGATTGAAATTTCTGATGGACAAATGGTTCGTGGCAGGTTTCCTCGGGTCGATGTCTCCGGGCACGTCAACTACGATGGTCGTTAGTCCTGTTAGTGTAGTGGATGTGTATCCCCGGGAGGTGGCAATGTTCCTCCTCCGCTTGAACATGAGTTCCGGCGCCAACATTCAAGTTGGTTGTGGGTAGGGTCCCCTCCAGGTTCCTCCCTAAGGTTGGGCACAGCCACAGCCGGGACAAGTTCTAAGCTCCCAACTAGCCTCTCCACATGCGTGGTAGTGTAGTGCATGTCAGTGTAAGTACAGTAATTAAGGTGTGTGGACATAACAAGGAAGAGGGAGGAAAGATCGCGTGCGGTCCGTGAAAGGTTTATTAGCGTACTGCTTCGGCATTTGCCTTGTGTTGATCGGAACAAACACGAAAATCTACCGGTCAGAGAATTCAGCCGGTCGCTAGAATTCTCCTCCGCACAGCGCCTGGTTTTGACCTAGTTCTCTTGTGGCGAAAAGCCGTCACCGTCAGATCCCCCTTCCTAGGACTGCCCCGTCAGATTCGCTGCTGAGCCCACGGCAAATGCTGGCTCTTGGCTAAACTCATGCGATATTTCCTTCGATTGTTTCCGAAACCTCTAATTGCGCAATATTCTGCACATTCACTCTCAAAACTTATCTTGTCATCATCGTCATCATCGCATTTCAACATCAATGAATTGTGGGAAGTACCAACCATTGTGGGAAGTACTATGTTGAGTTCAGGCTTTTGGAATTACATAGTCATTTTGATGTCTCCCCGAAATATATTCCATACGAAAATAAATGAACGAACAAACTAAATAAATAAGTAAATAAATAAATAAATAAATAAATAAATAAATAAATAAATAAATAAATAAATAAATAAATAAATAAATAAATAAATAAATAAATAAATAAATAAATAAATAAATAAAAAATAAATAAATAAATAAACGGTTTAAAAATATTGTTATTTGCGGTGAGATAAAAAACCTTATGCTAACGATTCTGCGGAAAAAAAAGTATCAGTAGTATCATGTCGACAAGTATCAGTAGTGTCATGTCGCCCTTCGCCTTGTGCTTGGCGACCAAGGCCAGGCGGAATGACGGCGCCGGGGGCGCGGCGCGGCGCCTCACACGAGGAGCAAAACAACAGGCTGATCCAGACCGCACTCCGGAGGAAATACCCGTTTCTTATTCAGCACAAAACACGGAGGAATTAGCGACGTAATTGACATTTTGCAAGCAGTGTTTCCGCAGGACGTTCAGAGTTCTACAAGATGTATGTCAATGATTACGCTTTAGTAGTAGCTCTAGCTAGAACTTAAGACAGACACTGTAGACTTAATATTCCATTCCACAGTTTCTGGGTTTAGTTTTCATTCATTGCGATCAATTCCAATAACATTTGTGATAATAAATAGCGAAAACATTGATCTCATTGCTTTGACAACTTTCAATTGTATCTGTGGGAGGAACAAGGAATTCATTCGCCGATTTTATTAATAATAAAATTGAATTATTTAAAATGAATCACTCTTATAGATATTCATAAATGTTACCATTAAGTAATGAAATTGATTATTTTATTTTTTAATATTTATAAAATTTACCGAAATTTAGGACAAAGTGTTGTACTTTTGACCAATTTCATTAGTTCAGCCACTATTCACACCGCATGCCTATCAACTTGTTTCTATAATACACATTTTTCAAAAACTAAAGATTCAGCAGATCAGTGGCACCACACTTTGCGCTCATAGTTTATTTACTGTCGTGATGTAATGCGTATATCGTATACTTTATCAAATACAAGTGTTTCACGAAAAAAATAGGGAAACACTGTTCTAAATGTATATTTAATTTTCCTTCATTCACGTTACCATTGCTTAGTTGTCAGCATAATATAATCAGAAAACTAGTTGCAATTCATTACCTATTCTTCACAATACATGACCAGAGAACATTAAACATTAAAATAATATTGTAGTAAGAATTAATTTTTTTCTGCAGCATCATTTCGCGAGATCGTTTGGCGTTGCACAAAGTATTGCCAATATCTAACGAGAATGTCACAATGACGCACATGAAAGACGTAAATTATTTTTGTCTTCTTTTATTACTCTTCATATTTCAAAACTCCTTTTTATATGCTTGTGCCTTTGCTTTTCAACATAATTTTGAGAATGATACATCTTTGTTCATAATATCGTAGTTGTTACTGTTTCACCACGTTATTCGTTTTTAAAACTATTCCATGCAAATTGCACATAATGTACTTGTGTATGTAATTTTGCTTCTTAATTTTCTATTTGCGTCATTTTATAATAACTTATTGGAAAGGAATATGTTAACGTCTATTATCTCGTTATAGTTGTAAAAGTATTCCGAACATTTGCTTGAAAAACCGAAACTATAACGCTATTTTTTTCAAATTATGTATTTTCTTTTAATGTTTCCACACTAATTGGGGTGTTTTAAAAAGTATCTTGTGTTCATATTTGCAAAAATAACTGAAAACGAGTTAAAATTTAAAACTGTTAGATAGCATATTTAAAAAAAACTGTGAATATTGAAAGTCAGTAGTATGAAAACTATGAGACTATTCATAAGAACTTGTTAACATCTCCTAGCCAACTAGAGCTATTTTAACCAAGTCTTTTCTCAAACATGAATCCGAAATATTTTTGAAACATAACCTAATTAGCGTTTAATTATTAACAAAAAAATATTTCGAAAAAATTATTTTGTAGTGTCTGTTTGTTTTTTTCAGAAAACCACTTCCTTACTTTCACAACTTCAGAGAAAATTTGACAATGATAAAACTGCAAGAAACTTCGACAGTATGAGATACCTTGAGCCTTCAGAAGAACGGAAAGAGAGAGGACAAGACTCATGTGAACTGATCTGGATAGAGGCGAAACCAAATGGGAGTCAAGAGGCTTCGGTCTTCCCTCCCCCCGGAAGCCGATAACAGCACATATTCAAAAATATAGCTTTTATTAAATTTCTGCACTAAAAGAGTCATTGAATACATCAATTATTGTTAACGTCGTTATTATTAAGACAACACATCAATTATTATTGTCATAGTTAGAAATATTAACTATATAACAACAAATAACAATATATTTTTTATTCGGCATAAATAACAAATCTTCATAAGAAAAATTCAAGTTGGCTGATACTATACCGGAAGACCCCCCTCCCCATTTCTCCGAGAAATAATCCCGGACACCACTAAATTGTTTAATTTCACTATTGAAAAATTGTGAACAATTTGTTGTGATTGTGAAAAAGCTGTGAACAAATTGTGAAAGAGTTGTTTGTTTCCGTGGACAGAAAGAAAAGTTACAAATGCTGATACCCAGATATGTTCGTAGTGTCATCACGGATGAAACTTTTTCATTCAAGGTGAGTGACAAATGTAATAAATGTATGTCCCCTTATCTAAACAGAAAATGATACTAATTAATTTTGCAGTTAATAATATTCCCTTTTGGCATTATTAACCTCAAGTTAATGTTTATTCTTGAAATAATTCTTGGTCAGCAGAAAAATATTGATAAACAAGAATTCAACAATTAAGAATTCTAATAATCAGATTATTTATTATTTTCGAACTTTCATCAATTTGGATTATTTTTGTATACATAAATTACCTCCATAAAATTGTATATTACGATCCACATTATTATAGCAATGTCCTCGCATCAATATTTTGTATATAGTAGATGTATCGACATTGACAATTAGAACCAACAATATCGTCGCCGATGTTTTTGAAGTTAATAAACAAAGAATCGAAGGTTGCCGCTATGATAAATGATAAATATTGAACCAAAACATTAGTTTGCAAACATCGCAAGAACATAACAGCTGTCTTGAGAAATCACATACAATGCAATAACACGACGTACGGAAAGATACCACATTTTTCAAGAATCCGTGAACGAAAAATTTGACTTTCTCGACATGATAATATTTGAGTTTTACCAAAATATACTACGATTTATTTCTCAAGCAGATTCCTTATTGCGTTTAATAAAACCATTACTCCAATAGAAATCGTCAACTATAAGAATTTTTATAAGAAAATCCGGGAAAAGAATATTTTAGACGAACAGCAAAAAAAAAAAAATAAAAATACGTAATTGAAATGTTTATATATTTATACTTCTTTAGATGTATTTTTTACGGCCTGGCCAGTGTTTATTTTGTGTTTATATTCCGCTAGTCGAATAAAGCATGTATTTGTCTGCTTTCTTCCCATAACCTCGCCCATGAAGCGTGGTCATAACGGTTCTTGTACCATGTTAGGCCGCGCGCCGTCATCATCCGCGACCGCGCACTTTCCACGGCCGACGAGCGCGGCGCGGCAGGGCGGGCGCGGGTGGGGGCGCTCCCAGAGGTGGCCGCTCGAGGCGTGAGCTCGCCGGCTCAGGCTGCGCGCGCTGGCCGGGCCGCGGCGGCGCGATCCGGCTCGAACCGGCGCCTCCCGGGCTGCGGTGGACGCACGGGCCCCCGCCCCTCGCACCGGCGGCCGCGCCGCAACCACCGCCGCCGCCGACGGCGCTTCTACCTTCGCCACCACTACCACCGATGCTCCACCACCTTCCGACGCCTCAGACACCTGCACCACCGCCACAGCTACCGCCACCACCACCACCGCCGCCACCGGTGGCCAGCCCTGACCCCCTTCGCCCGTGGAAGACTCCGGGCGCGCTCACGCCAGCGCAGAAGGCGCTCCGAGCTGGCGCGGCGGCGTCACCGCTGGACGCGCGATGCGTGGTCGCGAGCGCGCTCCAGCTCGAGGGGCCAGGGTCGCGGACGCCGCGTGAAACCAGTGCGCGACGCGTTTTCACTCGCCACGCCGCTTCCGTTCCCCCCGCTCGCGGAAACCTCTTCTCGCGAGCCTCACTTTTCTTTCAGTGGCCTCAGATCACGCGTCTCCCACAGTGTATCAATGTCATCATTATCTTCCTTTACGGATTGGGCATATTGCCTGTTCCAGCCTCTTCCCATCTCATTCTTGGTACCGGGAGCGGTAACTCAGTGCATCAACTGATGTCACTGCAGCGCGTCTGACCGGTTCGTCTTAGGTTCGAGCCCTGACGGCGGCAGGATTTTTGACACTAGCTTTTCAGCCAGGTCGAATTCAGTCGCTGTCTGGAAGAGAATTCTAGCAGCCGACTGCTCTGATCGGTAGTTTGTCGTGTTTTTTTCGATCAACACCAGGCGAATGCCGGAGCAGTACCCTGCCAAACGGGCCATGGACCGCGCGCGATCTGTCCTTCATCTTCCTTGTCTCATCCTCTCCCTTTACACACACACTTACACTAACATGCACTACAGAACTATATATTCCTGGAGACCGGTCGGGAGCTTAGAGCTTGCTCCGACAGGGGCGGTGCCCTGCTGGTGAGAGAGTCCTGGTTAGGGGGAAACCCCGCTAGCCGACGGTAGGTCGGCGCCGGATCTCGCCATCCAGCGGGGAAAGTTCACCGCCATCTCCCGAGAAAGAGACGTATGCACTACACTAACGGGACTAATGAACAAAGCAGCTGACGCGCCCGGAAACAAGAAAAAGCAATCAATCAATCAATCATTCTTGGTCTCACAGTGTTTCTCTTTCCTCTCAGCTTATAATTCACGGCTTGCGCTGGAAGTCTGTCTTGCGGCATATTTCCAATATGTGTCACCCATTGTCTGAAAGTCTTAATCTTGTCATGTACTTCTTTCTGCCCTAGTTTTTCTCTTATTTTTTCACTTTTTATTTGGCCTCTTAATGCACACCCCTTTAATTATCTCAAAATGTCATTTCTACTGATTCAATCCTCCCAAAATCCCCAATAATTAACGATAAGTCCTGTAATGCCAATGAGGTAATGTTTTGGTTCATTCTAAATGTAAGTTTGTATTAAGGGAGATTTAAGTTGACAGAATCTGATCTTTTACTTTTATGTTGTTCGTTTCACTTTTTTATAATTAAATACGAAACTAAAACTTAATTTTCAGGTAAAAGTTATAATGTTGATAGAATAATTTGGCAACAAATACTCCAGGAAAAAAGAACTGCATCGTAGATAACGATTCGTAGATATTTAAGAGAAATACAATCCTACTTTAATGGTTTTAATTTACTCTAAATTAAAGAAAGACCAATATCCGTTTGTAATTTTAATGATTTGCAATGTTACTTCATAAATAAATTGCTTGACACTGGCTTATTTACAGAATGGCTGTAATCTTTGGAAGTCGTGTAGGGTTAACCACGAGGTCTTGGGGATTATTTCATTCCTGGTTCCTAAGGTTGAATGTAAATGGTAGGATTGTGATGATTCTGAATCGTTTGTTATTGTTATAGTTGCCAGCTACTGCTCGGGCATCCCCATGAAATATATTGGAGGCAAGCATGACCGACCCGAGTGGCAACTTAAAAAATTATTATTCACTTAGTGGCATCATTCGACTCAGTTGTCAAATATCTGTCGGTTGGACTCAATCCAAGGGCCTCCTTGGCTACGAAACTTCAGTTGCGGAGTCTAACTGCATAATCACCGTACCTGGTAATACAAATAAGGTACGACAGCAAAATTTGACAGCGGGTAATTTACATACGCACGGCACAAGACGTGACTAACTTCTAAATGACCGAGTTGTCGAATTGAAATGCTCGATGTGAATATGATTGAGGAGAGGCGATAATTCTAAGGCTTCACACAGGCAGGTCACTCACAGGAAGGGTGTTTCAGACACCTCCATGGGCTGTGCATGACATCATACAAACGAATATGACGTCAGAAGGGGGTTCTGCAAAGTCATCGGCAGCAACTCGAGGAGGAAAAGCTGTTCGAAATAGAGGACGGTAATAACCACGACGGTTGTTCAAAGGGCTAAAGACCCTTGTGAAAAAAGAAGGACGTCACTTACAAATTTGGAGAACATTTTAGGGATGAGTGACGTCATGACTGTTCAAGAGGAGCTGAACCGGCCTGGTTAAGGAAATCTAGTGGTGCAACAACAGGATTCTTCTCTCATTATTTCTCAATTTGCGATTTTCGGAAATTCAGATCGTTCGATGAACATGAGACCTACGTCATTATTTTATGCGCCCCGTATTTTATCTGTGGAAAAAATGAAAGAAAAAAATTGGGGTGGTTTTTGAGCAAATATGTATTATATAAATTGCATTAATTCCAACTACAAATTTCGCAATAACTACTTGTTTTTTAATATTATACATGACATATCTTAAAGAGTTGAAGTGTTAGAAACATATTTTGTTTGAGGAAAAAATATTTATCTTAATATTTGTAGTTTTGAAATGTATATTTTTTGAAAATGTAGAGAGTTCGCTAGAAATAACATTAAAACCAATTTTTTATAATTCTTTGATACATACGAAGAGAACATTTGTAGAAAAAGTTTCGAGCCATTTTTGAGAACAAAATTATTTAAAAATTGTCTAAATTTCAAGCTAAATTTCCAGAAAAATACTCATATTTTCAAAAAATTGCACATGCCCTTATTTCAAGATCTTCCTTTAAAGAAATATTTCTTCAAATAAAATATCTTTATTTTCAATATGATAGTTACATGAAGGCGCCAAACAATTGAACTTTGGTAATTAAAAAAACACACAGGAATTTTAACGTAAATGAGACCTACACTATTCCCCTAAACGTCCTTTACGTTTAGAAACTGTAGAGTATTTTTATTCTGAGTCTAAACAAGGATATGACTTACGGCATCGTGTTACACGTATATATCAGTAAATTTGTCAAGAATATCTTAAAAGATTGTTGTCAATATTTTGTAAATTCCCGGTATGTCAATAGAAAATATATTATTTCTCATACAAAACTAACTTTTTAACCTCCCTCTTTTATGGTCAGTCTACGTATTCTTAAATTAATTGAATTTCTTAAATTCCGACAAACCAAGGACAATTTGTGTGTGATCTATCCGGCATTCTATGTCAATATCCCCTGATATATGAAATTATTGAGATATGTCACCACGGATTGAGAATCTAAGAAGTGTAGACTGATTTATTAACTGTCAATAGAAACTTCGTACTTTTAAATAATAGAATCCTGAATACAAAATGTAACAAGAATGTTTACGAGAACAAAGATAAGCTTGAAGAACGAACTAAAATTGCATTTTTAAAAAAATTGTTTATCCACGACACTCAAATACTAGTAAAACGTTAAGCCTCTAGCTAGAACTTTCGTTTTAGAATTTTTTATCTGTGCTATGGAATCTCACAATAAAAAGACATTTTACTCACAATAAAGTTGCTCGACTTATCCATTCTAAGATACAGAGAGTTACGATAGATATAAGAAAAGCCCTTCTTCTCTACCAGCAAAATTCCTAATTTTACGAATTATTAATTAAGTTAGATTCATGACTCGTTTCGTTTGAATGACACTCGTAATTATTTTCCGAATAATTTAGTTATTATTTGAGCGCCAGGAAATAATTACGACTGTAACCCGGATGTTTCCTACGTAATTTTAATATTTCTCATCCAAAATTATATCCTGCTAGCTCAGTTAATTGGGTTCAAAGTTCATAATTGTTGCTACTTACTCAGCAATCAATTACTCAATCTGTCATCCATACGGAGTGACAAGGAATCTGAAAATCTTATCAAAATATCTTCTACTGGATTGGACGTAACGAACAATGATAATTAGCTTCCTTTTAAAGTAACAAATTGCAATTTATTATAATGTGAAATATGATTCTAATAAAAGTTAAACATGAATTGTTACATCCTTAATCCAAAATGAAATTATATTTAGTCATGATCAGCTCTCTCTATCTTGTTTGATTGATTGATTTTTTCGTGTTTCAGGGCACTTCAACTGCTTTGGTAATTAGTCCCGTTAGTGTAGTGCATGTTTTTCTCGATAGATGGCGGTGATTTTCCCCCGCTGGATGACGAGATCCGGCGCCAACCTACCGTCGGCTAGTGCGGTTTCACCCTAACCAGGACTCTCCCACCAGCGGGGCACCGCCCCAGCTGGGACAAGCTCTAAGCTCCCGACCAGTCTCCCGGAATATGTGGTAGTGTAGTGCATGTTAGTGTAAGTGTGTGTGCGTAAGGAAAGAGGATAGGACATGGAAGAGGAAGGACAGATCGCGCGCGTCCGTGGCCCGTTTGGAAGGGTACTGCTCCGGCATTCGCCTGGTGTTGATCGGAGAAACCACGGAAAACTACCGATCAGAGCAGCCGGCCGCTAGAATTCTCCTCCAGATAGCGACTGAATTCGACCTAGCTGAAAAGCTAGAGTCGAAAATCCTGCCGCCGTCAGGAGTCGAACCTAGGACCTCCCGGTCAGAGGCGCTGCAGTGACATCAGCTGATGCCTCTGCGTCTTTCAAAACGCACTTTAACGATCACGATGTACAAAATTAACGAAAAAGATAACATAAACTTTCATTTAAACATTGATATTTCTATAAAATTACATCGATCTGAAAAAACATCATAAACGTCACCGATATTTCTGAAGTAAAACATCGCTGGCTTAAAAGCATGGAGGTTTCTTTTGCCATCCCTTCACATGACCACGTCCGCCTCTACCTCGTTGGGTGGGGCCTGGGCTGCAGTCCTGTTAGCCAAACAAGCGAAGATCGGGCGCTCGTCCGCGCGTGTATAGAACGATTTTCCTCAGGATGAGCCAAAGTGACAGTTCGCGAAAACAAGTGACCATCGCATGTATTTCGGAGAAGTATCCCTCCGCCGCGACAGCTGTTCAGCTCCTTCGTAAAGTGTTCAGTTATGGCTCCTGAGAAATCACTATCCAGAAGTCTTAAGAGTTTCGCTGAGATATATGCACGTACGCGAGTCCGGGAAATATTTAAATTTAATTACTTATATGGAAAATCTCTTAACATGTTCTCACAACCAATTAAAAAGACAACTGCCACGAATGTAAATAGAAAGCTCTCAATCACAGCTCGTCACACAACAGCACAAAGGCTGGAACCACGTGCATCGGTACGCATCTAGCAATCAAGTTTCGGTTTTAAAATAAAAAATAATATTTATCACACAAAAAGTAAATTTAATGTAATGTTTATAGAAAAAGAAATTTTTTGGAGAAGAGCACATATCACTGCACTTCCTAATTTCAATTGTTTCTCGTGGCGCACTATATTTTTGTCGGACGAAGACATCACAAAAGGAAACGTTGAAGCCATTTACAAATTAGCCAACTGCAAATGAACAAATGCAGGAAGGGAGTCCATTCGGCTCGAGGGCACGACAACCCCAGAAACTCCAGTTATGTTGCCAGCACTAGCTGTCACTTTGGCTCATCCTTAGGAAAATCGCTCTATAACAAAGCGCGCGAGTGACCGGCGCAGCGCGGCGCGGCGCGTCACGTCGGCGCGCAACGGGATTTCGCGTACGCGCGTCGTCAATAGGCTGATTGGCAGGCGGGTGACAGACAGGAGCTGCGCGCGCCCGCCGCCAGGGGGACGGCGTCGCAACGGCCCGCCAGTGGGCCGGACGCGACGCTCGCGGGGAGAGGTGATCCAAATGGAGCGACAAGTTGTCATTGGTGCTGTTCCGAAACAAAAATCCTTCTGCTGTATTATCATTATTATTATTATTATTATTATTATTATTATTATTATTATTATTATTATTATTATTACTACTACTACTATTATTATCGTTAATTAAAGTGACGATGATTTACAAAATGCATTATTTTAAATAATTGATTTAAATCGTGATAATAATCAAACTTGTTTTTATATAAATTGAATTGTTTATAAAAATAATGTTTTGCTCATCGGTATTATTATTATTATTATTACTATTATTATTAATCTTATGCAATTTGCAGAGCTTTGGCTCAGTGCTACATCTCTGAGTTCAGGTTCTACCACATGTACTTAGTACTTAGTAATTTCAGCAGTATATTGTTTGGATTATAGTTAAGGTCCTTAGAGCCCCAATTACTGAGATAAGTACCTTCGTATCCTAAGTTATCATTACTAGATGAGACCCGATTATTATATGAGAGGTGAGAGATAGATATACAGCACGTTTCAGAATACCTTTCCGTATTCTATATCAGACTAGTTTATCAGTGCGAGAACTCTGGCTTGTGGAAACCCGAACCTCTCGTCACTCATATCCATATGAAGGGAAAATTATGTTAATGAAACTGTTTTAATAAATTAATTTTTGTTGTTTTCCGGTTCGTCAACTGTCATACGGTATGTCCGGTAAGTGCAGTGCCTGTTATAAGGCGTGAAGATTCAGTATTCCTGTCCCGCTTGAATTTGAGATCTACTACTAAACTCTTTTCATGTGTTCTTTCAAATTAACCCATACCTTCAATAATAATACCACTAAAACATAATGCACATATGATGTTTAATTGAAGATATGTAGTTGGCGAAACTCTTAATGCAAAGTGAAATAAAAACGAGTTTCGAGTGATGCGTCCTCGACCGGTTAGGCAACCCACCATACAGGTTCCTTGCGTTACCGAATTCGGTTGATTAATTGATTGATTTTTTTCGTGTTTCCGGGCGCGTCAATTGCTTCGGTCATTAGTCCCGTTAGTGTAGTGCATGTTTTTTCTCGGGCTATGGCTGTGATCTTCCCCCGCCGGATGGCGAGATCCGGCGCCGACCTACCGTCGGCTAGAGGGGTTTCCCCAAACCAGGACTCTCCCACCAGCGGGGCACCGCCTCAGTCGGGACAAGCCCTATCTCCCGACCGGACTCCCGGAATATGTGATAGTGTGGTGCATATTAGTGTGAGTGTGTAAGGGGAGAGGATAGGGGAAGGAAGAGGAAGGAAAGATCGCGCGCGCGGCCCCTTTGGTAGGGTACTGCTCTGGCATTCACCTGGTGTTGATCGGAGAAACCACGGAAAACTACCGATCAGGGCAGCCGGCCGCTAGAATTCTCCTCCAGGCAGCGCCTGAATTCGACCTAGCTGAAAAGCTAGTGCCGAAAATCCTGCCGCCGTCAGGACTCGAACCTAGGACTTCCCGGTCAGAGGCGCTGCAGTGACATCAGTAGATGTCATCAGTAGGTGAGCTACCGCTCCCGGTGCGAATTCGGAATGCACTGCTGACTCGATTGATTGTTAGTGATACCGGGAGCGTCAACTGCAAAGGTCATTAGTAGGGAGCGGAATTTAATGAAATGTCATATTTTTTCTTTCAACCTTAGAACAACGCCGTTTAATATAGAAATTCATTTTATGTTATGACAAAAGGAAATTTCCCATTTTCTAGATCATTATTTTGCATTTTTTGTCTATTTCGGCTAATAAGTATTTTTTTCCGTTTCCCGTCATTTTTAATGCTGCCATTGCCAGGTCGGCTGATTTTGGAATAACTCAAGACAGAGATTTCCTGGTAAAGAACAGCCCAAACCAAACGTTTGCAAGTTGAGTTCACTCAAACGAATGGAAGAAGCTTCCATTACATCAGTAACGTATCCAACAGTCTTAGTTGTTTATTGGAACTGGCTTTGATAAGATTTTTTACATAATTTTTAGCTTGTTTTAGGGCATTTTAAAGCATTTTAAGAGCATTTCATTGATAATTTTTGGTGATGTTTTAGGTCATCAAAATCCGTCCCTTAGTCATTAGTCACGTAAGTGTAATGCATGCTTTTCTTCAAGAGGTGGCGGTGGTCTGGCGCAGCTGGATGGCGAGGGAAGATTCGCCGGAGATCCGGCGGCGACCTTCCTTCGGCTAGCGGGATTTTCTGCAACGAGGTACCGCCCCAGCCGGGACAAGCTCTAATCTCCCGACCGGTCTCCCGGCATGTATGGTCCTGTAGTGAATATTGATGTTGGTGTGTGTGAGTAAGCAGTGAGGATAGGACAAGGAAGAAGAAGGAAAGATCGCGTACACTCAATGAGCCGATTGTGAGGATACTGATCGTCATTCGCTTTGTGTTCGTCAGAGAAACTACGAAAAACTACCAATTAGAGCAGCCGATCTCTATAATTCTTCTGCAGACAGCGACTAAATTCGACCTAGCTGACGAGCTAGTAGGAGCTCGAACTTAGAACCTCCCGATCAGAGGGACTGTAGTGACATTAATTGATGCACTGAGTAACCTCTCCTGTTCACATAATATAGAAGTACAAAGTAACCAAACGCGACATGCGTATTAACTTGAATTCGATGAAGTTGTCTGAACGATAGGTTTTGCACAGCCTTGCTAACTTCTTTGTATAGCGTTACAACCCTATTCGCGCCTTAGTATGTCATGAACGTCCTACCATTCAAGACCTACCTGAGTTTTTCTCATAGATCAAATGACGTAATCATAATGGAAAAGGGGATCAGCAACCCTAGGATCTCGACCTAGCAACGGACATAAATAGTGGAAGGAGAAGAAATGATCGCGCATGGTCGGTTGTTGAAGGTATTGCTCCAGTACTTCTCCGGAAAATGTTAGGAGGAAACGATCAGAGCCGCCGGCATTCAGAATTCTCTTGCGGCACAGACAGCGGCATGATTAGTTTCAGATACTTAGTAGATATTGACAACCTGTCGTAGTGAATCCGAAGCTAGAACCTTTCGTCTACGACACTTTAATAGAGACTCTGAACTACACATGCGGTACGTAATACTCCAACGAACCAAGTCCCATGCTGAAGGTACCGGGAGAGGTGACTCAATGGACCAACTGATGTCAATGTCACTGCAGCGTCTCTGACCGGGAGGTCCTAAGTTCCAGCCCCGACGTCAGCAGGATTCTCCACACTAGCTTTTCAGCTAGGTGGAATTCAATGGATGTCTGGAGGAGAATTCTAGCGGCCGGCTGCACTGATCGGTAGTTTCTCGTGGTTTCTCCGGTCATCACCAGGCGAATGCCGAAGCGGTACCCTAACAAACGGGTCACGGACCGCAAGCGATCTTTCCTATCTCCTTATCCTAACCTCACCACCTGCACACTTACACTAACATACAGTACACTACCACACATGCCTGGAGACCGGTTGGAGCTTAGAGTTTGTCCCGGCTGGGGCGGTGCCCCGCTAGTGGGAGATACCTGGTTAGGGAAACCCCGCTAGTCGACGATAGATTACGCTGGATCTCGCCATCACAGCTACCTCCCGATGAAACAACGTGCACTATAGTTACGGGACTAATAGTGTCCGTAGTTGACGCGCCTGAAATCACTAATAATCAATCAGTCTAAATATCAAGGAAATATTTTGATAATCTTCCATTTTACGTATATATCTAGCTTTCCTACGCTGCTCTCTTTTTGCCGTCCAGTCTGCTCCCCCCCTCTGCTCGTCCCGAGACCCAACCCCACCTCTTCCAACTTGTTGCCTCGTCCTGCCCGCTCCATCCACTAGACCCGTTCTCTTTACCCACCCTTTCCGACTGCTCCCTGCCTGCTCAGCCCTGCCCCCTTCGTATTGCACGGCATCAATGTCACCGACAAGATGCATTGCGTGATGCATCATTTCCAGGGACACATTTTGCGGTGTAAACAAATCTGAGTAAACAAAAATTGGAAACGCAACCCCTTTTCTAATGTTTTGTTTTCTTCGCAATGTGAAAGTGTTTGGGAAAAAGTCGCGATTAATTGTTATGTTGCAACACGTCGGTTTTAAAGTTTTGGAGGAACATACAATACATAGATACACGTATATTTGTTTTTACACATTAAGACTTATTTTATTTATTATTAACCTTTGTACAATTCACGTATTGCAGATTTAACCTGATTAGAGCATACGAGGTTAGTGCTCTTCTATATTAGCCTCTATATAGGTTATGGGTAATAAAAGATATTTAATGGAGTGTGCGGAAATGGGAAGAAAATGGCGCTTTGTTTTATTCAAACATTTGTTTGTAGAAAAGCTTGCTTGAAAGTCGCAGTCAAAAGTGCCGTTTGAGCCCACAGTGCGGGCGATGTCCGCTCACAGGTCAGACTCAGCACACCCACGCCAAGAAGAGCTAACGAGCACGACACGCCGGTGACAAGGGGGCGTCACCAACGCTTCGAAAACTGTTTTGCTGCCGCCGTGAATGGAACTAATACTCATTGGCAATCTGTGTACGAGGACAACCTTGCCCACGACTTTCTCCAGATGTTCATTTCCTGGTTTCCTGTCCATCATTGATGCTGAAGATACCTTATCGTATTGGGACGAAAGTTTTGTTGCGGTTACGACTGGACACCAAACACCGTAATCTCAGTATGACCAACGAAGCTCTCTCTCCAGTTTCATTTATTTCTAAACCGGACTCAGAATCTGGTGGATATTGGCCGGTATATCTCCAAGAGTCGGAAATTAGAAAGGGTAATTTCATGCCTCTAGTTTATGACACTTGGGGTCAATACGATCTCAGAAGAGATCTCCACTGCGAATTGGTGGAACATTCACAATCTCTCATGAGCAGCTTTCCTTGTTGATCTACATTTTGACCAGACTAATGAACATCAAATATTCAAGAGTTCTTTAAAGTGCCCTTAATGTTTAATGAATGCAAAAGTTTAATAAAAACAAAAAGATATTCGTTTTACATAAGGGAAACTAATAACAGAAAAGCAGTAAATTCACGAAATCTGGTGGGTTTAGAAGCAAGTTTCTCTCAATAACCTTGTAGTAGGCGTAGCGTTCAAAATTGATTGCTTGCTCCTAGTTGCTGAATTTGCTCAATTGCTTAATAGAGATATTCACATAACAATTTATTGTGATTCTTGCATGATCACGGAAGGATTACAGAGTAATAAGACGAATTCATGTGATCATAAAAAATCCGCAGAGCCAATAATAATAATAATAATAATTATAATAATAATAATAACAACAACAATAATGACTTTATTTATAGGGCGAGACTCAGGCCATCAGACCCGTTCTTCCGCCCATAATTTTGGTAAAATGCCCTTTTATTATTTTTAACTGTGATTTAAAACAATTTTAATATTTTTGACGACACGAATAACTTAACTGTGTTTCTGAAGTTCGTATAAGAGCTTTTCGTATAAAAGCTTTTCGTTTTGTCTTTTTTGCCTATTTCAGCATATGATGCTTATTTTCTTTTATTTTTATTTCGACCTTTTCCTTCCCTTTCAGGGATAATATTTTTCTTCTGGCACCGATCAAGGTGGAAACATATCCACAAGCCTGAACAACATGACGTTTTTGTATTTAACTTAAAGTGAAGGAACGAAATCAGACAAGAAGTGTGTAACTGCGGCTTCAGAGCCAGGAAGTGTTAACAATAGCTACAAGAAAATGAGATGATGTCAGTCAAGTGGTTTGGATTTCTTTTTATTGCTTCATACAGACTACCTTTTAGTATGGCCAATGGTGCCACTGTTTTAATATTATTGGTTGCTATTAAAATGAAAATAATTTCGCGAAGGTAATGTTTGCTTCAAGGGGACTAAAAAGGGACATTTGTTCTTATACTTATTTATATGAGATTTTAAATATTATTTGAGATTTGTAGCAAGTATCAGAAGACTGAAGTAATTACTCATTGATTTTACTCATTGATCTCGTAAATATGAACGGCTAACTACGAAAGTAAGTAATCTCATAAACGTAACTAAATTACGTTAAGTATGAAAAAGTGCTACATATTCTGGGGAAACGGCGCACATTCGTTGATATTTTCAGTATTAAAGAAAAATAGAAAACCCGAAGCTCGGACATCAAGAGGTGATGCAATTTTAAGTATATTTTGCAGATACAATTGGTAAGTCTAATAGATGCTCAACTGCATGCCACATGGTCAGCGCCAGTCCTGCAGGAAAATAGCGCTAGACAGTCTTTAGTGAGACTTAAAACTCCATGCAGTTCATACAATTTTCCATTCACAACAATCTGTCTCATCAGTCTTGCATGATTTTGCAAGCTTGACAATTAAACATTACTTGTTGTCTGGCTGAAGTCACTCTGCGGCAGAAAGGTAGGTATGACGCAACAAGGAGCTAGTTATTGCTGGCAATGGTGCGGACAACTACGCATGCGCAGTGACGCAAAATGCGGCCCTGAGAGACGTCCAAACCTCATGTGATGTTTACCCGACACACTCCCTGTGACCTTATTGCTGCTTTATAATGTCGAACACAGAAAAACAAAATCGCTACTTATCAACGCTGTAATCGAAAAACATTTTCTTCGCCCTTCAGCCATATGTTAATTCAATTAATATTTAATCAGCAGATGTATTTAAAGAATTATTCATTCTGTTCTAGTTAGTAATATGATAAAAAGTTTTCTTACTGACTGTAGTCTCCCAAGAGCTCACTCTTAAATGCATCTACTGTAGTGAGTCTCTACCTCCAATCTGAATGGGTTGTTTTGGCAATTACATGGCTATTCTCTAATCACCCACATCTGCCATTGCCTGAAGCTAACGGTAAAGCGCTCTAACGGATGATCAGTTCCAGGCTTGGACCCCGTAATGGCAGCGGGGTGGAATGAGAAAGGCAAGATTACAAACACAGCAAAGAACACATCCTTAAATGTGTAGCTCATGCGTTTTTATCTCATTAGTTTAATCTTAATTGATTAATGCTTCTGAAATGAAAGGGGCAGTGAGTCACTGATTTAATTCAGGCATTCTTCGCAGGTTTTCATCTACTGGCAAATGGGCAGGTGAAAAGGGGTCATTTTCCTCAAGGGCGAGTGAGAAGACCGGTTTTTGCTTTCTTAGCATTGCCGAGAGACGTGACGATACCTTCTGCATTGGTAGCTGCTTCTTCCGGTATATCTGCGTTACTCCTGGATGGAAGGATCACACTATAAGTTTTTCAGTCTTTTTCCTTTTTTTCTTTCTTTATTTCTTTATTTCTTCATTTATTTCTTTATTTATTTATTTATTTATTTATTTATTTATTTATTTATTTATTTATTTATTTATTTATTTATTTATTTATTTATTTATTTATTTATTTATTTATTTATTTATTTTACGTCAAAAAACAGTTAAAACTGCGTATGACGTGCTATGGGGAAAAGTGAATTGTGTGCACATTTTCAAAATTCTGTGATCCCTACACTAAGTCATATACTACTTGAATTCTGAATGATGAAAGAAAAAAAACTCCCATGTAATAAAATCTATTTTCAAGAGCAAATAAGCAATAAATTTTGGGCTCTTATCCATGTTGTCCATCGGAATAATACTTCCTGCCGCGACAAAATGGAAACGATAATTTGAATAATTATATTTCCCACTGAATTTTAGAAGACGTGCACAGATAATGAAGTTACATTATCTTGTATTTGTAATTCTAACATTTTTACAAATAAACACAATTTCGATTTAACGTCACAGTAATCCAACAATTCTGTAGGAAGATACCAGAATTGCGAACAAGAAAAGCAATGACAAACAAACAAAACGAGCAAAACGAACACACCCACTTCCGCCTTAGCTGGCTCAGGGTATCAGCTGATATTAGTGCAGTGCCTCCACCCGGGAGGTCCTAAGATTCGAGTCTCGACGGTGACAGGATTTTCGACACTAGCTAGAGAGCGGTCGAATTCAGCTGTCTCGAGGAGAATTCTCCCGGTCGGGTGCTCTGATCGGTAGATTTCCGCGGTTTCGGGCAACGGACAGCGAGCGATCATTTCTTGCCCGGCCGGGGCACTCACTGGTAGTGCCTCACTGGTGGTGCCTCACTGGTGGTGCCTCACTGGTGGGAGATACCCGGTTGGAGAAAATCCCGCAAGCCGACTTGCAGGTCGACGGCAGATCTCAACATTAATCGGGAGAAGATCGCCGCCACTTCCCGCGATAAGAAAACATGCCCTACACTTACGCGACTGGCGATTTAGTAGTTGACGCGCCCAGAAACACTAATCAATGAATTCGGCTTAGCAGGGAACAAGAGAAAGCAGAGCATAACCCGTGTCGTGACCTTCGCCGCCGCCGCGTTTTTTTACGAGCGATCTCATTAACCCTTAATTGCTATGAAAGGGTCTGCGAGTAACTCGCGATTTCTTTCGCAGAACTCATTTTTAAATTTATTTCGTCTCGTTCGATACTTTCGACTTTCATGGAGATTGAGGTAATACAGGACTTTTAAGATTGTATGCCCACCTGTATGACGAGATTGATTTGCTTATTTGAATTTTAGGTTTTGAGAAAGAGAGAAAGAGGGAAAGGGAGCACGAGAAATAGAGACAAAGAGACAGAGAAAGAGAGATACAGAAAGATAAAGAGAGAGAAAGAATGAGAGAAAGAGATAGAAATGGAGAGAGAAAGAGAGAGAGATTAAGGTGGTTGGAATAGTTATTTTTGGAATCGTGATTTATTGTGGGGTCTGCTTTTTTTTCAATCTAGAAGCGAGAGAGCGAGGGAGAGCGAGAGAGTGAAAGTGTGTGCGCGCGAGAGAAAGACAGAAAGAGACAGAGATATAAATAAGAATGTAGAGAGAGGAAAGAGAGATAGAGAGAGGGAGTGAGGGAGAGATGTTAAGGAAGTTTGAATCGGTCTTTTGTGAATCGTGATTTATGGTGAGATCTGTTGTTATTTCGACCTAGATGAAACATTGTTGAGTAGGGAGAATTCGTTAATTTCTTTATGAAATTGGAGGCCAGATGCTTTACCATCTCCTTTAATTCTGTCTCCTCGCATTATCTTCGAAACTGAAATGATCAGTCTAGCCTCCCTCAAGTTGACTGGGGTTGTGAAAGTTCAGTAGTCTCTCAGACGTATCGTACCAGTAGCGTTAGAACTCGTATTCTTGTTCTTGTGGATTTGCGAACTACACATTTCTCTGATGCTTTAGATACCAATTTCTCCTCAGTATGTGTGTAAATTCGAGACACGACGTGAAATATAATACAAAATTCGAGGAAATTATTGATGTTACGTCGTTTTCAAGATGAAGCAGATGTGACAGAATACTTTGTTAGTGGAAATGAGAAAAATTTCGAGAAGTTGAATGATTCCGTTGAATGATATATTGCTTTGTAGTGACTGATGGTGATACTGATTCAGATAATAAACAAATAACACATTACAAAAAGTTTGTATTGCATTTCTGCGTTCGTGCAATCACATAGTTAAAGAGCCAAATATGCCCTAGTAATGTCTTTCCATAAGTAACTGGGGCTGCTTCAATAGAACATACTAGCTATCTCATTATTTCTAAATTTGCAATTTTCGAAAATTTAAAGTGTTCAACGAGAATGAGACATGTGCCATTCTTTTAAACGTCCTTCTTCTTCCCATGAAAAAAGTTTGCTTTGAAGAAAACTGAAGAAAAAATTGGAGCAGTTCTTTAGAAAATATCTTTTATAAATTGCATTAATTTCAACTAAATGAATTTAATTGTGACTATGAAACAAGTGAGCGGTTTAATTAAAAGAAGATGCTCGGATTTCTGGGCAAAGGCGATGAGGATATATAATAGTATTGTGTGTTCTATTTTGAGATGTGATAGCAGAAATTTGGGAAAGGTAAAAAAGGAGGAAACTGGAAGTATTAATTGAAAGATTTTTAAGATGGATCCCAGGAACAGTTTCTTGCACAACCGGGTACATGGTGAGAAGAGAGACAGACAAAAGTGAGAATAGAGATGGAAAAAACAGAATGTGAGTATGAGGAAAGAATTAGGAAAGGGAGGGCAAATGAGTTATTAGAGGAAGTTTGGTAGGAATTCTATGAAACCAAAAAGACTTTGAAATTTTATTTCGAAAGGGAAATGATTGGGTAAAGTTTTTGGAATCATAAAAGTTATTCGTTGGAGGAGGTGACAAGGTTAGGAAGAGAAGGGAAGTAACAAACTGATTCAACGGGATAAAGATCAGTTATTGCAGGAAGATTATGAAAAGATAAGAAACTCATAACAAATGGTATACAATTATTCAGTTGGATGATATTCCATATTATTTAAAAGGGAAATGTAAGGAAAGTGACAGACGAAAAATAGTAAGAAATAGGTTAGAAAAAGGAAAGTAAGTAGATTTTGGACAAATAGTAAGGGGGCAAATATAGAATAGGTGAGATGGAATATATATATATATATATATATATATATATATATATATATATATATATATATATATACACACACATACACACACATTAAGAGAATCCAACCAATTTTGTATATTTATGAATTAGTAAAAAAATCATTCATTAAGTTCAAGCCGCAATTACATGAAAACCATTCGCTTTTTCAAAAATCTACAGCCTACATAACTTATTTAAAGAGCTTCTTTTTAGGAACAGACTTTGTCTTAGGCAAAAATCTCTAACTCTAATTTTGTAATTTTGAAATGTTAATATTTTGCAATTTTCAAAGTACAGGAAGTTTGCAGAAAATGTGACTAGCACCGCATTGTTTACCGTCATACTTTTATACATACGAGGAGAAAATTTTGACGACAATTTTGGTGCCGTTTTAGAGAAAACATAGTTTAACAATTTAAAAATTGCCTATATTTTGCGCAAAGTTACGGGAAAATGACTAATATTTCTGAAAAATTGTACATGACATTGTACATTATTTCAATATCTATCTCTAAGGAAAAGATTCAATTAAGGGCAACATTTCTATCTTCAATTCTCTCTCTTCCGCTCTAGGAAGATGACAAAGAAATTGTACCAATTTCTGAAAAATTTGAAATTTCAACGAACATGAGAACATTCTCCTAAGCATTTTTTGTGCTATCCAAGGACAAAGTTTAATAAAAAAAATGTGGTGCTATTTTTTAGAACATTTTGAAGATGTTTTTGAGGCTTCGCGTAAAGAACGCTCAAAAATCAAAATATCCGTTTGAAACTCTCGTATCGAGTTCGTTCAGATCAATCCGGGAATATCAAAATCGGCAGAACGGTTTAGGCGCTAGTGTTGACCACGACAGACGGACATCTAGATAGATATTCGTTTTCCCGTCCATTGAGTTTTCGGTATTAAGGACTCACAAAATTTGGATTCTGGCTACGCCACGTTGTTATGTATATTAAATTTCTTCCTCTAAGGAAGAAATTTAATATACATAACAACACTATTTATCCACTTTTACGTTACCAGCGGTCGGCAATAAGAATTTGTCTACAAAAAATTCGCCTTTTTTTCGGCGCACAATTACATAACCTACTTTTCTTACGAAGTAAGTACGAGAAAGTGAAAAGTCGAAAAATTAGAGATTGATATTCATATTTTACAAGAAATTTGAAATGAAGGTGTATCAGACTAATGTTTCTGGTGAAGAAGACACTATTGGCTATGATTTGGTACCACCAACTGAAATGTAAAAAACACAGATCGTAAATGTAATTTACAGGACGTATGTAATGTAAGTGAGTACAATGACTGTGGTCAATGCATCGATCAGTGGTCAGTGCTTAGGACTGTGCGACAGTGCAAGAGAAGTGAACAGTGAAAATAAATAATCAAGAGATTTTTTTTCCAAAATTCAAGTAGTATATGACTTAGTGTAGGGATCACAGAATTTTGAAAATGTGCACACAATTCACTTTTCCCCATAGCTCGTCATACGCAATTTTAACTGTTTTTTGACGTAAAATAAATAAATAACATTAAATAAAGAGAAGTGTAGTGTAAATAAATAATCAAGAGAAGTGTGCCGAATAAAGAATAATCAAGTGAAGACTATCTGTACATAAATCAAGTGTTTTCAGTGATTGTGTTAAGAAACAAAATAAACGTTTTTGTTAAAATAGTATCTGTGTTTTAATTCACTACGTATATTCGTAACAATATTAACCTTATTGTACTACATAGTGTATCTCTCTCTCTCTCTCTCTCTCTCTCTCTCTCTCTCTCTCTCTCTGCCTCTCTCTGTCTCTCTCTCTGTCTCTCTGTCTGTCTGTCTGTCTGTCTCTCTCTCTCTCTCTCTCTCTCTCTCTCTCTCTCTTATATAAAATATAAAATACTAGAGTAGTTTTCGTGTGTCTGACCTTTTTACTTTTGAGTAAAATATACTCATATGGTAATTTTTTTTTCGAAAAGGGTATGTCGCATCCCAAATGTTATTAAATATTTTTGGGAACTTTCTGAGAAGGAAATAAAATGTTTACATCCTCTCGTCCATATGCAAAAATCAAGAAATGATAAAGAAGGTGAAGAATGAATACAGAAGACCTCTATACAAAAACTGGGCAGGGGGCCCCTAAAGGGTTAACCCGTCCATTGTTGAGGCGCTGGGCAGAAGCTTCTGGAAAAGCAACAGTACTGGACGCCGACAAGATGTCTGGAAGGATTATTTTTCGGTATTAATATCTCCACCAAAGTATAAAAGGTGAATACATTTTAATTTACGAAACTTCCACTTAAAAACCGTTGTTGCTTTTTATCTTTTCATAGAACATACTTCCTTGACATGACGTCACAACAATCCTGTAGAAGGAGGAAATTTTAATGTAATACCAGATAATTCTGGGCTCAAATATCACTATGCCAAACGACCTCACGGACCTGTCAAAAAATCGTTGTTTTTTTCTGGAAACGGTCTATGCCAGTAACACGCTGAATGAATACGTTTCCCGGAACCCAAAAAAATAGAAGCCCCAAACATTGTGAACTAATGATATTAAAGAGTCAACGATTTTACCAGAAGTTGTATTTTGTCCATATTGTTTAAAATGTTGCACAAGAATGAGAAATGTTGTATCATGTGCAAATTGCAAAAACATTTCATTCAAATTCATTAGTCTTAATTACTTAAATTAACAAATGTTTTAAAAGTTATTTTACCTGCAATTTTCTTTGTTCTTTGCTTAGCTGTAATATTTTTAAAGAATTTAAATATTATTCCCAATAAGCAATAAACCGCTAATAATTCATAATATGGTAATCATTTTTTTATTTTAAAAAAAATTTGAAACAACAAGGTTTTTTAATTTTTTTGATAAAAAAGTTTGATCATATTTTATCTTTAATTTCTACGTTTTAGTGTATAATAATTATACATAAATATTCATTTTGCAAAAAAACATTTTAATACCTTAAAATTGTATTGCATTCATCTTATCACTTCTTAAAGTAGACAAAAACAACAGGATATATTAACATGAAAAATCCTAAAATGTAGTTCCTTCTCTGAACAATAGCCTCTCCTCTCGATGCCATATAATTTGTCCTAAGAATCCATGCATTAATATCATCATGGTAAATTCATTTTGAGGTCTCTTACGAGTATTTTTTCAACCGTAGCGAGAACGTAATGGGAAGTTTATTTACATGTTCCGTACTGGCAATTCAAGTTTTTGTAAGGCTCAATCCTTTGGCGCATTTATATTTTTAAATCAACGCTTCAACGGGGCGCTTAACGAGCTCATTGTTTTAATTGGAGTAAAATTTCGTGAGTGAACCTAAAATGTATTCAATCAATAAAAATAAAGATGAAATAACATAATTACTATCCGGTTTGGATTATAATTTTATTTTATAATAATAATAATAATAATAATAATAATAATTATTATTATTATTATTATTATTATTATTATTATTATATTACATGTTCTCTAAATAACATACTTCTCCTTTGAAGAGAGTCACTTTAAAAACGCTGGTTGATTAATTGTTAGTGATTCCGGGTGCGTCAACTACTCAGGTCATTAGTCCCGAACGTGTAGCGCATGTTTTTCCATCAGGATGTGGCGGTGATCCCACCCCACTGGATGTCGAGATCCGGCGCCGATCTACCGTCGGCTAGCTCGGTTTCTCCCAATCATATAGGATAAGGAAGAGGAAGGAAAGATCGCGCGCGGTCCGTGGCTCGTTTATTAGGGTACTTCTCCGGCATTCGCCTGGTGTTGATCGGAGAAACCACGGAAAACTACCGATTAGAGCAGCAGGCCGCTAGAATTCTCCTCTAGGCAGCGCTGAATTCGACCTAGCTGAAAAGCTAACAGCAGCGGCTGAATTCGACCTAGCTCGAAAATTCTGCCGCCGCGGCGACAGCGGCGCGCCGTGGGAACCGGAACCTAGCCATGCACTGAGACACCTCTCTTGGTATAAAACGCCGGTATTTCAGAATTCCACACATCAACAAGAGGACCTAGCTTCAGCACGTTCTTTTCCGCCCACATTTTCACGCAAAATTACGTAAAAGTACTCAAATTTTCGAAGAATTGCACATGACCTTATTTCAAAATCTATCTTTAAGGAACAGATTTTATTTAAGGAAACAAATCTCTATCTTAAATGTTTTAGTTATAGACAGACGCCAAAAAAATTCTGAATTTTGTCAATTTTAGAAAAATCAGAGATTTTAATACATGACACTTGAGACCTGCGCCATTCTCTTAAACGTTCTTCACACTATCCAGCAACAAAACTTAATAAAAAACGTGGAACAATTATATTGGAAATTTTGAAAATGTCCCAGGAGCTTTATGGAAAGTACCACATTACATGAGTACAAAATTAAAATATCGGTTCTAGGGGAATCAAATTCAAGGGGCCGGAACATCAATCAGGTCGTTAGTCGAATATCAATTTTCGAGAAAATCGGCTGAACGGATTAGCCGCTAGCGTTGTACTTCACAGACGGACAAACAGACGGAGACACAGGCGGGCGGACGGACAGACGTTTTGCCTTCATTCGATTTTTCGATATCAAGGACCCACAAAACATGTGTTCTGGCTTTACCACGTGATAGAGGATACTTTTTCTATACTTAACAACTGGATTTATCCACTTTTTCGTAATCAGAGCTCTTTCATAAGAGTTTTTCTGTCGAACATTCGCAGTTTTTCCGCGCAGCATTACATTATCGCAGCACTATTATTATTATTATTATTATTATTATTATTATTATTATTATTATTATTATGTGCGGTGGCGTGTAGTGCTGTGTTGTGAAGTTGAGGGAAACGAGTGTGTAAGAAACACATTAAAACTCAGTGATTAGCAGTATGGTGAGGTCAGGTGAAGTGAAGTGAAGTGGGGTGAGATGGAGTGCTATGGAAGCTTCCCCGGTGAAATGATCATGTTCATTTGTAAAATTTTTAAAAGTTTGTATAGTTGTTAAGTTCTGTAATATTTAGTTACTGTATTCTGCCACCAAGTTCTCAAACTTACTAGCAGAATTAGTAATAAATCTAAATCTAATTAACGTGTACTGCGTAAGCGGTAGCGAGTAAGTAAAACGAAAGTATCACCTATGTGCCAAAAAATCGTTGATGCAGATTTATCAGCACCCATTGGTTGATTGATTTTTTCGTGTTTCCGGGCGCGTCAACTGCTCCCGTCATTAGTCCCGTTAGTGTAGTGCATGTTTTCTCGGGAGATGGCGATGATCTTCTCCCGCTGGATGGCGAGATCCGGCTCCGACCTACCGTCGGCTACTGGGGTTTCCCCCTAACCAGGTATCTCTCACCAAGCCGTAAGCTCCCGACCAGTCTCCCGGAATATGTGGTAGTGTAGTGCATGTTAGTGTGTGTATGTAAGGGGAGAGGATAGGACAAGGAAGAGGAAGGACAGATCGCGCGCGGACCGTGGCCCGTTTGGTAGGGTACTGCTCCGGCATTCGCCTGGTGTTGATCGGAGAAACCACGGAAAACTGCCGATCAAAGCAGCCGGCCGCTAGAATTCTCCTCCAGACAGCGACTGAATTCGACCTAGCTGAAAAGCTAGTGTTGAAAATCGTGCCGCCGTCAGGACTCGAACCCAGGACCTCTCGGTCAGAGGCGCTGCATTGACATCAGTTGGTGCACTGAGCTACCGCTAACGGTGCACCCATTGGTCAGCATGCTGATTGCAGCAAGATGACAGCGGCGCTTCTCTCAATCCCACTGCGGAGGGTAGGCGAGATCTTCGCAACCTTCCTTTCTGTAGAACAAGGTTTTCCTTGTCACCCTTATTTATACTTTATATTGGAATAATATAAAAATTTTAAATTTTATTTAATATTTTATATTAATAAAAACATCTTAATACTGATGAAATCTCAATAAAGTTCAAAATAGTGACCTCCACTCCCTTAAGTTACAACTGAAAGGAAACTTTAAGTTAAAACTGAAAGGGGCGAATAATCGTTAGAAGGGGTGAAATTATCGTTAGAATGGGCCGAAACATACATTTTCCAGAATCATAATTCTGCAAAATCCTTCTCTTTCTTTCTCTATATATGCAACCCCCTTTCCCTTTTTTTTTTTTCCTTTCTCCTTTTCCTTTTTTCCCCCTCACTCTCTTTTCCCTCCCCCCTTTCCCTTCCCCTCGTCTCTCTCTCCCTTGTTTCCACTCTCTCTTGTTTCCCTATCTTTCTCTTGTTCCCTCTCTCTCTTTTGTTCACTATCTCTCTTATTTCCGGTTTCTCTCTCTCTCTCTCTCTCTCTCTCTCTCTCTCTCTCGCTCCTGAGCTCTCGTCTCTTCATCCCGCGATACCGCTCCTACTATCCCCCTCGAGCCCGCCCCGCCTCACATGGCAACATGGTCTCGAATGGCAAAGCACGAATTTTTCTAATCTTTGACTCTCGTAGTAAACGAGATTGTCAGAGACATCGAAAACAAATTTTTTAAAATCAAATATTCATAATAAACGATTGATTGATTGCTTTTTTCGTGTTTCCGGGCGCGTCAACTGCTTTGGTCATTAGTCCCGTTAGTGTAGTGCTTGTTTTTCTCGGGAGATGCAGTGATCTTCCCCCGCTGGATGGCGAGATCCGGCGCCGACCTACCGTCGGCTAGTGGGGTTTCCCCCTAATCAGGACCCTCCCACCAGCGGGGCACCGCCCCAGCCGGGACAAGCTCTAAGCTCCCGACCGGTCTCCCGGAATATGTGGTAGTGTAGTGCAAGTTAGTGTAAGTGTGTGTTAGGGGAGAGGATAGAATAAGGAAGGGGAAGGACAGATCGTGCGTGGTCCGTGGCCCTTTTTTAGGGTACTGCTCCGGTATTCGCCAGGCGCTGATCCGAGAAACTACAGAACACTACCCATCAGAGCAGCCGGCCGCTAGAATTCTCCTCCAGACAGCGACTGAATTCGACGAAGCTGAAAATCCAGTGTCGAAAATCCTGCCGTCAGGACTCGAACCTAGGACCTAGGACCTCCCGGTCAGACACGTTGCAGTGACATCATTTGATGCACTGAGCTACCACTCCCGGTCATAAAAAACGACGTTTTAAACGCGTGCAACATACGTGACTCGTACATTTTAACATTCCACAAGTTGTCTGCTGCTTCTAGTCTCTTCTTGGGCTATTGCGCAACGCGCGCGGCATCGCGGGGTGTGTGCAGCGGGTGGGTGGGGGTGGGGGCGGGGGCGTCACGTCGGTGGACCCGCGCAGGGCGTGCGTGGCGCGGAGCGGAGTGGGCGACCTCACCCGCGAGCACGTGGCCGCGCCGAGGTTGTCTGCCCCAAACCTTCGGGAAAGGTCTCGAACATGCGTACTTCTCCAAACCAAAAACATCTTTCGCTTCGGGATCTAGTGTTCTTTCTTTCTCACACTGGAGGGATTGAATTTTGTTTTGCCCCAACACGGAAAGGTCTCGAACATGCGTACTTCTCCAAACCAAAAACATCTTTCGCTTCGGGATCTAGTGTTCTTTCTTTCTCACACTGGAGGGATTGAATTTTGTTTTGCCCCAACACGGAAAGGTCTCGAACATGCGTACTTCTCCAAACCAAAAACATCTTTCGCTCCGGATCTAGTGTTCTTTCTTTCTCACACTGGAGGGATTGAATTTTGTTTTGCCCCAACACGGAAAGGTCTCGAACATGCGTACTTCTCCAAACCAAAAACATCTTTCGCTTCGGGATCTAGTGTTCTTTCTTTCTCACACTGGAGGGATTGAATTTTGTTTTGCCCCAACACGGAAAGGTCTGGATTGAATTTTGTTTTGCCCCAACACGGAAAGGTCTCGAACATGCGTACTTCTCCAAACCAAAAACATCTTTCGCTTCCCGATCTAGTGTCCCTTCCTTCTCACACTGGAGGGATTGAATTTTGTTTTGCCCCAACACGGAAAGGTCTCGAACATGCGTACTTCTCAAATCCAAAGACATCTTTCGCTTCGGGATCTAGTGTTCTTTCTTTCTCACACTGGAGGGATTGAATTTTGTTTTGCCCCAACACGGAAAGGTCTCGAACATGCGTACTTCTCCCAAAACCAAAAACATCTTTCGCTTCAGGATCTAGTGTTCTTTCTTTCTCACACTGGAGGGATTGAATTTTGTTTTGCCCCAACACGGAAAGGTCTCGAACATGCGTACTTCTCCAAACCAAAAACATCTTTCGCTTCGGGATCTAGTGTTCTTTCTTTCTCACACTGGAGGGATTGAATTTTGTTTTGCCCCAACACGGAAAGGTCTCGAACATGCGTACTTCTCCAAACCAAAAACATCTTTCGCTTCGGGATCTAGTGTTCTTTCTTTCTCACACTGGAGGGATTGAATTTTGTTTTGCCCCAACACGGAAAGGTCTCGAACATGCGTACTTCTCCAAACCAAAAACATCTTACGCTTCGGGATCTAGTGTTCTTTCTTTCTCACACTGGAGGGATTGAATTTTGTTTTGCCCCAACTCGGAAAGGTCTCGAACATGCGTACTTCTCCAAACCAAAACATCTTTCGCTTCGGGATCTAGTGTTCTTTCTTTCTCACACTGGAGGGGTTGAATTTTGTTTTGCCCCAACACGGAAAGGTCTCGAACATGCGTACTTCTCCAAACCAAAAACATCTTTCCTTCGGATCTAGTGTTCTTTCTTTCTCACACTGGAGGGGTTGAATTTTGTTTTGCCCCAACACGGAAAGGTCTCGAACATGCGTACTTCTCCAAACCAAAAACATCTTTCGCTTCGGGATCTAGTGTTCTTTCTTTCTCACACTGGAGGGTTTTTTTTTGCCCCTTCGCTTCGGGATCTAGTGTTCTTTCTTTCTCACACTGGAGGGATTGAATTTTGTTTTGCCCCAACACGGAAAGGTCTCGAACATGCGTACTTCTCCAAACCAAAAACATCTTTCGCTTCGGGATCTAGTGTTCTTTCTTTCTCACACTGGAGGATTGAATTTTGTTTTGCCCCAACACGGAAAGGTCTCGAACATGCGTACTTCTCCAAACCAAAAACATCTTTCGCTTCGGGATCTAGTGTTCTTTCTTTCTCACACTGGAGGGATTGAATTTTGTTTTGCCCCAACTCGAAAGGTCTCGAACATGCGTACTTCTCCAAACCAAAACATCTTTCGCTTCGGGATCTAGTGTTCTTTCTTTCTCACACTGGAGGATTGAATTTTGTTTTGCCCCAACACGGAAAGGTCTCGAACATGCGTACTTCTCCAAACCAAAAACATCTTACGCTTCGGGATCTAGTGTTCTTTCTTTCTCACACTGGAGGGATTGAATTTTGTTTTGCCCCAACTCGGAAAGGTCTCGAACATGCGTACTTCTCCAAACCAAAAACATCTTTCCTTCGGGATCTAGTGTTCTTTCTTTCTCACACTGGAGGATTGAATTTTGTTTTGCCCCAACACGGAAAGGTCTCGAACATGCGTACTTCTCCAAACCAAAACATCTTTCCTTCGGGATCTAGTGTTCTTTCTTTCTCACACTGGAGGGATTGAATTTTGTTTTGCCTCAACACGGAAAGGTCTCGAACATGCGTACTTCTCCAAACCAAAAACATCTTTCGCTTCGGGATCTAGTGTTCTTTCTTTCTCACACTGGAGGGATTGAATTTTGTTTTGCCCCAACACGGAAAGGTCTCGAACATGCGTACTTCTCCAAACCAAAAACATCTTTCGCTTCGGGATCTAGTGTTCTTTCTTTCTCACACTGGAGGGATTGAATTTTGTTTTGCCCCAACCGGAAAGGTTCGCTTCGGGATCTAGTGTTCTTTCTTTCTCACACTGGAGGGATTGAATTTTGTTTTGCCCCAACACGGAAAGGTCTCGAACATGCGTACTTCTCCAAACCAAAAACATCTTTCGCTTCGGGATCTAGTGTTCTTTCTTTCTCACACTGGAGGGATTGAATTTTGTTTTGCCCCAACTCGGAAAGGTCTCGAACATGCGTACTTCTCCAAACCAAAAACATCTTTCGCTTCGGGATCTAGTGTTCTTTCTTTCTCACACTGGAGGGATTGAATTTTGTTTTGCCCCAACACGGAAAGGTCTCGAACATGCGTACTTCTCCAAACCAAAAACATCTTTCGCTTCGGGATCTAGTGTTCTTTCTTTCTCACACTGGAGGGATTGAATTTTGTTTTGCCCCAACTCGGAAAGGTCTCGAACATGCGTACTTCTCCAAACCAAAAACATCTTTCGCTTCGGGATCTAGTGTTCTTTCTTTCTCACACTGGAGGGATTGAATTTTGTTTTGCCCCAACTCGGAAAGGTCTCGAACATGCGTACTTCTCCAAACCAAAAACATCTTTCACTCCTGGATCTAGTGTTCTTTCTTTCTCACACTGGAGGGATTGAATTTTGTTTTGCCCCAACTCGGAAAGGTCTCGAACATGCGTACTTCTCCAAACCAAAAACATCTTTCACTCCTGGATCTAGTGTTCTTTCTTTCTCACACTGGAGGGATTGAATTTTGTTTTGCCCCAACTCGGAAAGGTCTCGAACATGCGTACTTCTCCAAACCAAAAACATCTTTCACTCCTGGATCTAGTGTTCTTTCTTTCTCACACTGGAGGGATTGAATTTTGTTTTGCCCCAACTCGGAAAGGTCTCGAACATGCGTACTTCTCCAAACCAAAAACATCTTTCACTCCTGGATCTAGTGTTCTTTCTTTCTCACACTGGAGGGATTGAATTTTGTTTTGCCCCAACTCGGAAAGGTCTCGACATGCGTACTTCTCCAAACCAAAAACATCTTTCACTCCTGGATCTAGTGTTCTTTCTTTCTCACACTGGAGGGATTGAATTTTGTTTTGCCCCAACACGGAAAGGTCTCGAACATGCGTACTTCTCCAAACCAAAAACATCTTTCACTCCTGGATCTAGTGTTCTTTCTTTCTCACACTGGAGGGATTGAATTTTGTTTTGCCCCAACACGGATAACTCGAAGTTTAAAAAAAAATATCTTGGTTTTCCCCCTTTTTCCTGACCTTTAGGACTTCAAATGCCGATAAATCGAAATATTTAATGACTGGATGAGTTTTTTCACAGAGAGGAGGTGAAATTAAGTTCAATTTATGAATTTAGTTTTCTTTGAAATCTGCAGAGTATCAAACTTGCGAAATTTTTCAAATCTTAAAGCACCTTTAATTTTAGATTTTACTCTTCTTGCTTTCCAGAAAGAACTGATAACTCGATATGCCAGCAACCGAAATCTAGAAATTTTTTGATATGGAATTCGATATCTTGAATTTTTCTTCCCTTCAACTCTCCAGTATTTAGTACTTCATACCTTCATAATCGAAATATTTGATGTTTCGATGTGTTTTTTTTAGAGATTGGTGATGAAAAAATTTAATTTTCTTTCCAAATCAGGAAAGTGTTGATGATGCGGACTCCTTCAAATCTAAAAGCACCTTTAATTTCAAGTTCTAGTCTTATTTTACTTCCGTAAAAATGAAACATTCATGATTCAAAGTGCAAAAATCGAAATTAAGAAACTTCTTGATATCGAATTCACAGGTTTGCAGAAAATCGAGACCAGTCGATTGCTGTATGCAATGCCGAGCAAAAACTCTTGATGAAAAGATATGTGTGAGCTACTTCGCAGCCTATCTGGGCCAGTCGACGATCTTCCTGCACCTGTTTGGGTCACAATATTTGCAGAAGTTTTAAATGCAACCGGATATCAGAATCATCATGTTATTACAATTCCTGGAAGCAGATATACGATGATTTTTTAATATTGCATGTTGTATTTCAACTACCCATTCACCGTATTATTCATGGTTAGTCTCCGTTGAAAATTGTCATTTTTGCCACTTTCAAAATGTTTGTCAACACTTCGCGCTTGCCATGCAGCATGGCGGCCAGCGCCTGACCTGGCTTTTCAAACTAAGTGCGCTTGGTGTGGCCACGTGGTTTGTGACGTATCTGGTGCTGCGCAGAACGTGCAAAAATCGGTGCGCCGGACTAACTCACCCGGTGCCTTTCCTTCATGCAAAAAGCTTCCTTTTGCAGCAACCGACTTACAGCAATCGATATCAATCTCGAATATCTACGCATGCGCATATGCTAAAAACGATGTAGAGAGCTCAAGAGATTGTAGTCTATTGCTGTAAGCTGCCGTGAGCAAGAAGTTTCCCATGTTGTCTTTCTCATGTTAGAGATGAGTAAATTTACCCTTCTCTCAATTCAGAAAAGTCTCGAATATGCGAACGTCTACAAAACACAAAATATACTTAATTCAGGGTCTAGTCTTCTTCCTTTGAATATGAAATGAAACTCTGATAACTCTTCCAATATGAATCTCTTGAATATCCAATTAGTTATATCGGTTTGTTCTTCCTTTCATCTTTCCTGTTAGTTTAGCTTTTATAAATCGAAATATTTGATGACTCTTTTAACAAATTTTCAATTTTCACAGAATTTAAAAAAAAAACAATGTGTGTACTTAATATTATTTGTGAAAATGAATAACGGAGAAAAGGAAAAGAGATGTACTAAATATTAGATTATATCGATGGGGAAATATATTGGTCAAAATGCGCTGGCTGAACTTATAATTCACCAAATGATCGGCAAATGCAGAGATTTAGACCTGCAGCAAAATGTTCACGACAGAAGCAAAGGAAGAACAAGTAAAAAACTACTGAAAAACGCAAAGCGTTATGATCAAAAAGAAAGTTTTGAAAAAAAAAAAAGAATCAAAATGAAAGTTTTAAAAGACAAAGCAATAGCAGAGACACAATATGCAAGATCTCAAAACCTGTGCGGCGTATGCGAACTAACTTATTCTTTTTCGCTCAGAAACAGAATTACGGTGCTGTTCCTTAAGTTAACAAAGTCAACAAAAACACCGTTAACGTAGTGAATTTTATACAGCCATCTTCCCAGATGTGTTCACAGAAAGCCTAAAAGTGTGGTGTTCCGCATTTACAAGGTAGACACCATTGGGCGAAGCTTGAAAGATACCGGACCGTACAAGACAAAAATACCAATTTAATTTGTGTTTAAAAGCCTCAAGTGAATGACTTCAACATAATGTGAATTATCAATGTTTTCCAATTCCACCGAAAGGCTCGTCAGACTCGCCAGTATTTTGCTTTGTCTTCTTTCTGTGTGCCACCGCGTTCCGCTTCAGAGATGACGTCAGCGCGCAATGCACTAATGCCATGTCACTTGCCCGGGGCAACAGGTCATGTTGAGACTTTCTGCGCTTCTCAATATTAAAAACGTTGAAACCGGGCACGTTAGCATGGGTACGAGGACCGATTTTTTCAACCTCCAGTAGACTATAACAAAAAGACAAGAGTAAAGAGAAAATTAATTTTATTTTTTACTGATACGTTATTGATCGTCACTGTCTTTGATATGAAGCTCCATATATTGTAAACTGTATAACTTACTTGGATCGAGAGTACCAAAGGCGTTAAACGTACGGAGCACGTGGCGCATAAATAAGTATATTACAAACAATTATGTATAAAATGTTATCTTTCTACAAAATCGTCGTAAGGATTTGGGCAATTGTCGTATCTATAAATGAGTATTTCGATTCCCTCTTCAACGAACTTTGCCAGCAGTGATGTGAAATGGTCCTGAACTTTAATTTGAAGCTCTTGAATGATCTGGAAGCTTCGGCTTTCTATCGAAATCTTCAATTCCAAGACAAGATGAAAATCATTCGCCCAAACGTCCGGGCTATAAGCCGGATGATTAAGCACGTCTCTTCTGCCGCAGAAGTTGTTTAGTTTCATCAGCACTGAGAGGGCAGGTATTGTCATGAATGACGGTATCTCAAAGATTTCTCTTTTTTTTTTGTTTGAGTGTAAGTCCTACTATGTCTCATGTTTTTTTTAATTTGTTTAGCTTATTATTTATATATGTAAAATAGGACTAGTAGAGTTTTAATACTCACTGTAAATGGCTGAAGAGAAGGGTAAACATTAAAATAAAAGTTTTATTGAGATAAAAATATTGTAACGGACGCGTTCAATAAATTATGTTTTGTAAAAACCATATTATTTTCAAATTTCGGATAGGTAGCCAATCACAATTAAAAATTCAAAAATTAAAACAAACAAAAAACGAGAATTGAAAGAAAGAAGAGAAACGATGGGAGAGAAGGGAGAGGGAGGGATGAGGAGGTTGGATGGAAGCTGGAGAGAGATGATGGATGGACCTGTCTGCGGCATCGCCAAGATTCCAGATGCCGTTCATCCCAAGGGCAATATCAAATCCACAAAATAGTTAGTTGTACATGGCCAAGATTTGTTTTATTTTAAAGGAATATAGTATCTCGGACCGTTTTCTGTGATATTCATTTTGGAGTGCAAGGATAATCGGAAAACTTGTAAGAAAAATATTAGAACATGCATGGTGGGGGGGGACGTTTCATTTCTTTGTGCCTTTTAACTAAATATTGTTGAAATGGGTTTGAACAATTTGAGGTGTTGAAGGGTTTTTGTTGAACCAGACCATTAGCAAACATATTATTAAAATTTTAATTGGTTTAATTAAGTATTGTATAAATTATTCTTGTGTTGAAAGAACATTTTATATTTGATTAGATTTATTAAACGCATAAGGAACTTATGTTTCGTGTATGCAAATTAAAAACAATGTCTATATTGTTATTTTCCTACGCATTCTAGATCTTTGCAATATTTCTTTTTCCTGTTTCGTAACTTGCTAAATTATTCGAGACTCCGTATGTACGGGCAACATCACACGCGCCCACGACAATAAAAAGTACTACTGTTTCATCAGTGTTGAAGGAAGTATAAAATAAATATTTTTATTATCTTGAACACAATATGGTTCGACTTTAAGAAATACTGAACCAACTTAAATTCAATAGGCCGCGACATCAGTCAAATTAATTTTGGTGAAAAACATGCTTATGGCTTAGCCGTCATCGTTGTTCATTGTTTATTGTTTATTTATTTTGCGTCAAAAAAACAGTTAAAAACTGCGTATGACGTGCTATGGGGAAAAGTGAATTATGTGCACATTTTCAAAGTTCTGTGGTCCCTACACTAAGTCATATTACTTAAATTTTGAATTTTGAAAGGGAGAAGAAAAAACAAAAACTCCCATGTAATAATATCTATTTTCAAGGATAAATAAGCAATAAATTTTGAATTTTTGAAAGGGAGAAAAAAAACAAAAAAAACTCCCACAAATAGACGAAAAGATAGAGGGACGGACGGTACCGCGAACGGGCAGACAGACATTTTGCCGTAAACCAATTTTTCTGTATCTAGGACACACAAATGTGAATTCTGACAACTCCTGTAATAATGAACATGAAACTGGTAAATTCCTTCATTTAGGAACAAGATTTATCCACTTTTCGAGATCAGAGACCTAGAAAACGATTTTTTCAGGCGAGAAATTGACCGTTTTTCACTGCAGCATTACATACGAGTAACTTTCTCTGCACTATGCATGTAGTATGCGGGAAACTAAAAAGTAGACTGTGTTGTGGAGAGAGACGCAGTAGATTACGTGAAATATCTTGTGAGTACTGAGGGGAGGAGTACTAAGGGAAAAGAAATGATGAAAAAAAATTAAAATTTTACATTTTTCCACACATTACAACCCTTGTGTGCTGAACAGTTAGTGAGAATTGCATTACAAAATATTTCTGCTTTCTATAGAGTTAAGCGGGTTGTGTCTAACCTGCAAAATTACAATTTATAAATAGTACTAGTATCTATTTCATGCGTTTCGTTGAAAGGAAAAACAATTTATTCGTAAGGGAGACCCCGTGAAAAGGTTTTAAAAACTTTAGTGTTCTTTTACACCATACAAAATAAAATGAAATAGTTATAACTATTACCACAAAAAGGGAGCAAATTAAGATTTCACTGCGCAAGTGATGGGTTAAAATCATGAAGTAAAAGTACGAGTTTATTATTTTCTTACGAAAGTAACTAATGTTTGCTTTTTCCTCGTGTGCCATTCACTTTAATTTTTAAAGAAAATAACCCTATTTTCTACAACAAATTAAGTAGTTTTAACGCTTACGTTTTTGATGTAATTATCGGTAAATATGTAAATAAAAATAAGTTTTTGTACAGTCGACAAATATTTTGTTTCATAACTACAGTAGCGTCATTTTCAAGACAATTCCTGCTCAAAAAATATTTTCATTATTCTTAGTACGGGTAGACATGCTTTACCAAATCAGTGAACGGAAATTGTTTTATTATTATAAACTATTTTCCACCAAATAATTTCAAACACTATTCTTTAATCTATCTCTCAGAAGAGCTACAAATTATAGCGATTCTGGCATTTGGTTGACTTATCCTGGAAAATAAACGTTAAGAATAAAGGAAAAGTACAAATATGACTCTTGTCCTAAGCAGTAGTCATACGTTTGATGGACATTGAAGGATAAACAATTCTGTTAAATCGCATTGTAAACTCGATACAGAATTGAACAATTATCATTCACGAAATTTCTTTTGTGAGTGCGATAATACAGATAAAAATGAGAAAGAATTAATTTGAAGTACGTATTAATACGTGTAAGCTGATAGATCATGTTTTTACTTGACGTTATCAGTTTCATTTAAGAACGAGTAAAATAAAGCTCCTGAAAAATATACAGTTTCAAGATTAATATTATGAAGTTTATAATATTACCTCACTTACTCAACTTTTTTTTAGTTTGAAAACGAACTGCTCTAATAGCTTTTTATGATTATAAAACAAATATCACAAACGTTATAACATTTAAATTTTGTAATATATAATATAATTTGACTAACCCGAAAAACCATACGTAAAAATTTTTTTTTTTTTTTTTTATTTATTTATTAAGGTCGCATAAACTTCTAGGTCATGAGCGACCACATGGTTTGTACAAAAGATTAACAATATTTGAAAAAAAAAACATGAAGTAATGACAAGTATTACAAAATGGTACAGTGCTTATGAACAATACTTATTACATCAATGTATAATCACAATATACAGGAAAAAACTTAATAGATACTTAATATAGGCTTAATAAGTAAGTAAGAGGCACTTGCTATAGCCTTCATATACCAGGAATATCTGGTGGATATTTTAATTAAGATACAGCTTATTCTAGATACTGTCGGACTGCCAGCTATCTGTTATGTCAAATATTCAGAAACTATTATTTACATTTTTTTTAATTAGAAGAAGAAATTAAGTTTACATAATACAATTTGTAAATTTACATAAAAACAGCTACAATATCACAAGCTCAAGTTTACATATAAAGTTTACATAAGGTCGTACATGTTTATTTCTTTTAAAAACTTCATTACTTTTATAATTTCAGTATTGTCATTCAATAAACTTTTAATGTCATTTGGCAGAGCATACTTTCTTCTCAGTTCATTATATTTTTGGCACTGTATAAGAATATGTAGTATAGTTAGTGGGATTTTACAATAGTCACATAGTTTAGGATCTTCTTTGGTTATCAGGTATTCGTGCGTTAATTTCGAATGACCTATTCGTAATCGAGTAAGAATACTTTGTTCTTTTCTATTTTTAAGGTGAGGGGCATGACAATCAAGGATTGAATTTCTTATTTCAGATAGCTTGGTAGGAGGTGATTTGATCCATTCTTCATTCCAATATTTTCTATTTCTACGATGAAGTTCTTTTTTGATGTCTACATGAGATACTGAGTGCTCTTGTAGTGGTAGGTTAATGGCTTCTCTAGCAGCATTGTCAACTATTGAATTACCTTTTATGCCAATGTGAGATGGAATCCAAACAATAATTACTTCTTTCTCTTTTTGGTTTACTTCATGGTATACATTTACTATTTCTTTGACTATAGGTTCATTTCTGTTATGTCTCAAGCATTCAATTACACTTTGGGAGTCTGTATATATAATAAATTTATTGTTGGGTAATAATGATATATTCTTTAAAGCCTTCAGTATAGCATATGCTTCACAATAAAAAATTGAACAAATATCTTTGAGTTTAATGTATTCAATAATATTGTTAACCATCACAGCACAACCTGAGCCATGCTTTGTTTTTGAACCATCTGTGAAGACACTTATATAGTTCTCGTGCTTGTTTTTAATTTCGTTGTAGAGGGATTGATATATTAGTGGATTAGTATCTTTCTTGGAGTATATGCATAGATCTTTATTAATTTTTATCTTTGGTGTTAACCAAGGAGGTCTTTTAAGAGTTATGTTTTGTTTTATTAATGGAAACTCTGTTTGTATTTCTTTGAGGAATTGGTTTAGTAGGTAGTAGACTGGTTTCGGTGATCTTGAATTCTTGGAGTATTTTTCACTGTACCTTGTGGAAAATACGTTTTTGTATGTTGGGTTAAGTAGAGACTGAGATATTTTGCATGCATATGTGAAGCAAATTTTCCGTCTTCTGATGTACAGTGGTTCTTCATTAGCTTCTGCGAGGATACTTGCGATTGGACTGGTTCTATAAGGCAATTGCCAATCTTAAACAAGTCGATTGAATTGTATTGAGACTGTTTAAAATTGTTGGATTGGCAGATTGGTATACTATAGATCCGTAGTCAAGCTTAGACCGTATAAGGGCTTTGTACGAAGACAGAATTATATTTTTGTCAGCTCCCCAATTGGAGGCTGCGATACTCTTTATTGTATTTAGTCTGTGAAAACAATCCATTTTAATTTTTTTATGTGTGGTCTCCATGTTAGTTTGCTATCATAAATCATTCCCAAAATTTTGATTTGGTTTGAGGTTTTAATTATTTTGATCTAATCTCAAAAGTTATTATTGGGTGTCTCTGATTTTTGAAAAGTATACATTGTGTCTTTGTTTTTGAGAATTGAACCCTGATTTGTCAGCCCATTCTTGAATATATTTAGACTATTTTGTAACATTTTTGGGATGTATTGATATTTTTCCTCTTATTAATATTGTGATGTCATCAGCAAACAAGTATATCTTTATTGGTCGAGGAATTAGATTTTTTATTTCATCTATAGCAACAAGAAAGAGGAAAACACTAAGTACAGACCCTTGAGGGAGGCCGTTGCATGTTTTATATCTATCAGATAAGATACCATTAAATTTAACTTTAATATATCTTTCTTCCATGAAGTTGGAAATAAAGATTAATGTATGTCCATCTATTCCTAGTCTGAGTAGAATGTTGATTATTCTGTCTTTCCATAACATGTCATAGGCCTTCTCTATGTCCAGACTTACAGCAGCTACATGTTGTTTTGAGATGAATGCATCACATATTTCACTGTGAATGTTGACTAAGTGGTCAGTAGTCGAGCGATTCTGCCTGAATCCACTTTGATAGGGTGATAGTAATTCTTTCGTTTCAAGGTACCAAATTAATCTTTTGCTGATTGCTTTCTCCATCAATTTACAAAGGGTAGATGTTAAGGATATTGGTCTGAAGTTTTCTGGGTTAGTATGATCTTTCTCTGGCTTGGGAACAGGAATGACAACGATTCTTTCCACTTATCAGGAAACATGCCTTGAGTCAAAAGTTCGTTGAATAGCTGTGTTACATATTCAATGGCCATTGGAGGTAGTTCTTTTAAAAATTTATTGTGGATGCCATCCGGTCCTGGGCTGGAATTTCTGGTACAAGTTAGAATTTTCTTGATTTCATGTACTTGGAGAGGAGCATTTAGTATTGTATTATTGTATGTATTTTGTTGTAGTATATTTTAATTTTGATTTCAGAGTTTGCCTTGTATACTTGGAATTTATCACTGAAGTTTTTATCACTTGAATTATTAGAAAATTGATTTGCTAAGATGTTGGCTATTTGTTTATTGGATGTTACAATTTTATCATTATAAATTATTTTTATACTATTGGTTGATGGCTTGTAAGTCCCATTTATTGATTTAATTTTTTTCCAGTTTTCAGACATGTTGGAGAGATGATTCATTGAGGAAATGAATTGTATCCATGTATTTCTTTTATTTTCTTTGAATGTTCTTCTAGCATATGCTCTTGATTTCTTATACTCAATATGGTTCTCAATAGATGGATGTCTTTTATATTTTATGTCTATATTTTTTACCTTAGCACATTTTATTCCACCATGGAATTTTTTAAATTTGTCAAATTCTCAATTTTTTCATTCGCATTAAGTGAATAATAGAGTTATCCATTACGATTTCATTGATTTTAGTTGTTATTATTGTTTTGTATTTGTTAAAATCTGCTTTATCAAATTTCCATCTAGCGGTATAGTGTGTATTGTCAGTATTTAATGAATTTTTATTCTGGGAAATTATGATTGGGTAGTGGTCGCTGCCATATAGATCATCCGCAGTTGTCCAGTTCCAGTGGTGAGCAATTGATGCCGAGCATATGGTCAAGTCAATAGCACTAAGAGTTCTAGATGTGTTGTTAAGATGGGTAGGAAGATTACTATTAAGTAGTACTAAGTTTGTATCATGAAGCATTTTCATTACTATTTTCCTCTTTTGTCTTCTTTATTTGAACCCCATATGAAACTGTGGCTATTGAAGTCACCTAAGAGAAGAAATGGATTTGGGAGTTGGTTAATTAATTGTTGTAAATTTCTAGAATTGAAGTCACAGCTGTTAGGTAAATATAAACTACAGATACTAAGTGATTTATTTGCTAAACATATTTTGACAGCAGTGCACTCTAGGGTTGAATTGATGATAACCTCTTGAGTTGTTAAAGATTTTTTGCAATAAACAGCTACACCTCCACTTGCTACTTCTGTATTAGTCCTATTTTTTGTATATGAGTTATAATTTTTTATGTTGAATTTTTGTTCTCCTTTGAAGTTTGTTTCCTGTAGACAAATTATATCTGGTTATATTTGTTGATTAAAATTGCTAGGTTCTCCTTTTGTGGTCTGTAGCGTTTATGTTCCACTGCAGGATGCAGTCGACCATAGCTTAAGTTAATTAATTTTCCTCATCTTCGCTGCCTTCAATAGAACTTACAGTATCTGCCATTCCTCCATTACTATATACTAATCTTGTTTACACTGGTTCATCTGTAGTATCAGTACCTGTGTCTTCTGTTTGAAGAATTGATTTGTTGAGTCTACCTATTATTCTAGTGAACCTATTTTTTATTGCTCTGTCAGTAAGAAGAGGGTAAGTTTCTTTCATCATTGATACTATATCTTGTAGATCATCAGTGAATTCTTTGGCTACAATTGAGACATCCTTGGCACCAAAACAATTTTCCAAGAATAATGAAAATTGTAGGTAGTTTAATGGAAATTTGTCTTGTTATTGTCTATGGTGCTTTTGATTGGAGCAATTTGTTCTTCTACTTTTTGTTGTGTGTAATGTCTAGGGTTTTAAGTGGTTCATTTTTTCTGGTTTCTTCTTCTTTGTTGGTTGAGCTTTTGATGTTCAATCCTGTCTGTTTTCATTAAAGTGTGTGACTCTTGATGATGAATCAGTAGGGTAGGCTCTCTTCTGAAGAGTTGGGAACTGTAGGTCATTGAATAAAGGAGCTTCATGTTGATTTTCTAATTGATGTGATAAAGATATGTTGTCAGCTGATGAATTCATGGTGGGAGAATAAGTGTTATGTTCTTCTGTTTCATTATTATTTAGGGCTTCAATGGGCACTGATTTGCAATGTGACCTTTGTCTTTACACATAAAACATGAAATGTTATCTGTAGTGAAGAATATCCTGTATGAAATGTTATCATAGTATATTACAGTGGAGGTTGGTAGTTTCTCTATATGTTCAGGTGCTATATAAACTTGCCTTCTGAAACTCATGATATGGGAGAAACCAGGTTCACTTATACCAGCTTTTATAAAGGATATTTTAGTCGATATTGTGATACCTCTATCATTTAATTCTTTTTCTATTACTTCGTGTGGTATAACTGGGCACACATTTGAGATTATTACTTTTTTGTGCTTGCTGATGAATGGTCTAACTCCTAGCTTGTAGTTCTTAATTTCTATTGTTGGGTTATGTTCTACAAATCTGTCAGTGATAGCTTGGTTAGCAAAAAATATACATATTCTGTTGTTTGATATCCTGGATATAAATCTAATGTCTGTAGCATTTACTATCGTTGCAATTTTACTAATATAGTCTTTTATGGACAGCCCTTCTTGTGCCTCAATAATTGCGGCTTGTTCTTTTGATGGGAAAACGTCAGATGTAGTAACGTTAGAATAAGATTTTCTTACTTGTTGATTACTGGTGCCACTGTAGGTTGTAGATGTCCTGTAGAATGACGATTCGTCTGCTGTTGTTTTGGAGTTCGTCTCCGATGCATTTTCTTGGGTGGTGTTGGATCGGTTGGAGGTTAGTTTTTCCTGGTTGTTAGAAGAAGCCATTTCAACAGATTAGTTACTGCAATTGCAGCTCTTATCTGTTATCTTGATAGGTGAACAATATAGAAGTTATATTAATGTATCAAAAGTTAGTGGATTACTAGCACACACAAAACACTTAAAATATTTTTCATACAACTCGCGACGCTGTGTACGCACGGCGCTCTGGGAGTAGACTGGTAAAAATGTTTGTTTACCATGATAAGCACTGATTTCCGATTATTTTAACAAAAACTCTGCAGCAGGTAGTAACTGATTACGAAAAGAGTTATAAACGCATTATCTTAAGTGGAACCTTTTTGCCACTGACTAAGTTTCTCTTAGCAACTAAAATCTTCATCCATCCGATCAAGACCATACGTAGTCACCAAACAGCATACGTAACCACCAAGAGAAACATTTCGTCACCAAGATACTGAATGACAAAAGGGATAAACCAATCTTCAAAGGAACTTCAAGGTTAACTTATCGGCTGACAGCAAGGATTAAGGCACTCTTATGCATTTTATCTCGGTCTGCTGATCAACTTAGATTGCCCGGAAGAGAAAAACATCGAAATGGAATGGCATGCACGTGGGAAGGATTCCAATGAAAGATATATTGCCTTATTTTTATGCGCAGGTACAGAATTATTCGCTATTTTTGTACTCCTTGAATGGTTTTCATGGTCAGAAGGCTTCGAACAAGTAAGAGATAACATATATCCTGCACAGTTTTATTTAAGTACGTTTCATTAAAAGAACTGAATTACTAATTCGATGTTAGCATCAGATAAATCTAATGCAATGTTTTAAGTAGATTATTTACAATTTTTGCATTTTCATACATTTCTTCATCTGTCTGTAGTAAGTAGTACCTATACGAATGTATTTCCCTTCCTTAATTGGCAGTACTTGGTTCCATAACCGGAATTCGTAATGTAAGAAACATCATTACCAAATTCATTCATTATCTCCAGGAAGTCACGTGAATATTGGCTGTTGTTTGTTCTTAACACAAGCATCATCAGGCAAACATCTCGTGAACACTTTCAAAGTCAAATGTGCATACTTGGTAGTTGATAATATCTTCTAGTGTCAATTGTAAAGGCAATACAATACCTTTATTTCAAATGGATAACTAGTATCAAGTTGTTCAACGGCGAAATACCGCACACACGTGTATTACGTACTATTCAACAGATAATTAGATTCATGAATGTGTCAATTGCGAGCCCTCAATGTGGTCTGGTTTACCGCACGTTGTTTGTCATCCTAAAATGACGTTACGTAAGGAATTGTACTCTCAAACGTGCCAGGAATGAAACAGGGACTTGGCCGGGAGAACGGGGCATCGCGTAATTGTGTCCAGAAGTCTCCAGAAGAACATAAGAAGAGCATTGTTGAATAAATAAAGAACACAATAAGTTAGACTGTACGGAAAAAAGGAGAAAATGTCTTAAAAGTATTTTTGTCGCTTTCTTTTGGGAGAAATAGGTAATCGAATTCAAGAATGAATTATAGAACTTGACCGCAAATGATTCCGTCGATTATACTAGGGGAAAATGGGAGAAAATTATCAATATAAAGTATATCAATTTAAAGTATTTGAAGTACATTTTACATGCAGCATGAAACTCGTCAATTGGTTGACAAAGTTAACATCACAGGGTATCGAACATTATCATGTAACGTGAGAACGACGATATTACTCACCTGCTAGTAGGGCCGTTTTAAGAGGTTTAGGGCCCCTGGGCCATCGTTAATCTGGAGGCCTCCTACTCTTACTTTCTCCGATCTCCACCCCCAAAATTAAAGACAAATTTTGTTAAAAAAGAAATTAAACTTCTCATCACGGAGTGACATTCTCGCATGAACCAGCAACATTCCATATTAATATAATGATATACCAAAATGACAAACCATTTTTATTATGGAAATGCCATTTTATATGACATATAATATAGGGATGTCAATGGACGATTGCGAGGGGGTCGCTATGTGACAAATAAACAACCGACGTTAAGAATAATTTACGTTAGGTTGAAATGACAGAACAGAAACGGAATAAGAATTGTTTTGAGAGACAAAAGAAAAATATATAAAAATCGAATGCTTCCGAGTTTTTAGAACATTCATTCGCTCGAGCAACGCGGTGATGAGCGAGTCGGCCCCTGATATATTTTACCAGGTCGAGGAAAGACTGTAATTGACAGTTATATAAAATTAACTATCGTTTCTTATATTAGGATAGAGCGTTCTTGTGGGAAGTAAATACGTAGGCGCCCACCCGTGACGCAAGTGAGGGAAGTCACGGATTATAATAGTATCGCCGGGAGAATTTGGAACCAGATCACGAGACATTAGGCGAGCACTTTATCCAGAAGCAAAAATCTGCTGCGTCGACGGAGGAGGTTCTACGAGGCGCCTTCGAACGAAGAAGTGAAGAGCGCGCGAAGACCTATGAATGAATAGCAAGGTTTTATAACTATTGTACGAGGTAAGAATAGCAAGGTTTTATAACTATTCGTAGGTTAAGTTGAAAGAAAGATGATTATCATTGTTCGTTACGTGCAATCCAGCATTTTAATAAGATTTTCAGATTCCTCGCCACTCCGTGTGGATGGCAGATTGAATAATTGGTTCCAGAGTAAGTAGCAACAATTATGAACTTCGAACCCCAATTAACTGAGCTCACAACATAATTTTGGAATGAGAGATATTTAAATTACGTAGGAATCATTAGGTTTCAAGTGTAACCTTTTTCTGGCGCCCAAATACATTTATCAATAATAATTATGTTTCAAAATGTCGCTCCAAGTGGGGCTTGTTTTTAAATAGAAAGACGGGGCTTGTTTCAAATTGGCACCAGTCAACGTTGGGCACGTTTCAATATCATCCAATGGTGCGCGACACATCCCCTCTGTTACGCCATTTTTTGCGAATAGTTTAATCATACATAACGTTTTTGTAGGTTTTTTATTTTATTTTTTGACAAATTTAGAATTAAACAATGGAAATGTTAATTATTATTGTTAATGTTAATTAATTATGAATGTTAATTAAAAATTGGAAATATTAATCTCTCGCTTTTTAAATTTATTATTATTATTATTATTATTATTATTATTATTATTTATATTTCAACTATTAATAGTTAATTTGTTGGGAAGAGATTCTGAAACTCAAGAAAGCGTGCGCAGATGATTTTCTCCCCCATATGTCACATACAGTTTTTGACTGTTTTTGACTAAATAAATAAATGAATAAATAAATATTTTTAAGAACAATCGGGGCCTTTGAACATTGGTGACCCTGGGTTCGGGCCCGTGCCTTAACACGGGCTTGACTCTTAGTGAACTAAGGCCTTTCCTAGGTCTTCATGGAATATATTGCAAGTCTTCGGTGCAAATTTTAGTTGTCGTTTTACCACTCCGTGATGTAAAACCTTCTCTTGAATGTTCTATATGGAGGAAAGCGTACCTCACTTTAGACCAAGGTTTTCCAATGAGGTTGCTATCGACTTCCCGGAGTCGATCGCATTTTACAGATCAATGATGGTGTTTAACAGGGGTCATTATCCGAGCATGCACTGACATTTGGTATAATAAAGACCAATAACCCATTGATTATATAAAACTATTAATTAATTTTATGATTAATTTTTATTTATTTAAACGACACAATAAATTACAAATTCGTTTATCTTTTGGAATTTTACTTAAATGACTTATGATATAGAACTTTCAAATTACTAGAATCTGTGATTTCATTTTTGAAACCTTGTTTATAATTTATAAGATTAAAAATAGTAGTATTACAAAAAATTAATTAATATATAATCTGATAAACCACAAAAGGTAAGCAAATAGTTCATATTCTTCGTCTAATTATTACGTTTACGTCAGTTATGTGCAATTATCAGTATTATGGTTATGTTGAATGCTGAATATTAGAGAAACCAGTAAGTTACAACACATACTTTCTTGCATTCTTTCTAACTTTTGCAATTTTCGAAAATTCAGAGAGTTCAAGGAAAATGACACCTGCCCCATTTTTTTAACACCACCTTATTGTATCCATGGAAAAACAATTGAAGAAAAATTTCCAGCCGTTCTTGAGAAAATATTTTTTTATCATTTTCATTAACTTCTAGGAGAAGTGTGTAGAAGTAAGAGAGAGACTAGGGCAAGGAAAAGGAGGAAAGACGGTCCGTGGTCCGTGGCACGTTTGTTAAGGTACGTATTGCTCCAGCATTCGTCTGCTATTGATCGGAGAAACCAGAGAAAACTACCTATCAGAGGAGCCGGCCGCTAGAATTCTCCAGACAGCAACCAAATTCGACCTCGCTCTCTTGCTAGTGTCAAATATCCTGCAACCGTCGGGTAACAGCACTGCAGTGCCTCGATTAGAGGTACCGCAGTGACATCAGTTGATGTCCGGAACCACCTCTCCAGGGCAACTATTTTTGATAAAATATTAAAAATGAAATTGAAGCTTCAAGTAAAGTATCTCCAAAAATCAAAATATCTGTTTCAAACGCAGAGGGCCTCGACCTCGATTTCAATCGATTAAAGAATATCAAATTTGGTGAAACTCGGTTGATCGGTTTAGGAGTTAGCGATGACCACACAGACGGTCAGACAAGACGTTTCGCCGTCAATCGATTTTTAGGTATCAAGGACTCACAGATAATAGATTCTGACTACACAATGTGCTGCAGGAAGTAATTTACTAATTAGTACATTATATAACAAAATTTATTCACTTTTTCTTTACCAAGCCCCGGCAAAAAGAGTTTTTCGTGTCAAAATTTGCCATTTTCCCGGCACACGATTACAATACTTCTTCTTACAGCCTAGGGCGAGAGAGTAAAAAATCGAAATATCTCAATTAAGCAAACCATTTTTAAAAGGGATTGATGACAAAAAATTGGGAATCGATCAAAAAAATTATTGGGTTTTACTACTTTTTACTTTCTTGTCACACAATGTACTTACGTAGTAAAGAGAAAGTAAGGTAAAGAAGCAGCAAAAATCGACATTTGTTCGACAGAAATACTCGTAGAGTGGGGCCGTGGCATCGAAAAAGTATCATCTTGATCCTACAATAAGTGTAGAAAAATATTTCCTCTAACACGTTGTGTAGGATCCACGTTTTGTGGATCCTTGATACCGAAATATTGGTTGGCGAAAAAACATGTCTCCGTCCGTTAGCATGTCTGTAGTCAACGTTAGCGCGTAAATCGTACAAACGATTTTCTCGTAAATTGATATTCACTAATCCATCTGGACGAATCCAAGGACCAGAGAATTCGAAACGGATATATTGATTTTGTAGGTAACACCCAAGAACATTTTCAAAATTTTCTCAAACATGACTCCTATTCTTTTCTATAATTTTTTTTGTCGAATAGAGAGCTAAGTACACTTAGAAAACTGACGTAAGTTCTCAGTTAACTCTGTGTATTTTCTAAAAATGTAAAACATTAACAATGCAAAACGACAATATTTGTGATAGAAATTGTTTAGTTAATGATATTAGTTCTAAAACAATACGTTTTTAAATAAAATGATGTACAATTTTTGGTTCTTCTCAAAAACGGTTCAATTTTTTTCTTTCTTTTCTCGAAGACGCGAAGCTCAAAATATAATGAAACGCAACATCGCAGAATATACTGATGTTGGTAAGTTTTCGAAATTTACGTATACTATATCTAAAACTAGAGATCCTGCAACGCCAGGTACTTTTTCGCTTTATTTGTAACGATCACGTAATCATCTCCTATATTATTTCACTAGTATATATGTGTTTTACTGCACTCACACGAAAACAATCTTTGTAAATGAGGTCTCTAAAGAAAGTAAATTTCACGGAGACGTGGCGAATCGCATTTTCACTTTAAAAATATGAATGATTTTTTGAGGGAAAAAAAGCATCTAAATAATAATGTCAAATGCAATCCGCAACGCTTGGTCAGCAGTGCCATATTTATTAATGTCATTAAGCCAATAGACACCAACAGACGCGCTAAAGTTTGAAAACCGATGCGATAGCTGGGGTTTATAATCAACCAAATCTGTAATTTGTGTTATCGGCCGTATGTTCAATACTTTTCGTAATACCATATTCTTATAACAAAAGTAATATAAATAAATGAAATCTTGGCTTTTAGTACGTATCGACCTTCCATTTCAATTTGATTCGATTCTTCGATGCATCAGACGTGACTGAATTTCATTTCGATTCGATTAATACGTGGCACACGGTATTTTTGTTTCTACACACATTTAAAAAGATGTATATTCTGCATTTTAAGATGGAGAATATTCTATATAATGTTTGAGAAATTGTAAGTGGTGCAAGTTTTGACTTGTTACCCTCGAAAACCAAGATAAGGTATGAGAAAGAATCGCAAGATTTTTAACATTCGCGTCATTGCAAGAATATTGACAAAGTAAATGAAACACTTACTCTGGCGTTTGCCAAAGATAGATCTGAGGTGTATTCTCCCACATCGTGTGGACAAATTTCTTGATTTTAAAACTTTGTTTACTAGTTAACGAAAATGTTGACGTACCAAAGTTAGTATTCCACATTTTTCATTTTTACGTTTTAATTACAAAACTTCACTTAGTAAGTGACTTCAAAATTCATTCTACAGATCCGGAAAACAATGTTAGTCAAAAACGGTGGCGATCTACTCTCCTTGAAGGAACTTAGAGGTTGAGAATCCTCGTCAGTAGCAGAAAAAAATTGAACTATCCATGTAGAATTACAATTTCTAAACAGTTATTCAGCAGTCAGCACCGTCGAAGTCGCATCGACATCAAGAGATTCAAGTACGTTGACGTTGGCACCTTTGATCTTTTTATGAAGGATTAGAAATGAGCAAAATAATAATTGTTCAATTCAATATTCATATATATTCAATTAGAAATTATAAGTTCATAAGAATACTTTAATTGAACTGTTGACCATTAATTTTGGTGTGCGATATTTAGCGTGTTTGTGTGTCGTGTTGTTTGTCATTTGTTTTCGAAGTTTAATAAACAGTTTGAAGATCACGTGGCTCCTTAACACCCGGCGGCTGTTAATTCCATAACGGCCGGCTGCCATTAAGATTACCTTTTCATTCCTCTGTTGGGTTGCGTTAGGAAGATATATTTTACAGGACAGCATTACGAAAAAATCTATACAGTTAAATACTAAACGAAGCGGTCTAGGACTTTAAAATCTTGAATATTGAGTCCAACGGTCACAAATAAACGTTCCTCATAGTGTAACCTACAGGATGAGATCTACCTGGACACTCTATTACATGTTTGTTGGTCCCGCGATTTTCGATACTATCCCGCCTGTTCAGAGACGTGAAGAATCTGCAACTGTATGTGAAATTAAATTCATTACTTGACATTTTAAGCGATTGAATTGTACTTCTCTGTGTGGTAATAAATTTAAATAATATTCCAAAGAGTGGGGTTATTTTTGCCCGATCCTGTATTTTCGTATGGACAACTTTACGTAGCTTTCTCAAGAGTAAAAACTTTATTAATATTTTGTGACCTTTAAGGGAAGCGAAAAGTTAACTGTCAAGGAAAATGGTATAATTACTTTAAATGATTTTAAGAAAGTGTTGTGAATTGTTCCAAGAACACCTGTCTTTAAAACTGAATAAACCTTTATTGAAAATTTGTTTCAAACTACAATTGCATTGTTTTTTATTTTTATTTGGTATTCTGTAAGAACATTGGAAGTTACCTTTATACAAATTAACACGTTTCGTTGACAACTTTCCCTCTCAAAATGGAAATGGAAATATAGAGATGAGAGTGGGGTTTAACATGTGAAAGTTCTCACAGGGATAGGGTATTACTTAAACTACTTAAACAAGAAAATACCGTTCTAACATACCAACCAGTTGAGCGACGTCCTTGATGCTTTAAAAGGAAAGTTGAAAATTTGCAATTTCGGAAAAGTCACCTTTTTAATACATATTGGATGAGTTGGAGTAAAAAACAGAAAGTTCGCAAGTGTTAGAAAATACTATTGATGTAATATTTAAAAGTTGTCAATATTTCACTCAAAATTACCCCTCAACAACTCATATTTTCAAAATATTTACAAGCCATTATTTAAAGACGTAATTTTGAAGATCAGAGTTCATTAATAAAATATATCTCTTTCATATTTTAGTTGCAGGAAGACTCTGAAAAAATTTGAAGTTTCAATTTTCAAAACTTTTCAATTTGCCATTATCCAAAATTCGAAGATCCAACAAAAATCGAATATGTGTCATTTTTATGAATACTGTAGTTACCATTCGAAGGAAAAAGTATTGAAAAACGCTCCAAAATCAAAATATCCATTTTAAACTCAAGAGGCTGCGACATCAAACAGATTGATTGGGGAATATCAATTTTGTTGAAAATCCTTGGTATGGTAGTCACTAGCATTGTTCATATAACCAACGGTCCATGGTTCATTTCTAACCTCCAACTCCATAAGGAATTTAACCTCGAACTGTTATCATAGCACATAGTTTATATATCCACCAACTTTTACTCCAGCTTAAATCAAATTCCCTCCCTGGTGCCTTTCAGACTCGGCAAAAATCCTATCCATCAAACCAAAAATACAAGTAAATATCCCTATCACCCATTTCTCATCAAATTCGCTGTATTGGAACCTGATTAGAGGATCCACAAGAAATCCCTATCCCATTGTAATAGTTGTAAGTAAATTTTAAGTTAATTATAAGTTTGTTTTAAGTTAGTTAATAAGAAACCAATACATAAGTAAAGTTGTTAACCACTAATCTATGAACCTACCATCAAAACAAATTGAAAAAAAAATGAAAAAAAGCATTGTTCATATACGGACAGTCAGGCAGACAGAAAATCAGATAAACAAAGGGACGATTGACTGACGACTGTCGTTTTGTCATAACCAATTTTTCAGTATCAAGGACGTTGATTTTGACATGTGTGGAAGGAAGTAATTAACTGCATTACGGAGCATGAAAAAAAGTATCCACTTTTTGGGTACTGCCGTTCTTCGCCGCAGCATTTCATAACTTTCTCTATACCACACAGAAGTGTGCGAGAAAGTCAAAATATATTTAATTATTAGAGCGTTTGTTAGCAAAATGTCTAATACAATTTTTGATCAACAAAATGTCCAAATGACGTTGGCAAAGTGTTCAGCGATTGAAACGAATCACTCTATATAGGCCTACATGCGTTGTTTATATTCGGCTTGTTTAGCTTCTGAGTACACTTTCACAAAACTGTTCAGGCCGAAGAACGGACGTATCGCGTTAGCAAGCAGCGCTCCTCGTAATTGCCTTGGCAACTATTTGCTCTTGAAAATTCATTTCTTCCCCACCAGATGTCAGTGTCCTTCTGGCAACGATCAAAAATACATGATTGTACATTTGATTTGATTCTAACACTATATTTGAACATCTCATGCAGGACGTTCTATCTATATACATTAACTTGCGAAGGAAACACACAGTTCAATTTTTATTTACAATTCTCACGTTACTTGTTAAATGACTTTAGCACAACAACATATTTAAATGCTGTTTGTTAAATGTTTTAACAATAGCTAGAAATGCGAAGCCAGAGAAAAGGAATATTTTGCAACTTTTAAACCAGAGCTGTAATAATTTGACATTTCTATGAATAGTGATATCATGAAGATTCGCGTGTACAATATTTCACCATGCATTTCATATAAAGTTGGGAAGGGGAAGTTCATGCTACTCAAAAACAAAAATGGAATCCTCTTGTACGCATTAAGATCTAGGACAATGAAATCCAAACTCAACATTTGATATCCTGATATTTATTTAATACTCTATTCTTAGAATTTTAAAAATAAACAACGTTTGTAGAAATTATTATCTTAAAAAAATCATGGTTATTACCTTTAAAAAACATAGGTAGAGGTCATAATCTGACTAAAACTCGTGCAATTGCTTTGGAGAGATCATCCAGGTAATTTTAAGATTAATTTTTTGAAATAATATTAATTTATTAGTTTAATATTAATTTTTTACAGTAATACACGCCAGGACTAGCGGAGGTTAAATACAATAATCTGTTGGAGCTAATATCCGTATCTGGCTAATTCACGAATTAACCAGTTAATGCATTCATTATTTAGAATGTGTCGATAAACTCCGAAGAAGACTTTGATACCTATTTTGGACTTTTGCCGAATAAAGTGTAAATAAACCACTAATTGATGATTAGAGTAAGTAAATTATATTACTGTGGGGAGGAATAGATATTATGATTTAAACGCACTGTTAGAGAGAAGTTTTTACGGCTAGGGAAAGACTTGGTCCATATTTTCGAGTTTCACTGTGTCAGTCGGACACGATTTTGTAACCTAATTGCAAGATGCATCTCGCTTCGCTACGCATTTGCAAGTTGGGGTTACGAGACTCCTCGACCTTCCTGGTTCACAATTTACTTAAAACAATCTTGAGTCTGTGCAAAGCAAAATTTCCCACTCATTTTTTTACCAAAATACTTCTTCCGAGCCTCACAAACTACCACAAGCACCTATAGCCAGTGATTTGTGACTAAATCACGAATTCACCGGATGACATCCGAAATTATCCTTTCATCGTAATTTAGACAGCTTTAACCAATCCATCTATCTAATGTGCTAATTAATGGCTACTTCGCGAATTCGGTTCGTTTGGACTTTAGCAGTAAAGTACCCATAGAGGATGAAATATAACAATAACGAAGATAAACAATGCTTTCCCGAGTTCAGAAATAATGGTATAAAAGCACATGTTGAATTGATTGCAGATGTTTCTTTTCTTGTGCATTGGATACCACTTCCGATGAGTCAGTCGATAAATACGAGGATGTGTCAGACGAAATGTTTTAAGAATGGAGTAAAAAAGTTAAAATGCGAATACCGAGATTGAAAGAGCAACTTCCGCACTGTGAAGATAACGAGTCTTGGATTTTGAAGAGAAGATTGAATCGTGATTGATTCAAGAAAAGCGACACTGGTGATTTGGATGATTCAGAATACGATGAAAATAAATAATTTTGATTTAGTTCTTAAATTTCAATTTGTAGCCAGCCAATTGTGGGAAATAAAACAAACATTTCCTGAAAAACTGGTAATTTTTGATGGAATGAAATGGGATCGAAAAGATGTCAAGAATTGTTGTGGTATCATGAAATAAAATACGTAAGCATCGTGAGGAAGTTTTAACTTCAACTGATCCGCTAGGTAGATGATTCAAATAGAGCTGGTAGAGAACTTCTAGAAATAGCAATTCTTAGTAGAAATATTTGAAGTACATTCTTATATTTTATCCCCTTTGTATAATTCTCTTATTAATTAATTCGTAACCTTAATCCGAAAATTGTATATTTTTTATTGAAAATTTTGAAGTCTTCTTTTTCTCATATTTTTCCCCTCTATTCTGCAAGAAATTACACCTCACGCTCCACTTCAATTGAAGCTGGAAATTGAATCAATTACCAGTCAACCATCAATTGAATCAATAATCTACCACAAATAAAAACAATTTAAAAAATATAATTAATTACATTAAGGAATTAACCCCTCTGGTCATCACATGGAAATTCATAAAACTGTAAACAGCTCTTTAATTATTTCTTCGACTCATTCGTTATATTATATTAACAAAGCAAACTTTTGAAACGTATATGTCATTGTTGAAGGTTGCATTAGGCATTTTATTAGTTCACATTTTGTAAATAAAATTTATTAAACATAATCGTTTGACATGTCCTTATATCAATAATTAAAGCAAGCTCCATTGAAAGCTCATTCGAAAACAAAATATGCAAAATATGACATCTTGAACGGGCCCATTGTAACATTCAACTTAAACCACGAGACGGTCGGCCAGGAAACCGCACCCGTGGTGCCTGCACACAAGACAATGCAGCAACTGTAAAAATAAAATTTTCCTAGTTTCAGCCCCAAGGGCCAAATAGTGTCCTGTTATGCAGGAAATGCGTAGCGCATGAGGATGTGGTTGCGGGGAGCTTGCGTCATTTTCCTATAAACTCCGGCGCTCAACTTCCAGGCCGAGCGGCCACCAGTCGCAAATATATCTTCCCGCTCGTTGGAAATAATTCACGGGGCTCTCCGACATCCATACATCCATCGGATATTGTTTCAACGCCAAAGCGTTCGTGACAACACCTTAGCACCTGCCCGGTGTTTGTTCTCCGCCGACTCCTCTCCAACGCAGTCGTCGGGATGCCGCGACCAACAAGGTGGGAACGCTTCAAAGTCGGGTTTTGCGACTATTGCTGCTGCGGGCAGTGCCCGTGTTGTGGCTGGGGCTACGGCGAAACACGCACCGAATGGAAGGCGTACAATTGCTACTACAAGAGCTGCATGTTGGGAACAATTTTCGTCGTCTTCTTTTTCATATTTTGGCTGGCGGGGGGCTTCACCCCGCCTAAATACTTAAACAGTAGCTCGTAAATATTACATGAAGCATTGGTTTTGACTCTTTAGTGCAGACATTACTGCATTAGTTTTGGGTCTTCCAAAAAATCAATCAGAATCTACTACAATAGTTTTCGGTTCGATCAATTACGGGGCAATTGCAGGAAGATGTGCAACTAATGTTCAAATATTTTTTCTCGATTCATCAATAAAGAATTTTTACATTGTTTCTAAAAGAGAGAATTGTCATCTAAAAGCATGATATGTTTTTAAAGGGACGCGAAATGTAACTTTAAAAATCACAAAATTCAAGAAAAACTTTAAAAATGGGCCATCGCTGCAAACGCTGCTCGACGCGCTGCAAACACCATCTATCCGCCAATATGTGTACTCAAGTAGTTGAAGATTTGACCGCAGAATAAGGCGGTCAGTGGCTTTGATCACGATACATTCAACTGCAGGGAAAATAAAACTAAACTATTGACCTTCATGGCCACGTCTGTTTGAGGAAGTTCCTGGTGCAATCTCTTCTTAGTCTCTGCTTCATGATTCTCGATGAATTCTTCTGTCGGATGCAAGAAGAAAGAAGTAGTTGTGAATGATATGATATTTGTTCTGTGCATCAAATTTCACTCCAACATACGTATAAGTCACATTTGAATAGTATGTGTGCTTCTCACGTTATTGAAGAACAGCCGCTATAGCACTCACGAGGTACGTACAACAACGAAATAAAAATAATTTCACAAAAGAACAAATTTTTTAAAAAATTCAGCAACAGTGATAATTTTTTTTAAAAAAATCATATAGTATACATAAGAAGAGGTAGCCGGAAAGTGTCAGTAACATCCGACAGAAGAACAGTAAACGAGTGAAGAAACGATGTGTAGTTTACACTAACCGAAGACATTTTACGGTCAGCTTGTTTTGGATGTGCAGAAGCCCTGTCAAGAACTGTAAGAATGAGGATACAGCTGTAGCGAAATAACGAAACATCAGAATTCCCGCCGACAACTGTGCCGGTCACTCCACTGCCAGAGTCGCTTCTCAACAAAAGTCATCATCAATCTGCGCTCGTTGGCAGGACGAGGAATGCTGCCAGTCAAAATCATGAACGCAAACGAAACACCTGCTTCAGTGTGTTGAAATCTTGTGTGTGCTGAAATGTCCTATTTAAAGTACACTAACCATTAGTTTTCTTTTACGTTCTTCGATAGTTTGCTAGCACTGGCTTCTTACAATAGCAAACATCACAATTTCGAGTAAATTTTTATATGCTGTTAGTGTGTTTTATGAAGTCTAAAAAAAACTCGTTTGTCGTCCGGTGTAACACGTGTGTAAATAGCTGAATTGAAACCGAAGCTCAAGATCAACTCGATTGTGGTGACTCGACGTGGGGCGGAATAAACCGTGTCGCTCAATAAAGTAAAACATACATAAAAATTGAAATAATCTTCAGGATATGAAAGCTACATTAACTTTGAAAGGGAAGAAAGTGTTCTAACAATTTTTTTTCTATTCTCAAAGATAATTACAGCAGAACCAGTCAAAAATTAATTTCAAAATCCCTCACGTAACTGAATCACTTGCAATTTCAGAAGATAGTTTAATTTTTAAAGTTTCAAATATCGTGTTAAATGTGAGTGACGTTATTTGCGAAAATTCTGTAAGAGATTACAAGTTTGTAAAACATTACTTGCAATAAGATACTACAAAGGATGAGAGAAACTTTTGTACTACTTTTATTTTTCATTTGAGAGTGTTACGTAATTCAAGGGTATAATCCCGGAGTCTCCTCTAATGTAATACCAGGACGGCAGACGAAACCTTTTAATTGTTTGTTCTAATTACGCGTGGCATTAGGCATCTAGCTCTTTTTCCCCACGGTTGTTCTTTTGTATCCCTGTCAACAATACTAAGGGCCCAGGCTCCTAGTTGGCACCTGCAGCCGCCGCAGCAGCACCAGCGGCCGTGCCATGAGCGCCAGCAAGGTCGGGTGCTGCGTACCGAGCGCGCGCCGCGCCTCGGATGAGGAGGTGGAGGCCGACACGAGCGCCGCCCTCGGGCCCCGCAGGAACGCCACCGCCGCCGAACGCGAGCGCCAGCGTCGACGCGAAAGCCGTCGATACTACCAGCGCACCTGCAAAGAGATCTTCTGCGACATCTGCTGCTGCGCGGTCGAAACCACCGTCGAATTTATGGGCGCATAATGCCCGTCACTACCCAGGCCGGATTTAGGTACAGCGGCCCCCAAGCACAAAAATGGGTCGGGGGCTCCCTCCGAGAAAAGGCGGTCAGATTTACTAAAAAAAATCAATTTTTTTTAAGAAAACGTTTTAGAACAGTAGGTTATTTGATTAGCAATTATTTGGCAGATACAAACATATGTTACAATTTTTTTCTCTGGGTTGCCCTCACACTGACGGGGGCAGCTGCTTATTTAGCTTATAGGTAAATCCGGCCCTACTGATTCCCCCCCACACACACGAGTGGTAAGGATGTTGCAATCATATAAGTCGTCTAATTTCAAAATATATACAGTCGATTCCGATTACAGTGAACTTCTGGAGAGTAACATTTTTGGTTCACTACATCCAGTGATTTCAAAATTAAATAGAATTTCTCCACAATGATTGACTTGATGAATATAGAGATTCACGAAAATACATTAACAGCACGAACTGAAAATTTCAATATCATTATTTGTCCTTAAAAAATCAATTATTGTCACTTGTTTGCTTCGTAAATTTTTCACTAGTAATTTCTCTAGAGTTCGTGCTCTCTCCATACTTGATTGTGCATTATCCCCTGCTTCTAAATAGCGTTATGAAGTCTTGACACCCTTCAGTGTCTCTTGTACTGTTGGAACACCGTCCCACTCTCTGAAGGCCCTTTTACTCGACTAATAACATACAAAATCCTTTCGGTACGGCATGGCGCAAGTGGCAAATGATACTGATTGCTTTTCCGCGCGGCGCGGAGGGGGGGTCGTCAGGCAGTGGGGCTGTGGCAGTTGCGCGCTTCCTGTCGCCTACGTAGAACACACCGCGCTTTGTACCGCGGAATATAACACCCAGCTTGAAACTAAAGCAAGCAATCATGCGCCGTCAGCGCTAGTTTTAGCCCATGCAGGACAAGACCTTTGTTTCCGTAGTGAAATTGAGTGGCATAAGTTCATCGGTAAGGCCCAATTCCAGGTCCGCCACCTTCACCTCAGGGGAGACTTCTTCGATTATAACCTTTGGCCACGATATTTTGTCGAACTGTCTAGTTGCCTGTTGAAATTTGTGGCACTGACGACCCCCATATGTCAAGTTGTATATAGAAGCAAGTTGAATATTCTTTTCCAGGAGGGAATTAATTTCCGAGACGTATTTCCTACGTTCACTGTAGCCGACGTTCAGGTCCACTGTAACCGAACATTTTTATGCTCATTTGTAATGTAAGTTACAAATGACTTAAGTTCACTAAAACCGAGGGTTCACTATATCCGAGTTCACTATAACCGGAGTCGACTGTACTACTTTTTTATATTCAAGTTATTTTTTCCAGATTGTGAATATACCAATGTATCAGAAGGTCAATTTATAATATTCAAGAACGAAAGAGGGCCTTTTTATTTATGTAAGAAAAGGAGAGGTTAGTAGAAGAAACAGACAAATGTCGACACGAGTTTCTAAAGCTAAAAGCACGTTTATTCCGGCATCGATCGCAAAGCTGTGACAGTCACAAAATCAAAAACGGTTGTTACAAAACCAGATACATTACATGATATTGTTGCAAAAACAGATATATAGCAAAAAGTTCTTTTTTCGAAGTCAGACTTTTGTAATCCTCAAATTCGACCTACTTTTATGTCGCTTTTGCCTGAATTTGAAACAAAAATCATGCAAAATAGAAAAGTTACTCAAAAAATTATTTTAATTGTTTTTATGTGCGTCGACTATTTTCAAAACTAGGGCCATCATTTTTATACAGATAGTATGAAAGTGATGCCCCTACTTCTGAAAGTAGTCGACTCACGCTAATCTAGCATGGCTGCGATACTTCCGAGATACTTGAAGTCTTTGGTTGATACTGGTGATATCGATATAGATTGCGAATAATCGAGATATCGTGCAATTTGAATAGAAACTTACACAATAATAAATTGACTATAAAGTGAAAATATGAGTAAATAACGAATAAACACTCATTTAAAATATTTTGAACAATCTTTGAATACTTGAATAGTACATATCACTACTCGTATTTTAATTATATATAGAGTCCATGTGATATCAAAGGTATAGATTCTTTGATTTCAGTAATATCGAGGCATCGATACTTTCAGATGTTGGTATCTATACCAAGTATATAATCGAATCTATCGCAACATGCCCAGAAGTATCTCATGCGGGAAAAGGCAAGGGAGGTAGACCCTGACTCTGGTGGGGGACAGGCAAATTTAATTTTAGTTGAAGATATTTTATTCATCAATAATTGACCCTTAAATCTAGCAGACAGTGTTAGATCCGACTGGATCAGATTAGATTAGATATCAAACTGAAACTTAATTTTTCGGTTGCCATAATTAGCTATACTTTTTTTTATGATTTTAAAATTGGTAATTATAAGTATTTTTTTCATGAAAGACATTTAACCTAATTATTTAAAGCATTCATCGGGGTGACAAAAAAGTAAATAAGACATAGGAACCAAATACCACAAAATCGTAACCATATCCACAGATTCTAATGTTAGCAGTAAGAATGGCAAACATTTAAGATGTGTACCTCCTTTCATCATAACATTGCGAGTTACAATTAATATTGATGTATCAAATATTATTTTATGCAGGCGATAAACCAAAACAAACAAAATAAATCTGAGGATTTCAAACTTCAGAAACATAGCCCAGCACCATGACTATTCAATGTATTCGATACGTATCACTTATTGCCAAGCCAGTAACCTAGCATTACATTAGGTTACGAATATTGGAAGAGGCCTATAATTGTTGAAAAAACAAAATATTCAAAACAAATGTATTTTTTTGTTAAGTACTTATTTTTCTAATAAAAGTATCGATGAAAAATAACGTTGAAACTTGTTTGTAGTAAAAAATGATTGCAAAGTGTGAATTCTTAAAATTTTGTTTCCATGAAGACAAATATTTTTGAAAGTTGGAAACTTGACGCATTGACAATAACAAACAATAATTGACACGATCATTATTGCAGTGCCAATGGAAGTTTATATTACTTATTTTTATCCTAACCTTAAAGATATTGGATTATGCATAACGTAAATGGTAACTGAATTAACTCAATAATCCTTTCCGAGAAAATATCTATTCCTTAAGGGTTCCTAGGTTTCTTAATAAAAGAAATAATTCGATTTTAATTGAGTGTGTGCTTTGCATTATATTTTTTACACGGGGAAATTTTAGAATTATAAAAAAACGATGTTCCTTTCTCATTTGTCTGGTGACATTTTGATGTTTAAGATGGTTCTGCGTGTTGTACATTATTGAACCGCAAGCAAGTCTCGAGAAGGAAGTAGATTAAACAATATATCAAGGAATTGTTGCTCATCTGCTGTTGATAAACACAGTATTTTCATAGTAGAATTGCTCTTCGTAGAGTTTCATGTCTTCCATTTAGCTATTTTTAAATTATAAATTTTCCCACAAAAGTATCAAAATTGTAAGAAATTTTATGAAAGAATCTTTAATTTCGCACAAATGGCGTCATTAATGTGTTAAGCTATTCTATGAAAACGACACACCATAATTTCAAAAGCCATATTAAAGAAAGTAATTGTAAATTAAACGAAACGTAATATAAAAATGTTCAATGGACATTGTATCATTACAAGTGCATGATAATTAAAATTATATATTTTGTATAATTGTGTTTCGTTAGTTCATTAATAAATTTTAGACTACTGGATCGCTAAAGACTCGCTTTAAGATCGATTATATTTATGCATTGAATTTAATCATTTCGTGCTTTTCTATATGACATTAACTGCAGAACTCTTTTTAATTAAATTAGTACTCTATAATATGTGTTGCACATGCGATGCAAAGTTTCTAGGTAGACCTGAAATGACATTACATATACTCATACAGTATCATTGTGACGTACGTGGATCAAATTTTCCCTCCCTCTCCTCTCTCTCTTTTCTCTTTCCCTCTCTTCGCTATCTTTCTCTTTCTGTCTCTCCCTTTCCTCTCGTACTTCCTTTCTCTCTTTTTCTCACGCTTTCTCTGTTTCCCCCTCTCTTTCTTTTTCTCCCTCTCTCTCTCTCAGTAGTACGGAAAATAATGAAGTATTGTTTCTAATCACATAAGTCTTAAAATTGGCATTGAGACGTTATCGATCCAGTAGTCACCCATATCCTTTAATTTCCCGTCGAAACCTTGGAACAGATCACATAATCGCATAATTGTTTTTTTTTTATTTTCCAATAAGATCAGCAGCTGGTTGCTGCCTTACATTATTTTGTTGACAAGTTTTACATGTTATATACACACACTTTTCTAATGAAACTAGCAAATTACATAATAAAGAAAACAAAGTAGAGTATAATTTAATAATTTACAAGACAAAATAAATAACACTGGTTCTTATAATTACTTTTATTTACAACACTATTATTTTCAACACTACTATTATTTACCATATTGGGATTGGTGTTGTGTATAGGAAGTGTGGATTTCCTCATGCCAGCTGATATATATCAAGTGTTATAAGAGGGGAAGGAAAACATCTTTGGGAAAGTTAGATTTAATTCTAGGGTTTGTTGGGCCATTTCTATTGAGATTGAAGATGTTTGTGCTTGGGCATTGGCTTAGGTTGCTTAAAAAATGTTAGAAGGTTTTGATAGGAATTCAGATAGTGGAGATATTTTTAATTCGTGATGAATTTTCTCGTTGGTAATATACCAAGGAGATTTAATAGCCAGTCGAAGGAATTTGTTCTGAATTGTTTGTAGTTTTTTGAGTGATGATTTGGAGGTTCCTCTCCAAATCGCACTTGCGTATGACATTGGTGGTATTACAATAGATGTATTTATTGATAGGGCCGTTTATGTTTTCAAATGAGACTTTTTGTTGATGAACGGATATAGTGTGCCATTTTTTTGTTTTGTGGATTTTTTTATTTTCATTTTATGTTCTTTCCAAGTTATTTTGGTATCAAAATGCAAGCCGAGATATCTGATTGCTTTAGATTTGTCTATCCAGGGTATTGGAGTATTTAGTGATGGTAAGATGGGTATTTTTCTTAGTTTAAAGACTGCAAACTGTTTTAGATGCGTTTAGAGCTTTCTCCATTTCTGTGTCGGTTTTATTTATTTTTTTATTTATTTATTTTACGTCAAAAAAGCAGTTAAAAACTGCGTATGACGTGCTATGGGGAAAAGTGAATTGTGTGCACATTTTCAAAATTCTGTGATCCCTACACTAAGTCATATACTAGGGAGAGGAAAAAAAAGCTCCCATGTAATAAAATCTATTTTCAAGGATAAAAAGGCAATAAATTTTGGCTCTTATCCATGTTGTCCATCGGAATAATACTTCCTGCCGCGACAACATGGAAACGATAATTTGAATAATTGTATTTCCCACTGAATTCTAGAAGACGTGCACAGAAAATTAAGTTACATTTATGTCCAGAAACAAAACAAAGGGCCATCTCAGGATTTGCTCAATGGATCAGGGAAACTGGACGAAAAACCTGATCGAGATGGGGGTCATTGACCCGGAGGCAAATTTTGTAAGATCTTTCTGTAGGAGTTTTGCTCCTAGTTCGCAATTACTGGAGGAAATCAACAAGGAGGTGTCGTCACCAAAGGTGACCATTTGCGATTTTTCTGGTGGGGGGAAATCTGCTGTGTAAATGTTGTTTAGCAGAGGAGAAAGCGATGATCCTGCAGAAATATTTTCAATATTGGAAACTGTGTTGTTTATCCATACTGGAAACTTTCGACCAAGAATGAAGCTTTGATTTATTTTATAGAGAAATGAAAGTGTTACCAATGTCTTTAGTTTGTAAACCTGCATGCCAGAGACGGTCCAAGGTTTGTAAGACGTCTAGAAAAACTGCTAGGGTGTATTTTTTTTTTTTTTTGAAGGAATTTGCTATAGTGTTCATAAGTCTGAGAAGTTGGTGGGTTCAGGAATGCTTTTCTTTGAACCCGAATTGAATGTTAGGAATTGCGTTAATTTCGCTGACGTATTTTGTTAGTCTGGTTAACATGAGAAGATTTTGATGAATGAAGGAATTAAACTAATGGGTCTGTACTTTAGAATTAGTTTATGATCCTTTTCTGGTTTTGGAATCGTAATTATTTCAACATGCTTCCATTGCTTTGGGGAGTAATCTAGCCTTAAGCATGCGTTAAAATATCTGTTAAAACTCTAATACCTGTTCTTTTATAATGAAGTTTGGAATTTGATCATGACCTGAGGATTTCTTTGGACGTAAGCATTTTATTTGCTTTTTAATTTCCTTTGAGTGAGATAAATTTTGTAAGTAACTCTGCTGTGTACCAATCTTTGTTTATTTCGTTAACTTATTTATGAATTCTGTGTCAAAAGATATGTTGGGGCAGAATGCCGTGAAGTTGCAAATGAGTTTTTTCGCTGTCAGTTATGGCTTCACAATTTCCTAATTTAATTGTTGGGATGTTAGTTTTTTTCTTTTGTCAAATACTTTCATTTTTACTTCTAAAATGTTATATAATCCAATAGAAAGCATTTCAGAAACTTGACGAACACCTAATTTGCACTTAAATCACCCCACTGCGCCTAAATAAACCTTCTGCCCCTATGTCTCCCCTGCTTCCCAATCTTTGCGCACAAAAACACTTATTTTGAATGTACACATTACATGAAATATATTGTTTACAGTTAAATCAAACAATGTGCAAATTGTGCACTTAGCTACACTTTGCTCCAAAATAACCTGCCTCTATTTTTTACATTAGGAGAAGAGAAGAGACACATTGTTGTTCATTACCAGTTATCGCGAAAGAGCTGTCTTTTTGATCGGAAATCATACCAATGTCAAAGATGCTTTAAAACGAACACCGTTTAGTTCTGACGTATTTAGTATGCTGTTATTTCACGTCTAACATTTGTGCTCTCTAATTGCAAATGTGATGTTTTCTCAACCGATGCGTTAACTAAGCTCGACATTTACCCCATCGTTAACTCAAGGTTATCTTTCAAGCAAAACCTGTAGCCCATCGCACTGCATAGAGTTGATGAATTGTGTTGCATAGAGTATCAGACGTAGAAGCCCCAGGAACATCTACTAATGTACCTAGAGAGGGGCATCTGTCGGCCGCTGAACAGTGGCGAATTTTCACAGAAGCAAAGAAGAGTCTAGAAGGATTTGCTCTTCGGAAATTGAAACAACACAGAACGGTGATGATGTGAACCTGATGACAAAGAACATTGGGGTTGTGAACCTGTTTAAAAAGTGTAGTTTGTATGTAACTCGTCACGTTTCTTTGTCATGTTATGGTATAAAACCATGTAATATAATTGTACCTAAATATGCACTAATTTTTTTTTTTTTGCTCCTAAACATGCACCTATCTTTAATATTTTTGGCATCAATTTTAGCTTCTAAATTAGCAAATGTTGGAATCTAAAAGTCCGCCCCCAAGCAATTACCTTCAGATCACATTACCACATTTATTCCATTTGTATTTACGATCATTTTGATAAGAGTGCAGAGCAGATTAAAGTCATCATATGTCTCCTTCAGCCTCCATGAACCTTCGGGACAGAAGAAATTGTGTTCCCATTGTGGATATTACTGCTTTCAGACTTATTTTGCTAGAATCTATAAACAAATTGAGAAATATTTTGAAAAAACTACTTGGCGAAAAACACTTTCGAACAGGGAGAATTCCATTCTTTTGGCCGCCAAAATAAAAGCTCAGACTGTTGCTTCAACAAATTTAAACCACGAACAATATCGTTGAGATCTCCTTGAGACAAATGTAGTTCATTTGAGTTACTGGAAGCTTAAAACATTGGGTCAACATGGATATCTCGTTCTCTGTCTTCTGAATGTTCGTCACTGTAGCATTCATCTTCACTCACTGTCACAGTCTCAGGAGGAAGAGGTACCAGCAAATCTTCACTGTGACAATCACGCCTTATATCAGATTGTAAATTAGGACAGTTTTGCACAGTTTACTTCGTTTTTGAGGCGATTCCAGCAATTTTGTCAGAGAGAAATAACAGTCTGTTGTGCGACACATAAGTGTCCAAATTTGGGGAACAGCAAAGGGCGTGTCGTGAACCTTTTAACCAGTTAACCTTTTTTTACATACGAATGGAAACCTTTCTCACTAAACACGACGCGCTTTCAGATTGCCAACATGGATTTAGAAAATCAAAATCAACGGAAACAGCTATATTTTCTTTTCTTAAAGATGTCGCCTCATCATTGGATCAAAATGAGGCACCTATTGGATTATTTTTAGATCTCTCAAAAGCTTTTGACGTCATTGATCATGACATTTTACTTTCCAAATTACCTTCATATGGAATTCGTGGTATTGCTCTAGATTGGTTATGTTCGTACCTTAAACAACGATCTCAGAGAGTTGAAATACCTTACTGGAATGATGGAACATTACGTACGCACCTTTCCGACTCTTTGCCCGTTGCATGTGGAGTTCCTCAAGGATCGATTTTAGGCCCTATTCTGTTCCTACTTTACGTAAACGATATGCCCTCGACGATTCAAAACGGAAGAACGGTTCTCTTTGCGGATGATACGAACATCCTTTGCAATAAAGAAACAGTAAATAGTACAATATCAGATGTTTCAAATTGGTTCCGAAATAACAAATTAATAGTGAACGAAAAGAAAACGGTTTTAATGCAGTTTTCCATTTCAAATAAACAATTCTGTGCCCCATTGACAATGAACAATGTACCATTGAATTATGTTAAGGCAACAAAATTTTTAGGTCTCGCAATTCAGTCAAACCTTAAATGGAACGTCCATTTAAATGAATTGAACACAAAATTAAGTTCATTGTGCTACGCGTTCAGAATTCTTGCAAATTCAGTCAGCCTTCATACTGCTCGTTGTGTATACTTCGGAATGTTCATTCCCGCCTGAGATATGGCATAATATTCTGGGAAATACGTCTTATAGCTCCCAGACTTTTAGATTACAAAAACAGATTGTACGAATAATAACCAAATCCCACCACGTGATTCATGTAAGCCTCTCTTCATTAATCTAGGAATTCTACCATTACCGTGTCTTCTTATTTACGAATCAGTGGTTTTTGTAAAAAATGACTTGCTCAAGGGCGGGAATATATTTTCAGAAAATGCCGAAATCTATTACTATAACACTCGACGTAGAAATCATATTCACCAGGTGACAGTATCAACAGCTCATTACAAAAAATTCACATACAATACATGTACATTATTTTACAACACTTTGCCAGATGACATTAAACGATTAAATTCAATAGAAAAGTTTAAATCCCAAGTGAAATCGTTTCTGCTGCATAACTGTTTCTATACAATTAGAGACTATACTGAGCTTCACAAGAAAAGTAACATTAATTTTAACAATGATACATAATGCTTTATTTATCATTTGAACTGTTAAATGAGTATAAACAACCTGTAACAACTATTGTACTACAGCTTCCGGGTCAATGACCCCATCTCGATCAGGTTTTTCGTCCAGTTTCCTGATCCATTGAGCAAATGCTGAGATGGCCCTTGTTTTGCTTCTGGACATAAATGTAACTTCATTTCCTGTGCACGTCTTCTAGAATTCAGTGGGAAATACAATTATTCAAATTATCGTTTCCATGTCGCGGCAGGAAGTAATAAGAGCCAAAATTTATTGCTTATTTATCTTTGAAAATAGATTTTATTACATGGGAGTTTTTTTGTTGTTTTTTTCTCCCTTTAAAATTAAAATTTATTGCTTATTTATCTGAAAATAGATTTTATTACATGGGAGTTTTTTTTTTCCTTTCAAAAATTAAAAATTTATTGCTTATTTATCCATGAAAATAGATTTTATTACATGGGAGTTTTTGTTTTTTTCTCCCTTTCAAAATTCAAAATTTAAGTAGGATATGAGTTAGAGTAGGGATCACAGAATTTTGAAAATGTGCACACAATTCACTTTTCCCCATAGCACGTCATACGCAGTTTTTAATTGTTTTTTTGACGTAAAATAAATAAAAAAAAAAAGTATGTCAGGAGAGTAATACACGACACACAGCATATCGGGGGGGGGATTTAGTGCCCTGATTGTCAATCTTCCATCCAAAATAAAGTTAGTAACACTTCCTTATCAGAGGATTAAGGTTTCGTTTTCGCAAATTCAGAGTTAATTCTCCATACATATAACAGAACGAGTTTGAGCAATTTACATAGTTACGAGGCATTTCTCCGTCTGTATTAATACAAAGCACAAACCTTCGCGAACCTATAACAACAAGCAGTCACACTTTTCATGCTGTCAGATCTTTCAATGTTGGGATGCAACTGGCAAGAAACACAACGCGATTCTGTGTGTTCGAGCATGACTTATCAGCAATGTTGCCAAACCTTTCTAATTTTTTAGAGGTGACTTTTTGAATTTAGTGTCATGTTTAGGCATTCTTTGTTCGATTTCAATGTTATTTATTATGCATCATTTCATAAACTTTTAGTTCTGGGGGTTTCCTTTGTGTCTGGTATTAATGATCTTAAATTTAGCCTCTTGTACATTTAACTTTGTTATTTTTAGTTTTTTATTCATTAGTAATGAGTTTGTAGTAATGTAGTTTGTCGCCAGGTGATTGACTTCATCATGGTTGCCGCCAGAGAGCTCCTTGGCTGCCTTAGTCGCTAATAACCATATGTAGTTGATGCGACTATAAATAAATCAAATCAATCAATCAATCCTTGGCTGCCTGTAATTGAGCGTACGGGAAAACGTAGTAATATGCATGACATCCCTCCTTTAGGAAAGTTGTAATTTATTTATGAGCCAATTTTTAACAACTATTTTTTTTAGAAACAGTGATTCTTGAGGTTTAGTTTAACACCTTTAAAATTTTTACATGAACTCCAGCATTCTCAATGATTTTTTTAAACGAACTGGTACGTTTGATGCTGCTACCCGCAGCATGGTTCATGGAACATTGGGTAACACATAAGATATTGTTGCTTCCAATTCATCCATGTTCTTTGATTTTCTCTTGTAAACCCGCTCCTTAGCTCACCCCTAAGGAAAAAATCGCAAGGCATTAAATCAAGGCTGCGGGCAGGCCATCCATGTTCACCAGTGTGCCTGGGAAATGATCATGCAGCTATTCGTGAATATCATTTTCAAAATGTGCAGGTGCTACGTCCTGAATGAAGCAAAGCTGTGGATTGTTCCACTATGACATTACAGACCATACAGTGATTTATTAGGGCTCTGCAAAAACATTTCATGAACTCTGCTAACATTCTCTTCTTTCTTCGAAGTTGATGGTCTTCCTGATCTTGCATCGGAGATACTACTAGTTGTTAGTAATTTGGAGTGGCACTTTTTAACTGGTTTATTTATTTATTTATTTTACGTAAAAAAAAACAGTTAAAAACTGCGTATGACGTGCTATGGGGAAAAGTGAATTGTGTGCACATTTTCAAAATTCTGTGATCCCTACACTAAGTCATATACTACTTAAATTTTGAATTTTGAAAGGGAGAAAAAAACTCCCATGTAGTAAAATCTATTTTCAAGGATAAATAAGAAATAAATTTTGAATTTTGAAAGGGAGAAAAAAAAACAAAAAAACTCCCATGTAATAAAATCTATTTTCAATACTGGTTCTATACTGGTTTTGCATCCAGTATTGCATGGATTCCTCGTTCACCCCTCCACCACTTTTGTACTTGCACCACCGGTCCCCAGACCTCATAACCCCTCGGAGCTTCTATTCTGGCCCGCTCTTCGACACTCAATACAGGCGGCATTTTTCAACTGAAATACAAGAATAAACAAACCCTCAAGAACTACTCTTTCTCTCAGATTTGTTTGTAAAAACATTGGCTCATAAATGAAGAAATTGTGTGGAAACCCCAATGGAAGCAAGGGGTTGGGAAGACTGACTAGGTCCACAAGGAGTGACTAAAAGGGGGAATGAGGTTTAGAGGAGAAGGGGTGAGAGTGATGGAGATGGCAGATTTGTAAGTTTGTGTCATAGAATAGAAGGTGGAGAGATGTGAGGAGTGCAGAAAAACTGTTTCCCTTTTATGGAAAGATGCAGATCATGGCGAGTAAAATTTGTTCTGTCTAAGAATCTAAGGTCTGAAATTTTAATTCGTGTGTTTCTAGCAAGGAATATGATTTCCTTGTTTGTTTGGTGGATTTTAGTGTTGTATTTTGTGGTGTCATGTCTGAGTGGCAGGGTCGTAATGATTACGTTTTTTTCTTGGTGACCTCATTGAGTTTTTTTAAGTTTTCTTCTTTATTAATTGAGGCATCTTGATCAATGCCATTAGCCCCACCAAAGACAACTACTGTGTCCCTAGTTGTGAAACCAGATGTATGACTGTCAATCTCACTTGTCACATCTGTCAATTCGGCATTGGGTTTAAAAAAACCCTAGGACCTCATGAGAAGGAAGTTTCTCTCAGCAGGGAGGATATGTGACTACCGTGGCTGTCAGCAAGTATAATTACCGTTGGTTTACCTGAGAGAGTGTTTGTTTTTTGTGTGTTGCTCATATCAGCATGTTTTGGTTGAATTTTGTGAACAACATGAGTTTTTGGGAGGCATTGTTTGGGTTGTGAGGGATACTGCCTTTGTGTACGTGTTGGCTAAAGGAACAAAACGGTTTTGTTTTATAAATAACTTTTTTGTATACCATCATTATAAACGACCCTTTTCGATACCCCGAATCGTGCATAATCCAGTATTTTATCGCACGCTACATGACGTCATCAACATTATTAAACGCGACATGACGTCATCACACATTCAGCCAATAGTAGCGAGAGAATCGTGGGGAGGTAGAAGAAGACGGAACAGCCGACCACCGTTTTCTCGCACGGATGTCAACAATGCCATCTTGAATTTGATTTCCAGAGGGCGTTGGATGTCAAGCACCCGAGACGTCAGAAGAAAGTTGTTTCGCGAAATTAAGTTTGATTCTCTTGTAAATTTATAATGCTGTTATACAAAAAATAGCGTATGCAACTCGTTTATAATGTTG